>VXBB01017338.1:67464-115422 GCA_013399915.1 Illadopsis cleaveri
TATTTCAGGGGAGGTTTAGTGGGGAATTAAATCTGCTAAAGATGTTGAGAACTGCTTGTTTAAAATATGTTGAATTGCAAGATTAATAATGACGTATTTCTAAGGCAGAACGCTAATTGCAAATTACAAGTCAAGAAGTGTTAAAAAAAATCACATGTGGTTGGCATTTGATAAAATAGCACTTAGTAGGAAAAAATGTACGAACAAATCTAAATTACATAAATCAGATGGGATTTCACCCCTAAACCAATGGGAGATGTGCCATTTACTTCCATAGAGTCAGAATAACACCCTGAAAATGCAGGCCACAGTGTTACTGGTGTGCACGGGGATAACATCCATCACTGCATCAGTCTGAATGTCATGTGCATACTTGCACAATTCATTTTTTTATATTAGATATATTTCCCTTAAAATTTTAATATTCCAAAAGATAATAAAATAAAGGTACCATAATAAAATAATAAAATAACAGTTACCATACTCCTATGAAATATTTTACTTCTCACTAAGGCTTTTGGATAATAAACCACCCTAAACATAGTTACTTTAATAAAAAATGGACTTTCAAAAACAACCACTCTTAGAGTATATACTCCTTCACAGGACAGGCTTTTTAATACCAGGTTTAATCTGTGCTCTTTATATGGCTGACTTTGTAGGGTATTAATTTTCTTTAATGCTGTGTAGGTACGTTTGTTATCCATCTTTTAATTTGCAGCTAAATCTCTGACTTGGAAAGTACCGAAAAGTGACTATTTATGAATGGAGTGTGGGGTGTGTGTTTGTTTTGAGTACACAATGCTGGGCTTTGACCCACAGCATTTTGTTTCTCCTTGGCTAAATAAGGAAGGAGGATGGAGAAGAGAGGAGCATGACTCACAACTAAGAGTAGATAATTCTCCCCAGTATAATTGAATGCCTTTGTCATAAAGCACTTACTCAGCAAACCTAACCTCTGCCATTCACTGGTTTCGGCACAACCTGAGGACCCCTTTCCCAATTCATTGTACATTTGCTACTTCTCATTTTAAACCCTGAAATCTGTGTTTTTATTTGTCTTGCAATTTGCCTAAGCAATGCCAGTTTGCTGCCAGCTGAGCTCTGTGAGCCACTCAGCGCACACCACCGAGAGCCAACAGCCATTATCCTTCCCCACCTTGGGTGACACTGCCCTGGGTGGCATCCCTGCCACCACCATTCCCAAGCATCAGCCTCCTGTAGCAGTGTAGAGAGTGCTTTGTACTCAGATTTTCTTTTCACCTTATTGCTGAAAGTGCGGGACATAAAAACAGTACTCAGTACACTTCAGGTTAGTCATGAATTTGATCCTGGGTCAGGAAAAAAAAAAAGGAAGAAAGGCTTTTTCCACAGCTGCACTAAAAAGTTCCACTTTCTTTGCTCAGCTTTCAGTTCTAAAGATTTGTAGGATTTTGTTGGCGGGGACAAGGGCACAAGAAGGTGGCAGAGAAGACTAAGTCCTCTTGGGAGTGCTCCTCAGTGAGGTGGCAAAGGCAGCAGTCAAGCCCTTAGCAGGAATTCTGCTGGCGCAGCATCAATACTGCACATTGGCTCATTGGCAGGTGTTAATGCGCTCAGAGAGAGTCTGCTAACAGCCCATGACCTGAAGGAACTCTCTAATCAGGAGCAAGTGAAGCAAGATTGATTCAAAGGAGGACAAAACCACTTCCATATCAGGGATCCACAAAACCTGTGAAGCTGAGAGGCTCAAGCTCCTTGTCTGCTCAGCACACCTCGGAACTGTTCCCATGCAAGGGAACAACTCCTCTGGAATACTCAAAGGTCAGGTTCCCCCACATCCTTGGCAGCTCTGGTTTCTCTGCTGCATTGCCTCTGCTGGTGGTTTTTCTGAAGCAAGGGAAGCTCCAACACCAAACTGGATTAACCCCTAAGTGATGAGATTCTATTGACTAGCAACATGATCAAGCTTTGCGTTACTGGACAAAACAGTTATCAAGTAGCCTAGATAAAATACTCTCAAACTCTGAAGAGGGGATGATAAATAAAGAACAATTATCAATGCTGTCAGTTTGGAAAAAAAAAAAAAGAAAAAGAAAACAATTTCATACCTACTGGGCATCAGAACCAAACAGGGAGAAGCGGGTTGCAAAAAACGTTGAGAACATGACAGTTTTCCTTTTTAAGAAACACAGGTACTTTGCAACACAAGCAATAATAGATATATCTAAATCAAATGGAATAGTAGACATTGTTACAATGGTGGAAATGACAGTTTTGTGTTAGTTCACTTTACAGATAAATTCTACAGCACAAAAGGCTAAATTCAGATATGGCAATTATGATTTAGGAAAAATTACGTAAAGGATTCAGTGTAGCAGACATACAAATCTCTTGGAATAAAAAGAATTTGAGATAATGAAAAACTCGCCAAATTTGATTTAATATCTCTTCATCCTTGCCAGAGATGCTGGTTACTAGACAAGGAAAATCTTGTATAACACGAGTAGCATAACACTTTTATTTGGATCTCTTATAAATAGCTTCAGCTGACATTTAGGCATGAAGTAAAACTAGTTAGACAGACATGGTTGTGACCATAGGATATTTAAATGTGAAATGTAGCAATGTCTCTCACTAGCACAAGAACAAGGAGATGGAAAAATATGGGCAGGATGTTAACTAATTCAGCTGGAATTGTCAGCATTGTGGGGGCAATTGTATGTGCCTTTTTAAAGGTGCTTACTGCTAGGAAAGCAGGTATATTGCTCCTCTGAGTTTCTGTAATGTGAGTGGAAGTGATTGTTACCAGAATACCTTTCCTTTTGTCAGACCATCTGATCCATACTCAGCAAAGGGCAGGAAAGGCCAATGAAATACCTTGGTGTTGCTTATCAGTGGGTTAGTTCCATGTTCATTTGTGGGATAATGTGTTTTCTATGAGGAAGTTGGCTGCCAATTTCATTAGAAGTGAGAACTAGATTTTATTATAGCAACAGAAAACTAGAAGTCTTGAAAAGCTTGTGAATCAACTCCTCATTTCAAATGCAAGGAAATAAATGAAGGAAAGGATTTTTCTCCCTCTGTACCTGACAACTTCTGGTTTTTGCTTGATTGCTGGTGCAGTAAGCAGTATTTGTCAGAGATTCTTCAGAGGTGTAAAAGAAATCAATCTACTGCATTTTGCTTCCATGAGGTACACTCCATTGCTACTAGTCCAGGCCTCAGCTTTTTGTTTCTAATTATCTGTTTCTCTTGGTTCTTCAAAATAGCTTATTTAGCTCTAAGAGGATGCTCTCCCTGAGAACAGTGCTGATGTTCCATTCTTTTCACTGAAATGCTAAACTCAGTATGTACCAGTTTCACTCTAGCACATCCCCACTCAGTAACCTCTTAGTCCTCCAGCAAACCCTTTATAAATGTATTGCTGGTTTATCTCACAACATCCTCCTTAAAATATCATTCAAGACACGGCAGGAAAACAGCCAACTATTTCTATTCCCCAGCTTCTGCACAGGGGGTTGTATGAGGAAGAGAGCATTAAGTATCTGCCATGTCCTTGTCTATCAGGGAAAAAAAAAAACCATACCAGTGAAGGGTGCCTGTGTGTCCCAAGTTCACAATCCTAATAATCAGAGTACCTCCATAAATAATGGAGAGTTTTGAGCAATTTCAGCCTTGCCTCTTCCTCCTCTGCTACCTTTCTTCCTCCCATTCCAGGGCCAGGAAGAGTAACAATTTTTGGGTGAGAAGGATGAGTGGCTAGTTAGTCCCACAGAGCTGTGGCCATGGAAGTGGCCTCTCCCAGAACAGGTGGGCTTGGTGCAAGATAGAGACATCAGAGATGTCTTGTGGTGTCACTCACTGATGACTCTGAGCACTCCTGGCAGCTCTAACCAGGTGAACATTTTCTACCACTTAAATCTGAGTGCACCCAGCCCCAGAGCAGTCAGGCTCCTCCTGAGCACCACCAGCACCTCTTCAACCTGTCTGATGGCTTACCCAAGAGTATGGAACACATATTAGAGAGAGATCAGCACTCCAAAAGTGCCTTTACTAAAGGTACAACACGGTGCATGCAAAGCCTGTGAGGTGAAGGCATCTCCACTCAAGTAAAAAACCCAAAAAGCAAATGCAGAACCATAACCTATCACTGGAAAACCACAAAGCACAATGACAATACATTTCAGCATTAAACATGACTGTTACAGGATGTGTCTTTAAACAGATACCACAGCAGCTCTTCAACAAATAGAAACCAGAAAAGGAAAAGACAGTTACAGTCAATGCTTATTTTATAAAATTTTACCTAAGGGAGTTCCCACTACTCCTGAACTGAGAAAGCACAGACTTAAGGACCAAAATCTATTATTAAAATCCTCATTTCTGAAGATGCTGTGGGTTTCTAACTTCATTCCATATGACTGTAATTGTGTACATGCAGGATGGCAAACAGAAGGGCACTAGCATTTTTTAAGAAGGAAAATGTAATTATCTGAACTAATTCAATGTTGTCTTAAAATCCAGTATTTTTAATTAAAAGAAAAGGGAAAATGAATGAAAAACTTTTTCATGCTGTTGTGTTATTAAAGATGACTTTTTAAATCACACCAATTATTTCTAAGAAACACGTCATTACACACTTTAAATTAATTTCTACTTAACAACTTTGGGTGATTAAGTCTTAAGCATATCACACATCATAAGTAGGGGAAAATGACAGTTTGATATGTTACATAATATGACACAGACTACTCATTACTTAAGACTTCTATGATTTTATTTTTTCTTACTAAAAAATTCCACTGTTCTTTCCACTGTATCGTTAACAGAATGAGACTCCAAATTACAGCCATTGAGTCTAAAGTGCTCCAGTTTGAGGTGAGGCCTTGCACAACATCTAATGACACATCCTGCCTGACAGGACTTGTGTGGGATAGCAGCCGCCAAAGCCGACAACTTTCCAGGTTGTCAACTTCCAGCGACAGATACTTATTGACTCATTAAATGGTCCTTTCACATTCTTGTCTGACTGCAACTTAATGTGAACTAACCACAGCACAACCATGGTGCAAAATACGTTTTGGATGATGCACTCATTTCCTAGTTTCTAAGCCAATCTGAGATCCCAAAGGTTTGTGTAACCTCATGTGCATGTATAGTTCAACTCAGACAAACTCTGTCAGAATTACAGCACATATTTGTATTCTCTTTGCAATCCTACAACCTGCTTGGGGAATGCCAAGACCTAAATTTTATATTTTTAAAGGTAACTCTGTAAGTTCTATGGAGCCATTTATTATTACAAGATGGATGAATTACTCAGAGGAAATACAGCTTGCACCCAAAGGTATACTCGGAAAACACCTTTGCTGGAAGGATTGGACTCCATTCAAGAATATATCAACTCCAGTATAATATAAACAGTACAGAAGAATTGTTTTCAAGGGCAGCACGTAGTTTTTGAGAGCCTGATTTTGGAATCTAATCCAGTTTTGGTGAAGAAATAGTTTGTTTATTTCATTTGAGTTTATTAGAAGTTCCTACTTCTGAAAGAATCATTCCTTCTCTGTTACAACTACATGCTGTGGCCTCAGAAACACCACAGAGCTGCCAAAAATCTGCCATTTTAAAAACAACAGCCAGGTAATATGAAGAGTATCAGGTTAAAAACTTAACCTTCCAAATAAGCATTAGAAATCCAGTCCATCCCCCATCTTCCTGCTTTGCATTCCTGACTTGAACTTCCTTAAAAGCCTTGGCACGACTCTCGTTAAATAGTTGAGCTCAGGTAAGAAATTCCAACCTACTAAAATCAATTATGCTAATCAGGGTATATACACCAGTATTATGCAGTGCTTTCTTATTAGGAACTGAAAAAAGGAAGAGTTGGAGTGACTTCTGAAAGAACATTCTTTTTAACAGAAACTAAATGAAGTGGACATGAAAAAGGAAGTCTCTTGCTCTGGCTATGTCATCTGAGGGGAAATACTTTCACTTAGCATACAGGTAAAATCATTAAAGCAAACAGAACTTTTCACTTAGTATATGAATAAAATTATTAATCAAGTAAACAGAACTAATTATGTAGGACTTTTTCCCCCTCTTGGTATAACATAAATATCTGAAGCTTTGAAAAAGTGAGTAGTGAGTCATGAAGAGCCTAAAACAATCTTATCACACACAGTGAGACATTGCTAAGTAGGGCATGCACTGCCAAACGCTGGAGCTTCTACCCTGAGAAGCTTTCACATGTTTATCTTGGGTCATTATCTTTCCTTTTTCTCCAGTGTGTTAAGGATAGCAGAACTTACAAAGACCCCAGATAAGTCCAAGTTATGGACAACACATTATGAAACCAACCATTGCAAAAATACTCAATTATGGCTTAGTTAGCCAAAAGAAAAACTCCCAAGTGTACTCCAGACTTCATTCTTTGAATTGGTCAATGCTGTATTTTGATCAAACATCTCATTCCAGAACTACACTTACACACAAGTCACAAGAAATGAAAGGAAAAAAGAAAAGCACAGTAATTATGCTGCAAGAATTGTGTATTTCTATTAACAGCAAACAATTATACAGTAATTTTCAAATTAGACACTCATCTTACTTTGCATTTTCAAGGTCAGTGACTCACTCAGTGATGGCTATAATTCCTGCTTGGTTACACTTCTACCACTTTTAGAATGGAACACGCATTTAAAAATAGACACTGAATAGTTTTTAAATTTTAGACCCCTAATGACAATGATAATTGATTTCAGAAGAAAGCCACTGACTAAACTCAAGGAGATCTACAAGATGAGAAGTTGTGCTTTGCCATGTTGGGACCCCAAGGATTATTTTGACATATCAATAGGTATCTACAGGATGTGACAGGAAACATAAAGTCTGACAGTTCAGCCTTCTTTCTCCTAGAAGAAAAGCTACTTTCACAGAACACCTGAAAACACAAAAATATCTGGAGATACCGGGCTTTTAGGTAAGAACAGGAAATCACCATGAAGAGACAAAAAAGAGAAAAAAAGCACCAATCATAAAAAAAATATCTGAAATCAGCACTCATGGCTTTCTCCTAGCTCCGATAAGCATTTTAAAGGCATTTAAAGTATATTATAATACTTGGATTGCAAAATTATCTGTTCTCACGAATGAACTTATTTAATAACACAAAATTAAGAGGTGGAACAGGTTGGGAAGATGATTGTTGTGCATTAAGGTAGTAGAAAGTTACTTCTCTGTGAATGCTCAGGAAAAGGCAGATGCTTTGGAGAGAAAGTGTTCTTCTCCTTGAAATAAACCAACAATGACCCTTTGTTCCAAGCCTTGTCCTCTATTCACTGGCACAGTCCCATGGGCTCCTTGGCTGGGCCTCCACCATCAAAATGGTATCTGTATATTTCCATATGCAGTGAAATAAAAAACTTGATACTGAATCATGAAAACACATTTTCTGCTCAAAAAGATATCTTAAAAATTGTTAAGAAGAAAAAGGAATTCACAAGTTTTCCTTCTTTTGCCTCTTTCAGCCAAAAAGGATAGACATCACTCTTTATTGCCTAAACAAGAGGCAGGAAGACAAATTCTCCATCTACAGGACAAAGTATCTTAGCCTGAAGGCTGAATATACATTTGGGAAAATGAAATAGAAATTCCTGAACTATCCTTCACTCTTTTTCACCCACATCCACATTAATATTATTTTGTAAGGCATGAATCTTTCAATAGCTGCCTTCATTCCTGAGGCTTTACTAGGAAGCTGAACTGACAGCCCAAGTTTTCTGGACCAACCTTCTAGTGATTTATTTTCTTTCAAGGTAAAGAACCCTCTCAGGATCATATTGAAGGATCTTGTGTAGAAATTTGACCAGAGAAAACAGAATTATTCCACTCCATAAATAACCAAAGCAAGCAAACTGAATGAAACTGAAGTCTACCAGGTAGGTAGGTTACTTCATGACATTATTGTTTCATTTGCTCAAACAAGAAAGACAAAAAAGAAAGGTTTGGAATTACTCAAAGGGTAGTGAAATTAAAATATCTGTCTCATTAAAAGTAGACACTAACACTTAATTTGTCTCTCTAAAACAAAATTACGAACAACAGAAATGATAATATGACCTCTGTTGCTAATCAAAATGATGTTAGCATTATTTTGTCCAATTTAATATTTTTCATGTGCTTGCATTAAAATACAGGTTTCTATAAAACCAGGAAATTACCCACAAAATCAAGATTATATTTCTCTTTTTTCCCAGGAAGCATCTAATCTGTATGACACAAAGTCAGCTTGTGGCCTTCACCCTGCACACAAATTTCTGCCAAGCAATTACTTGAAAGTCACCTTAATGGTAGGAGGAAGTTATTAATTTTTCATATTTAACAGCAGACAAGAACAATAATACCAATTTATGCTGGAGGTAAGGGCTTGTTTTCATTTGCTTTTTCTTCAGGTATGACACATGAGCAAAAAAAAAGATGGACATGATTAAAACAATTAATAAGAAATTTGAAGAACACAGCTATGGGTTATTTTATGGCCTGTGCATCAAATCAGATCATAACTTAAACTGTTTTTTGATACTACAGTGTGCAGAAAATGCTTTCTGTGTAAGAAATCTCTTTGAAATACCATTTCTCTAAGATTGTGGACACGAATGGTATTATTTAAAATTATTTTCCTTGCTATGATTTAATTATTGTTAAGTAATGTTGTCTTATTTGCAGAATTTCAAGACATTTTTGAGGAGAAGTGCAGAATTTCAAGACATTTTTGAGGAGACTTAACCTAGATGAAAGCCCTGCAAGCAGACAATTTTAGTATTGCATACGTAGGAGTTTAATTTATGGTATGTTTTATCTTTGTTTATAAACTGTTACTCTAAAAACAAAAGCCAAACTATTTGAAAATACTTATAATTCTTACTACACTGAACTCTGTGACAAATAAACACACCCTGAAAACCAACCTGCAGCCCTTTCTGCTAAAATTTCTTTTACTAACTTGACATGTTATGAATGTTATGTTGACAAACAAAAGCAGGAGAAGTTGTTGAAGGTTTACACAAGGGGCCAGCTCTCCCAAAAACCTCAGCTGGGAGGAGAGGAGGCTCCTGGTGCTGCTGCCTGCAGCCACTGCCCAGTCTGGGAACCACCTTTAGTGCAGGATGCCAATGGAAGTGTCACTGAGGCCAAATTCCTCCCGTGGCAGAAGGACTCCCAC
This sequence comes from Illadopsis cleaveri, assembly GCA_013399915.1. NCBI lineage: Eukaryota > Metazoa > Chordata > Aves > Passeriformes > Timaliidae > Illadopsis > Illadopsis cleaveri. Next base: position 76,670 of record VXBB01017338.1, read on the forward strand.
TGAGAGCCTCATATGCTTGTGGCAAGGAGTGAGGCAGGAACCTGAGGCTGTGAATCCCTAAAAAGGGAGCAGACGGAGGGGTGGCTCCTCCATCCACCAGGAAAAGCCTCCTGACAGCAAATGGTGCATAGCAAGTCTTACTTCTAGGAAACTGCATGCAAGAATCCTTGAGAGAGCATGAAACAGGTCCTGCAGCTTCACTGCTTTGACTCAAAAGCCAAAGAAAAGTAAATTTTATTTCTCTGCAGTTTCTTGGATGTAAGTACCCAACCCTTAATTCCACAGAGTTTAGCAGAGGTTTTGTTGTCTGTTTCTTAGATCAGCTTCATTGAATAAAGTATTCATTAAATGGTCATTAAATAACACTCCCCTTTACAGTGTAAGCATGGAGATATATGAGTGCTCTTGATGTGCTGCCCCAGGAGGTAAAGAGCAAAGAATTCAGGTGTTCCTTTGATGCAAACCAAGCCCAGTGTATTTAGAATGAAGGCAAAGCTTCTTTCTTTTTTTCCCCTGAAAAGCAGAATTAAAGAAGACATCATTTTGTAATCAATGAAACAAGATTATTGAGGAACTCCTGACTTTATTACTGACTTTCCCTCTTAGCTGGAACAATCTTGGCCAGCTGCCTTGGTTAATAATGGAGAAAAGGAAAACTTTCAACCATAAGAAGAATCTGATGCCTAGGCTATTAATAGATTTTCTGTGATGCCAAATGTCAAATGAAAAACTGCTTATATGAAATTCTGGGAAACTATCAGGTCTTCAGTGATTTACAATGGAAAGTCAAAGGCAGAACTTCATCTGTGATGAAAAAGAATTGCTCTTCACTGACCTTCAAACTCACCACTACTGCTACTTGCCTGAAAGCTATCAAGCAGTTCTACAACACCGGTTTTTAACACGTTCAGTAAATATCTGCTCTCTCTATAGGGTGGAACAAATCAATCATTAAGGACTTTTGACTGTGATAACATAGCACTTAACTGTGGGAAAAAAATTAGGGAATATATGGAAATCATTGCTAACTTGATTTTTGTTTGGTTTTTTTTTCTTCAGCATATCATTNGCATATCATCCACTTCCATTGCAATTATTTCACAAGAAGGACTTTGTCTTAAAAGTGTTTGTAAATTGTCTCACATTTTTTATGAAAGTGGATAAGCATGCTGCAAGAGGCCTAAAATGGAATGATTTATTAGAGTTGCCATTCTTTTTATTCTTAAGGTTGTAAAAGAGTTTATATATAAACACAGACACACATATACACAGATCTGTTTGCAGTGTGTAGGTGCAGCACAGCAATGCTACAGATGCATCCAGCCAAATTTAGCTAGCTAAGCTGAGCACTAACTAAATTTTGTTCTTGGTCTCTGACAAGAAAGAATAATTTTTAAAAAGAGGTAACTTTCAGTCTGTTTTCCTAACTTTGAAATAATTTTTTTTCTCTATTAATCATTTAGACATTATAAATGGTCCTGGGCACCCAAAAGGAGGAGCATTTTTATGGTCCCATGAGCATATGCTTTATGTCAAGAAAACTATATTTTTATACATAATACAGCCCGATAAAAAAGATTACACTGAAAATAGCCCTAAGACAGAACAAATCATAAAGAAGTTAGTGCATGTGTTAAGCCTGTAGAGCCAAAGCATAAAAATAATATTCTTCTGACATTGTGAATGAATGTCACTTTCATATTTTTGTGGGAAAATTTACATGGACACTTTGAAGGCAATTTGTGTCTCATGTATGTGGTTGCCATTCTTCTATTTCTTAGTATATTTATAGAACTTGGTAAAGATAGTTTTGGCTGTTCAAATGGGATTTGTTCAAATGCCATTACCGTGGCCTATTGATATATTCATTTTGTGAGAATGTTTCTGCTCAGTTGGAAAAAAACCTGCTCCATCTTTTGCTATTAAAAATATTATATTTAGATACCATGTGACTAAACCAAAGAATAAAAGAATTTTGAGAAGTATTTCCTGTAACATGACAGTTTGGTTTTTTTGAGTAGTGTTTTAACTCTCAGAGCCAATCCTTGTAAGCACATGGAAAGCTGCCTACAAATGCTGACCAAAGCTAGATCAGACCTCACTATCACTGCAAACAAATAATTGACAAGAAGATAACTTGTTTCTCTTAAAACAAAATTCATAGTGTCAACCGAAAGAACGAAAAATCATGTCAACTTTGGTGCTTTTTGTATTATTTGTCACAGTAGATGTAAAGGGTTTTGCCTTTAAAACATACTAGAGATTTATATCAAATTGATTGCATTTATAATATTAACTTCAGCCTATTTGAACCAGAAGGAAGGCTTTTACAGGTGAGACAGAGTTTTATTTCCCTTGAAAAACATCAGGCATTCTATCTAAACTATAAATAACATTGTATTTTATGACTAGCTAAATCATTAATCAAGGTAAGTATGGCAAAGCCAAGGGATCTCAGTTTACTTGGTGGCTGAGTGCCCAGCAACCACTGCCTATAATTGTTTTTAGCAGCAGCTCGGTGTTCCTGGAGACCGTGGGCTCTCACGGAGAACGTTCTTTTCCTGCAGCGAGGCAGGGAAAACCAAAGGATCCAAACAAAACACTTGCAGCCACGTTTCAGACATGTCCATGCTCTGTTTCACTGCCTGCAGCCTCATCACAGTCACTGAGGAAGGTGAGAAGCCAAGGCTGCCTACAAGTGGGAGTCTGTATCTTGGGAGTCCCAATCTGACCTTTGGACTCAGGGAAGTAGATCAGTTTGATGAATCAAAGGCTAAAAATAAGTTTTTAAAAAAGTAGTTACTCGACCTTTATTTATGAAGTTATTTTATATGATGGTGAGAACTAAAAGATAAATACATACTTAAATTAAGTTTAACCTTGTAAAACAGCCACAGAAAAGTTCCAGACCAAGGAAATTTAACAGTTTATTCCTAACATACTTCCTGCTGTTTACAATCTACCTTTCCACTTCAAAACCATTAACTTCTGGATATTCTCTTTTTCCTACATTCTCTACTTACTCCTCAGGCTCATCTCAGACAACTTCACTTTTTATTATTTCAATAAATTTATTTTCCTGGTTTGGTTCCTAGTCATCATCACCCTGTTTGTTCACTTTTCCCTCATACCTACATTATTTTCCAATAAATCTATCCAATGCATTATTCCAATAGAGAATGACCCAATAACTAAGCTACTCAGCCAGGATTCAGAAACTCCATTTTCCCCCAGTGCTGTGACAGAGACCTCTTGGATACTCCCATCAAAACATTGGCAGAAATCCAGACAAAGAAAACCAGACTTCTGTCCAGTCTAACTGACCTTGATTTTTGGCAAAATGGATGACAGAGCTAAGGTCATCCAGCATTTTAACTACTGGTGACACGCTCGAGGTCTGAAGAGTAAAAGCTGTAGGTCTGTCCTCACTGAAGTCACCTTCGACAGTTCAATCTACTTTTAAAATGGAAATTTCTGGAAGCAAAAATCCCAGTCAAAGTCACTACAGAGGAAGGGTGGCTGAACATTCCTGCAAAAGATTCCTTTCTGTCAGAAAGGAAACAACATGCAAAAATTTCCCAGGTTGAACAGGAAAGCCACTTTAGCATGTTATTAACTAAAGATCCCTGACTTACAGGGCTAAAAGAAGCTGAAGGAATTCAGTTCATGCCAGATTTGCCTTGCCATTATATTTTCAGTAGCTTGCCACAAGAATGGAAAGTTAGGTACAGCCTCGATCAAGATTCACCCATAATAAATGATTCATTGCCAAATAAATCCCCAGGTAACAAGTTTAATCCTCAGTGCATTTGATACTCTTCCATTTCACTTTCACTAGACATGACAGACACTCTTTTGGGTACAGAGCCCAAACTGAATTCTCTGGTGTATCCAGAGCTCTAGAGGCTGCAAACCACGCAGAGATGAGGTAATGCTTCCTACCCACACCCACAAACACATTCAGAGCTGCAAAGCCTTTATCAGAAATGAGAAGCCTGGATTTTAGCTGAAGCAGCCAAACCAGACCCACGTAGTGCACATCCCACCCAAAAAGACAGCGAAAAGGGAACAAATTAGCCAGACTGAGCTAGAGCCCTGCAGAAGCAGCCAAAGTAGGGAGATTCAAACAAGAAGAAAACTTTCTGTAGGTTTGGCCAGGACATCTCTGCCTTTTGCAGTTTGTTCCAGCCTTCTCTCTTTCTCAGTCTCTACCTCATTTTCACTTCCTACCTAAGTTATCTTCCCTGTTGTCCCACTTGTAACATCTCTTCCTGGTTTTATCTTAATTCAGCTTATATTTTAAGTTCCTCTTCCTCCAAATAAACCAAAAAAAACATTAATACAGCTTTTGGTGCTGACTCTTTATTTTTTTTGTACCTGTGTGTTGTGTTCATTCTCTGCCAGGTGTCTGCAAAGATCATCTGCTTGTTGTATTTGTATATTTATGGGCGCCTATCATCAGTCCCTGGCTGACCACACCATTAGATTCACCATTACAAACATAAAAATAGCATTATGGTGAAATATTTGAGTGCAGAGAGATACTGCACATTTCTTCTTGTAAAGCCCTAGCACTATATTACTCCTGGAGAGATCAGATTTGGGACACACAGTATTTTCCATTTATGCTGCAGTCACAGCCCCATTGCTAAATCCATCTGTTTGTCTCCATAGACACCAAGGCTGTAACAAACACTGACAGTATCCTGACATTAACTGAGAGTAGGTGACCAGTCCAGCACAAGGAAGAAAAGAGAATGGAAAATGGAGTACTGCTATTTGGCTACTTTTGGTAGTTAGGGGTCAGATCATCTGTCCTACTGTGGGATCTTTTAGATGAGATGCAAGATTTAGAGTTCAACTGTCACAGGGAATCAGGGATTCTGTTTCTAAAGACATCATCTATTAACCCTGACCTAGCAAAATGCTACTCCTGATAAATAATTAATCTTTGCCTAATTTAATGATAACAGACATTGTATTCGGATAAAATATTTTTTACATTTTTCCAAAATAAACTTTTAGTTCTGAGGGCTTGGGCATTTATTGTATTGCACCTGAAAGCATGGTGCAGTTAAATAAAACATGGATGATCTCCTGTACAAACACAGTTGTTAAAGTTCTTTGGGATGTCTTATGCATGGAGCCGGTCCACACATGTACAGCAGAATGCAAGGAGCACTCTCCAGGATTCCAGAATGGGAATTAAACCCTGATACTGAAATAGCAAATATCTTTAAAATATCAGTGTGGATTCGCTGTCATTTTAAACAATCCTTAAACCTGACAAAATTAACTTACTCTAATTATGATTAGATTTTTCAGCCTAAAATCATCACTGGTTAGTGACTCAACTAATGAGTGGTTTTATGATTTATTAGTTAAAGCAGAAGATTATGAGTTTAAATTCTACTCCTGATTAACTACATTGGAAATTTTATACATGACTTGTCATTTTAAAATAATGGTATCCTAGAGTTTAATTAAGACATGCAAGAATTCTGAGTAACTTGAGGTGTGGGATTCAACATTATTATTACAAATTATAAGGAAAATACCTCACAGTATTGCTATTATTAATGCTACTAATATGAGATTTAGGATAAGGTGGCAGCCTAAACCAATCAAACTCAGTACAAGATGTTGCCAACTGATGAAGAATTTATCTGCCCTGGTGCAGGAATTACTGTGCAAAGTACCGTGACCTGTATTGCACAGGAGGTCAGATTAAATAATCACAATAGTTTCTGCACTCTAAAATCCTGTAATATTTCAGGCTGAAAAGAAGTTAAATACAAAGCGCTACTTGCTTCTTTCTTCTGAGTATAAACTATATGAGTGCCATTCAACTATATAAACACATTCATTAGGTTTTCAGTAGGCCTCCTTTCTAAGGAAAGAAATTACATACTTCTGAGCTCTTGAGTGAACTACAGTGTTTTATGTCTTTAATTCAACACTCTTAGGGCTTACAGTTCATTGAAATTCAAAATCATGGGTACAAACTGTGTTCACAAAGAAAATGTTGACCTTCCTATATAGCAAATGCCTTTTCGTTCTTTTTTTTTATTTTAATAAAGAAACACTAATGAAGCTGAAGGAGGTAAAAGATTTGACCTTCCTATTAAAATAACAAATGTAATATAATTCACATATTACAGCATGTTGGCTACTGCTCATGAAATAAAATACTGCAACAGAAAGAGCATATTGTTTCTACACATCGAAAATATGCAAATTAGACAAGTATTCAATATTCACTTGAAAGCGAGAAAATGTACCAGATTACCAATGGTATTTAGGAAAGCAAACTGGTTGAACATGATTATTTGAATTTAAAAAATGGGTATGGGATTCCCCTCTCTTTGCCTCTTGCCATATATGGTGTCTGTGGAATATCCACAGGGCAAATTATTCACTACCTTTTTCAAGATGAAAAGCTACTGATTGGCATCAGACATCAAGAGGGATTTTGGCATTAGAATAGATTTACACTTGATGACATGTCAAAGGCTTGAAACAAAAACTACAGAATTTACTCATGAATGCCGAAGGCAAGGCACTTATTCAATAGTAGCTCAATGCACATCTTTCCAAGGATGGCATTCAACCACCCCAAGAACAAAATACAGCAAACAAAACATGGTTATACTTGGAAATGAATGTGCTTGACTAGACTGAACAAAATAACAGCCAGCATTACCTGTTGCCAGCTGTCACTGAAGAATAAAGAACTGTAACATCCTTGTAATAAAGAGGGAAACAGAATCCAAGCTTATAATGAAAATACAGCAGTTAGTGGGATGAAGCAGGATCAGCAGCACTATGTGTGGGCATGATAACTCCCACTCGGAGCCTGCTGGCCCTTTAAGAGTGTGTCCTCACTTCTCCCACAAACACTTGAAAATAAAGAAAAACTAATTAGAAGAGCAGGCACAAAGTGTTGTGTACATAGGTATAAGAATATATGACATATCACCAAATTTTGCCATTTCTTCTTCAACCTCCATTGTGATTATTTTTAAAATAATTTCATTATTAGCATTACAGTGAATGAATACATTTTACTGTATTGGAAAATACAGTTAGAAGTGTTGACAAGATCACAATTACTTTGGCGCAGCCAGTTTTAGTGACCACTGAACATTCTCCTGCTTATCTTAAACAGAATAAAAATGCAGGTATCTCATTTCCATGCTGGATGTGTGGGAAAGACCATCTAAATAGGTTTGGCACCTGTGAGCAACGAAAAGAATATGTACAGTGGAAGCTGTAAATAGAAGGAAACATGAGAAGCACAAGGGAACACCCACACACCCACGGAGCACAGACATAGCACACCCATGGAAACCAGAGATTACTTCAGTTCACTCTGCATTATTTTGTACCTCTGTCCTTACAGGGATCAACCCATGTCACATCTCACATAGAAAGTTAAAGGACTTCTTTGTGCAGATAAGGTATCAAAAGTGAGGAGCAGAGTTTACCTGAAGGACCTGCAGTTTTAAGTAAATGCAAAGAGTAACTTGCAAAAATCAGAGAAACATAAGGAAAGTTTGTATTTGGTTTTTCCTCACCACAGCAGATTCGAAACAGAGGTGAACATATTTTTTTAAGAATTATATTTCAAAGTCACTTTAGACAAAGCAAATTCATTAAGAAGAGTGTGCTATTTTAGAATAATAAAAAGAGGTATTTTGGTTTTTCTTTGGTTTTTCTTTTGATAAGACTATAAGAAGGACACTACATGCTCCTAAAAGAAACAGTCAGTTTCCTAATGGATTTTCAAATACATAGTTACTGTTTATTTAGAGCATCTTCAATGGCTGAACGTACTGTAAATTATGTCAAAAATTAAAATTCACCTGTTAGTCAGGATCTACTAGAATGACCTAATGTTCATAGGAGATAGTCAACTTTTCTAATGAAGATATCGAAAAATGGCAGTATGAAGCAGCCACCATATTTCATTGCTTTTAAGATACTCAGTGCTAGTAAATACAGACAGTTCCTGTAGATCTGTAGAAATGACAGACCAACTCCTTGGAAATTTGGTACAATTTGTAGATGCAAATCACTTCAAGAAAACCGTTTCAAAATATCCCACCTCCTCCTCCTCCTAGGGTCTCGTCTAAAAGACAGTGAAAGAAATATTTCATCTTCAAAATGTATCACACATTTCGTATTAGATACTGAATAGTCCCAGAAATAGCCAAGAAATCAAAAAGTTGACAACATACAGATTCATGAAGAGTGTCTGTGGCATCTGTGAAAAATATTCTGGATCAGCATTTTGGTTCAGGTGCCTCTGCCTGAGGTGCCTGCCATCACCAGCCTCAATTTTTTTGAGGAAAAAATAGCTTCCATGAATGGAAAAAGCTCCATTTTCAAGAACAATCATTAACTTTAATGCTTACTGTAACAGACATCCACAGCACGGTAACAACTGAAATTTAATGCATGTGGGAAGGTGAGAAAATCCTTAACGGATTGCTAAAACCACACCTTTTAGCACTTCTCAGATGACCGTAGCTCAGTTCCAAAAACAGCATCTCCCTTTTCCTGCCTAGTGGGATGCTCTCAGCTGGACTTCTGGACTATAATTAATGCCTTCTATATGTTAAAGAAATATAAGAATAAAGACAGCTACAGTGCAAATTGTGTAACTTAACATCACTTTAGTACTGCAGCCAACAGTAAGGAAAAGCTCAAAAAGAATAAATTAATGGATGGACTTTGCTGCTTTTCCCCAACTTTTTATTAAATTATCTTCAATTATTTGTAACTGGAAGTATGGTTTTGGCTGAGATCTAAGAGGATGCTGTTCCACACAGCTATGAGGTTTCTATGGTAGCAATTTATTATGGAGCAGCAAAATTATTACAGATCAGTAATTCAGCATATATAGGTGGGTCATAAAAAAATACAGTTTCATTGAGATTTTTATATTATATGGTAACTCATACATGCATGAATTATTCTGTCAGCATTTAAATAGTCTATGTATAGCTGCATGATCATCTCTATTTGTGTTAAGATTCACCCAGGATCAAAACACAAAACACTTACGTGAAAGAAATTTTAATTTTATTTTGAATATAAAATCAATGCTATCTAAGCTCATTCAGCAATACATATACATATATATATTTATACTGTATTTCCCATATAAGGGGCAAAACATGCTATTGGTAATTAAGTATCTCTGTAGCTTGCACATTAAGAAGGATGGAGGTAATTATTTATCTGAATTTATAACAAATGATTGCACAAAAATAATTTCACAACCCCCATTTGGTTTTGGTTGATCTCTGAACTAGTAAAAAAGACATTTCACTCTGCTTTTCTTCTGTGTCAGACTATAGACAATTGGTCTCAGACTGCTTAAATGGCTGGAGCAGTGGAGAACCCCAACAGAACAAACCAAGTAAAGCAATTAAAACATTTCAGACTGATGTGGAAATGAAAGGCTAGAAACTTTTCTTCTAATTCCGTAAGCACAACCCAAAAATGTACGGAACAACAAATGCAGTCCACATTTATAATGCATGAATGGAAATGGCTAAAGTTTAATGGCCCAGATTGCTTTTAAGTCATTTTATCATATCATTATTTCACGGCAAGGGTAAAACCAGTGGTGAGAGGTCTTTTGAATGAATAAAGATTTATCAGCCAGAGCAGCAAAATGGATCTGGATTTTTAAATACAGAGCTCTGAAATTTGGTGTGAAGATGCCATAGCTAAGAAATACTACATGCCTTATATACTATAAAGCAGAAATTTTAGGGGGTACCTGTAAAAAAGAACTCATCTAATGCTCATCTGAGTGGGAGCCAGAAGTGGCACCCATTTCTGACAAGAAGTCAACTGATAACCCCACAGGATGAAGGAGACAGAATGAGGTGTAGGGAACCACTTTTACCACTTGGATCTTGACAATGAATCTTTTTTTTTCTCTTTATATTCCTTTTAAAAAAAATTTACTTGTACTAAAAACTGATGCATTTTGTTAAAGGGAATAGCATGATCCTGAAGAGACCCAGTTATGTCAGGTGGGGCTAATCAATAGCAGCTAAGTATTAAGAAATTCCCCTGTATTTACTGTGTTGCATAGAAAACAGATTGTTCTGGAGTATAGGGTGGTTATAGCTCTCTCTATGTGTACATCTATATAAATATATGTATATATGTGTCTATATGTATATATATATGTATTCTAGGATGCCTTGGGTGCTATATTATTATTTATACTATTCCAAACAGATAGTGGATTAGTGTCATGTTTCATAGTATATTTAATAATTCTCTGGTGTCGGGAACCACCTCTTTCACTTGGACATTATTTTCTCTACATCACCCAGAGCTGGATGACTGCAAACTACAGGTGAGTGTGAAAATGTGACTTATAGTCAAAGCTACTGTAATGCAACCACTTTCTTGCATATTTCTATGGCTTTATATCTTTTTAAACCAAATCACCAAGGGATCCCAGTCATCTTTTTAGTTAATGCTAGGAATCAAACATCTGCATATCTAAATCCAAAAACCTGTGTATAAATTTCTTGGAACTATTATTTTAGATCAATCTTTAATTTCTAATAACTGCCACCCATAATTCTCTTGTACAAAATGATTTATTTTGTATATACTTGAAATCCTGAACATCCGATTATTAGTACTACTTACACTACTCACAATATTATCAACCCAATGAGATAAGCATTTCTCTTCAGGCTTCACAGATTTTTGAATTATTACAATTACACTGTTAAAAACATGGTTCACACTAAAGTTCACAAAGTACTGCAGTTATCTAGCAAAGTGGCCTTCAAATCAGGCTGCACATATTTGCACACAGGTCAGAATTTAGTGAGAAAACTCCCTATTTTCAATTATAAAGCTGCTTCTTTTTCATAGCAATAGTTCAGTGTGATGGGCTCAGTCCGATAGTGGGGAAATTGGTGATGGATATCCACATTTGCCAGAAGCTGCATTACTCAAGTGGGTCTCTCTTTTTAAAATAAGAATGAAAAGCCACCAACAAAATGAAAAACAAAGCTCTGCCTATTTTACTGATTTATACTGAACATTATTATAGACAATTTTGAAGCCATGTCTCAACTTTTAAAAATGAATAAAGCAAATTGAATTAATAGATGCATAAAAAAATGTTTCCATGCCACTTGCACTCTGCATACTTTTTAAGGCATATTTTAAAATATGCTTGGTCCCTGTCCATAATTTTAGCAAGTTTATTCAGAAGAAGGATTTTGATGACATATTCAGAGCATAATATAAGCAGAAGCCGTACCTAATGTACATATTAGGCAAAATAATGCTGTGTACATCCAAAATAAGTGTCCAAACTGTTTTTACCATGACTTATTCACACACTCAGTACTCCTTTCATTTACTCTATGAAAACATCTACTCAAAATATTTGTTTCTCATTCCATCACCTCTCCACTGCTAAGTAAAATTAATAACACAATTATCATAAACGTGCATTTAATTCATTTTGTCATGCATAGTGTAGCATGTGAAGGAAAAGGTTTTCCTCTCATGACTGCAGAGGAAAAAAAGATGTTCACCATTTCATAATGGGAATCCTGCTCATAATAAGATCACAATAAATGATTTTAAAAATAGTTTAGTTTTGAATATTTCAGATCTCTTTGGTAGGTCTAGCTTATACTGAGAGTTTAAACTTGGCTTATTTGTGTCTGTGCTTACATTTTCACTAAAACTGGACAGATTAATAGCAGACCAAAAATGTCACAGAAACCCCACACCTGACTATAATTTTCCAGTAATTATTCCACACTCCTTCTCCACGCTGACAATACAAGTTATCCCGACAATATAAGTTATTCTCTTTTATTTAATCAGACTTGTCCCTTTAAGAAGGGCAGATGTTTCCCCATTAATATGGCAGAATGTCTTTGTTTCCTCACCAACTGTAAAGACAAATGATTAGTACAACAAACTCTGGCAGTTTGCCTCACTGTTACTTGGTGCAGACAAGTCAAACTGTTTCATGGAGTATTTAAATATTTTGAAATTCAGAACAACCCCCTGAACCTACGATACCATCTACAGATAGGCTGACATTCAACCTCAAGTTTGGCCTGTGTTCTAAAAATTGATTGCAGTAACACTTCTGCTTTCCACACTTCCCAGTTTAAGTGGTGGTGAAATAGCACCAGCAGACAAAAAAGAAAAGTCTAATTTGATTTACATACAAATTTGAACTAGCTTGCTGGACTTTTGCAGCAATACATCAGGGTTTAATAAAAGCTGAAGACGACCTAGATGATGCTGAGTAATGTAGAAGATTCAAGATGGCCCTACGAATGCAATATATTGGAAGTTAATAAATAAAAAAGACAGGATACTTTGCCTTGGCAAGGGCACCATTGCAAGCTTAGCTCCACAGCTACTGCTGCATGTTAGGAACAGTTAAAAATCTCATGTGAGGAGGAAACATCCAGGGCAAGGCAGGACAGTGACTGATGAGAGTTTCTGGCAGAACTGAGGAAGATGTTCTGTGAGAGACACCACCAGAGCATGACCCAGAATGGAATTCACCTCCTTTGCTGCCACATCCTCCTGAGGTGTTCTGTGCAGGCTGCAATTACAGCTGATATTTGATTCATCAGAAAATTCACCTATCAGCAAACCGTATGCTAGCCACAAAAGATAGATCAATTCTAGAACTGACTGAAGGTGAAAACCAGTCAATGGCATTACATAAATAAGATTACTTCTGAAAATTTACTAAGCTCACACTTTAAACAGTCTTTTTGATACAGCAGTGGACTCTCTCAGGAGACAACAGGAGGGTCTTGGATTGCTTTCACAAAAAAAGAACTAATTGACACTTGGACAGCAAAGAAAGCTCTAGAGATGTGATTTGCAATGTCTATGATGAATGAGAAATTGTCAAATTGTTCAGACTGATGAATGGAATGAGCTGTGAATGGGAAACAATTTTTTTTTTCCTAGAGAAAAATATCTGAGTGAAATGCAGAATAAAGTAGAAGACAAAAATATAAATTTAAGGAAGAAGAGATACAGGAGAAATCACTGTGTTGCAGAAAAGGAAATTTACAACCATCATCTTATAGTGTATTCCAAGCCAAAGGCATTAGGGTTGGGTACAGACCAAGTGGTTAAAGAAAGACCTAAAGTGAAAAATTTGACTGTTTATAGGACCTGGGTTTTACCGGCTACCCCTCTCATTCTGAAATACCTTATAATATTAAAAAAGCAAGGGTGAAAATGATTGGTTGCATTCTTTGTTTTGTGGATAAACTAGAAGATATTTTAAGGAAAGAAAGCAACAGGAGGAGAATTTTTGTAAATGGTACTGTTATTTCTCTAACTAAACCCTCAAAAGCTAGAATCTGCTCAGTTTCTGCAGTCATTCAGCTCATTTTGCATATGAAAATATTTGAGTACACTGACTTATTTTCATCACTATGTTATCTGTATCATGTTTCTTAGATGAAAGTCTAATTGGATGAAAAGTATCTTGCTTCCTTCCACTTCAATATCCAGGCCAAACTGATCAGAGTTATTTCCTCTTCACCCACTAAGAGAGTTATTAAATATACCAGGACACATGACACTAATCCACTGTTTGGAATAGTATAAACAGTAATATAGCACCCAAGGCATCCTAGAAGACACATACATACCTGTATTTATACAGATGTACACAGAGAGAGAGCTATAACCACCCTATACCCCAGAACACAGTAATACAGGGGAATTTCTTAATACTTAGCTGCTATTGATTAGCCCCAACTGAAATAACTGAGTCTCTTTAGGATCATGCTATTGCCTTTAACAAAATCCATCAGTTTTTAATCCAAATAAAATTTTTAAAAGGAATACAAAGAGAAAAAAAAAAAGGCTTCATAACAGCAGAGGTTTATGAAAATTTTCTTCTAAGGTAGACATGAGCAGGGCACAGTCCTCCAGAATTTCAGAGTGAGCTCTCAATATAAAATACTTCTGTATTTCACCAGTATCCTCCTAAATGTCAGAACTGGGATTGACACTGGACAGTGCATTATGCAGACTATTTTGATGTCACTTACAAACTCTATTTTTTAATATTTCTTTGGCTGAAACGATCAAAATCACTTGCCCAAAGTTATTTACATTATACTTCAGAACACTTGACCATTTGATACTATGCATAAGATATCCCAGCTCTTGTGAATCCATCAAACACACTGATTGAACCTTTACATAACTGGAACTTCCTCAGGAATAATCGACTTTCGTGTTAATTTTGCAGTTCTAAGGAGGAGAAGTGGTATATCTGAACTTACAATTTGAAGTCATAATAATATTCTATAGCTCCTCACTGAGTAAAAAAGATTTGAAAGACTGTATTTATCTTCCTGTTTTGAGAAGATTACTACAGGTGTATTAAACCAGGACTTGCATAAGCAAATAACAGGTTTGGGATAAACAAGTAATATTTTTCGAACACATTGAGTCTTTCTGCTTGTTACAACTTAAAAACTCCACCATTATAATCTCTTTTATGACTCCCTAACAAACAGTTTTTGTGGTTGATAGTAAAGAGATGCCTGTAACAATTCAGTTGCAAAAAACCAGGGCAATACTTTCAGTGAAAGACTTCATGGTAAGCACTGTTCAGTGAGAAAATACAACTATTATTATGAGAACTTTTTAAACTGCACTCAAATTTAAAATGTTAAGTAAAACTGTGATAGAGACGTATCAGTTGAATTGGAATCATCATATAAACTGCTATTCCTGCTGAGAATTTGGTCATAATTATAACCTTCTATAAAGGCGTTATGAGTATTATTTGTACCACACATTAATATCTAATCATGACAGATCAGAAAAGCCTTTTGCCATTTATATGAAGATTTGGTCACTCCACCAGTGACCAAGTCATGTAAGCAGAGAATCTCATTGGCATGAAATATTCCATTAAAAATACACACTAAAAAGGAATAAAGCTGATAAATGGGGAAAAGAAGAATAATTTGGAGTAGTAATAGAAGGCATGTGTTTGTATGAAGAATGTAAACTTCTCCTACACAGGTATTTTATTAAAACCAGGCTTTCAGGGGGAAAAAAGGAAACTGTCTTGCTTTCAGACAACAAGATTTAGTATTATGGGGTGTTTTAATCAAACAATGATATAAAACACTTCAAAATCAACTGGTAGGCACATATTGCCTTAACTCTGCAGAAGAGCTCTACACGCAAAATTAATTAATGGGTTAATTCTAAAACTCTCTCTATCCTGTTATTTTCTATTTTAAAATGTTATTAATTTGCAATGACTTCCATGACATTAAATTTAGGTTAATACACTAATATATATTAACAAGATAATTATGTCAAAGGTTATCATCAACAGTTCATAATAAAAAGTTATGCTCAAAAATAAAACTTATTATTTATAGCTTAGACTGCATAATAAAGTATTAGCAACACAAAATGTTAATTAATTTCTAATTCTCTATTCTTTTATTTGGATTTCATGAAGGTTGATTGGACTTGATCCATCATTTTACGGAAAATTAATTATTTCAAATACATGCACCACTTTATGCAACCTGCCTGATTTGCATTGAGGAAAATTCAGCAGAAGTAATTGAGGCACAAGCAAATACTGGCACTGACTGAACTCAATTTTCATTCCAAATTTCTGCAAAATCCCAAGACACAACAATATCAGATGCAGGGGGAAAACAAACAAAAGCAATGTGTAAAGGGAACATGAAGAGAGAATATTACAAGAATCAGAGAACAAAGGGATTGCAAAACTATTTTAGTGCCATAGATGAACAGTGAGGGCTTCATTCAGGCAAGGTGGAATAAGATATCATATGGCATCCTGACAATTGATGTCTTCATTTAAATGTAAGAATTTACATTCTAATTAGAAAGAATTTACATCTTAATCAGAGGCAGCTGTATTATCTTGTTACTGTTTTTTTCAAAGGTAATGAACTAAAGTACTGCTGTGCTTTTTCAACCAGAAACTGAATAGACAGCATACAGTGTTATTTTATAGCCTACCTGCTGTAAGCTGTTATTAATATTTTCCAAGACTAAATTCCAACAAAATCTTTTAAAGTAAAAATTGTACTTGACATTGCTTGAACAATATTATAAGGGCTTGTTTAAAATATTTAACCAATACCCTCTCTAACTTATATTTTTAAGTACATGTCATAAAGTCATAAAGGTATCATTAATACAGCACCAGTTAAACACACTTTCATTTTAGGCTTCATGTAATTCAGTATAATTTTGGAAGGAAAAAAGTATCCAGAATTTTTTTTACTAAAAAACCAGTTCCACACTTATTTCTCCATGCTGTTCACACAATACATACGGAAAAATCAAATAAAAGATCAATTTTGTAGCTCATGCATAAATACACTTTCAACTGAAGCCAGACTGAAGTGGTTTAAATGCTAATTCTAAAGGAGAAGTCCCACCAAGGAATACAGAGCTGATTTTACAGGCACTGTTAGACTTACAAAATCATGGTTTAGTAGTTCAACCTAGCTACAATTTTTTTGGCTCTTGCACAATTTCAAGAGTTTTGATACCAATACGTAATATACAACTTGAGGTATGAGTGCAGAAGGAAGCAAAGACATTTTTTTTCCCTATGAAGAAATTAAATGTGGGAAGTCTAACCCTGGAATAGGCCTGGGAGGCTCCTGGTTTAGTTCCCAGCTCTGCAAAAACTAACTCTGGAAAAACTTTGTTTCACCATTATTTGTTTCTCCACATTTGTTACATCTCTCTCTCGGATTTGTGTCCATTCAGAATGGAAATATTTTTGGCGCAAGATCATTTTATTGCTACAAATGATGCAATTTTCAGTTGAGTTGGATACATCCCTAAAGAGTACTGATTTAGGATGCATGGCCTTCCATCATATTGCCTCTTCTTTTGAACTCTAGACACATTTTGTGTATTTTCATGTGTCTTCTGTAATAAAAATAAACAATCAAAAAAGGCCCCCAACTGGGAATCTTCATGGAAAACTAGGTGGAAATTAGTGCAAGGAGAATTAGTTCATTTGCCACCTCAGGGGTTAAATTAATTGGCACCAGCCAGAAAGACTCACATCCTGAGGTGGACAAACACACTGGTGGAGTGTTTGAATCCCAGTGTGCTGATGAAACACAAAGCATTCAGCTGGATAAATGGAAAGGACCAGTTTTCAGACAAAGACTCGCCAAGTCTGTCACTCTGTGGCAAATGACAGAACAGGCAGACTTGCTGCACATTCTTCACTGGAGACAACTTCTGCTGACCTGCACATAACTTCTTCCCAAACACAGTCTCTCTAAAAGTGGATGGAGAATGAGGAGTCAAAGAATGCAGAGGAGGTTTTTTTTGGCTTACTGGTTCAGGCTACATATCAGCATTTATGACTTCCCTGTGATTACAGTTCAAATTTATCTGACACCATCACTGTTTAGCAAAAAAAAGATATGATTAAGGAAACAAAGACAGTAGAACACAAAGGAGTCATCCCCCTGCACAATAAGGAACATAATAAATACATCTTGAAGATGTACTGAAAAATTTTGTTTTTCTTGATCTTTAAAGAATCCTGGAATTTTTAAGGTTGGAAAAGATGATTCCTGACTCCAACCATTCCTCCATGATTCCTGAGTCCAACCATCAACCCAGCACTGCCAAGTCCACCACTAAATCACGTGCCAAAGTGCCATATGGATGTGTTTTAAATACCTCCAGAGGTGCTGATTCAGCCTCTTCCCTGGGAATCCTGTTCCAATGCTTGGTAACTGTTTTGGTGAAGAAATGTTTCCTAATATCAAATCTAATTCCTGCAGTGCAGTTTGAGATTGTTTCCTCTCATCCTGACATTGTTACTTGGGAGAAGAAACTGAGACCCACCCTCATTTGGTTAAGAGAGAAAAAGAGATCTTAGAAACCCCAAACTTACTTAACTTTTGAAGATGAGCCTAAATAAAAGTTTCACACTGTGTATCTTGAGAGTTAAAGCAGACCAGACTTTTTTACCCTCTGGTAGAGTTTTCAGAAAACTACAGCTAAATGAAGCCAAGAGACTAATGTCAAATTTCTACTGGAACCTTTACTGGTTTTTGAAGAAATTTTTGATTCCTTTTCTTAACTGTAGAGAAATATCAACCTCTACACAAGCAACCAAAACAACCTCGTTCCCCTATACATTTTAATATTTGCAAGTAATGGCACATAACATAGTATTAGGAATGAAAAGATATCTGACAAAATTATCAGCATTATCTTCTGGTATTAATTGGAAAACTATTTCATTTATATAATTACTTTACTTGCATAACTCTAATTTATTTCCAATACTTTGTTCTAGATTAAAGTATCTTTTTTCTGAAAGCCATCAGTTTCTCCTGACATCATTTGCCTCATATATTGTATTTTTTCATTCAATTTCAAATTGTATCATCCCTTCCTAGAAATAATGCTATTTCCCATTTAAATCTTGAAACTACTTTAAAACTGTTTTTACTTTCACTGTATTACAGCAATGCTTCACTGATCCTGAAATCCACTCAAACATGCAGCCAGTACAAACGTATTTCAGTAGTTCCTTTTCTGACATGAAGTAGAATATGAAGTTCTTACTGAACCCACTTCTGTCATTTAACCACCTTTTAACACTTCATCTTACACACATTTTGCAATTTCATAATTCATCTTTATCAGCCTTTTTTCCTCCTTAGCAGTATTAAACCAAGCAGACTTTGCCCTGTTTCAATGTATGGTCGCTATAACAGCAAATTTTAAATTACCATGCTATATATAAGTCAACTAATAACGTAAGCATGTAAGCCAGTGTTTTAAAGTAAAATACAGGTTGAAATCCAATAAAAGTAGCTAGTGAAATGTAATGTTTCACAGTATTTTACTATGGTGAAATAATCACGAAATTAAAAATGCACTGAGATTCTCAGTATCAGTTATGTTTGAATTTCATGTTTTCTTCTTTGGGATGCACATTGTTACAATTATTACTCCACTTTTTCTCTTTTAAAGTAAACAAAAGTGACAGTTAAAGAAAAAGTAATGTAAAGTTAAAGAAAAAGACATGTAAAGTTATTATTCAACAGCAAAATGCAGAACTTTTCAATTATTTAGTTCGATAGACTACTAAACAGTCCACTAATCTTGCAAACAAATTTTTCTGGAGCAAGATTATGGATCTAGTTCTCAAGTTGTTGTTATAAAAGCAGAATGTATGCAATGTGCAACTTTTTGAATGTGGGATTAATGTAGATTTACATTTAAATGAACTTTCCAACAGCAGGAGTTCTGTGGTTAATTCTGGGTGCATGGGCAGGGGGGTAGATGGAGGCCAGCTGAGAGCCAACCACTGTGACTTTTACCCTTAGGGACAGGTTTTGTGGAGAATCTCTCCTTTGGTTTTTGGGGTCAGCCAGGAACCCTGCCCTATGGCCACTGTGCTGGGATGGAGGAAACCATCAGCTCAAGGGCAGCACTGGTTCCTTGGGGTTTGTACCACAGTGGAAGATGAAGGCTTTCCCTGCTCTGCCCTGGCACAGCCAGGCTCTGGCAGAGGAAGCGTTTCCTGGAGCCTACACTTGTGTCTGATGAGTTTCCATGAGGTTCAGCTTGAGGAAGCTCCAAGAGCCGTTTCCACACAAGGATTCCCAGGCACTTCTCTGCAGTTCATGTCAAAGGGAAGATCACAGAGTGAACATTCCCTCCCTGTCTCCACCTATTTTGACTGTTTTTAATTAAAGGCATTGTGAGTTAGAGACAGATAAACTGTACCTGGAATATGGGACTGCTCAGGGGAAGAGAGCTGTTTTTCAATTCACCAAAAACTCAAATGGAAAATGTTTTGCAGGGGTTTTTCAGGGAATGATTCAGAGTCCAGCCTAATGGACGTTGCTTTGTAAATCCAAATGGAGATCAATTAACCAGGCTTTACTTTGCAGCAGGGATAGAATACACACATACAACTCATCAAGCCAGCCAATTGGTCCAAGCCAATTAATGCCACAGTCTACTGAAACATCAGTCCAAGGAACTCAGAACATAAAATGCAAAATATTTATTTATATTGCAGCTACCTGGGGAAAAAGGACTAGCAAAAGGAATCCCCCAGGAAGACTGGGAGAGAGACTTCATGTGAGTTTTTTAGATCCACAAACACATCAGCAAGTTTAGTTCCTCACCCCTGAATGTTCATGTCACCTACCTTAAATCAGGATCACAGAATTTATTGATATATATTTGCACATTTTGGCAGTGATACAGTTTAAGAAGAAGTGATAAGGGGTAAAAACACGCAGCAGCTGATGCAAGAATGTGAAAAACAGCTGAATGAAATAGATATTAGTGAAGAAGTGGAAGGAACTGAGAGAAATGGCTTCAATAGAGGTGGGGGTTTTTTTAACTTATTCCATTATTTCACATTAGATACATTTGATATTTTTCCACTCTCTCACTAAGTATATATCCACTTAATAATTAAGCTACCACTGTTTAAATTTATCCAGTGTCTCCAACAATTTTTCAGTTTATTCCACTTGACAAACTGGGGTTTTTTTCCTACATCTGCTTCTTCCTGTTCTGCTAACACTCTTCTAAAAAATTTGCTTTGGTTTTGAATATATTTAAATGTTGTTTTAG
The DNA here is from genome assembly GCA_013399915.1 of Illadopsis cleaveri. Classification (NCBI taxonomy): domain Eukaryota; kingdom Metazoa; phylum Chordata; class Aves; order Passeriformes; family Timaliidae; genus Illadopsis; species Illadopsis cleaveri. Next base: position 97,379 of record VXBB01017338.1, read on the forward strand.
TTCATATGAATGCTTTAGACTCATTTTGACACACTGTTGAGAACACTGAAATTTGTTGTAGCTATACTTTAATTCCTCTCTTAATTGTTTGTTAACACAATAAAACAGTGTTTGACAGAAAAGAATATGTTTTAATTTACATTCACTGCTGGTATCTTCCTAATAACCACATTACTAAGGTCCCTCTTACTGTTTAATTACTCAACATGATTTCAAGAAATGGTGCAATGGTTCAATGTCATGGTCCAAAGGGTGGTTTTTCTAATAAAGTGAAGCTTTTCAGTGTATCTAACATCCAGATTGTGTCTAAAAGAATTCTGTATCAAACGGTTTGAAGTGAGAATCAAACACAAATTTGTTGTTCTCATACTAGGCTAAACATTTATGAAAAATGAGAGATATTAAAAAGGTAATAGAAACCAAACCAAATCAACTAAAACCAGGTGGCCACTTAAAATTTTAAGAATAAATTAAAACCGTCAATTTTAAAAGCAGTTGAAAAAGACTAATATATTCCTGGGATAAGCACTCATTCCCTCTTTTNCTTTTAAGAATAAATTAAAACCGTTGATTTTAAAAGCAGTCACTTAGATTCTTCTATTATGGTATTGGAAAAGACTAACATATTCCTTGGATAAGCACTCATTCCCTCTTTTCCTGTGAGAAGGAGCGCAGTTTGACAATTCTGGAATGAACACTATGAAAAGGGGAAATATTCCTGTTCTCCACAAGGAAGAGCAATGGGATCTCAATGAAATAGCAGCAGATTGCAGCCAGTCCAGGGGGGACTGAGCTCTCCTAAAAAGCATATTCATGTCAAGAACAGGGATCCTGCCTTCTGCAACAGGCCCTTAATCTTTTCTTTGGTTGATGCAAGTAGAATCGGGATCAGCTGATTAATTCCTGCTACACCAATTAATTTAATATCTCCCAGGCTTTCTAAAGAACAACTGGCTTTGTCCTCCCTCCTCTCAGTTTAGCCTGAGGTCTGTGGGCTTTATTTGGTTCAAAATCACACTGTGGATCTGAGCAACTGCCTGTATTATTGGCAGGTTTATGTCTGCCAAGTCAGACTGAAGAGAGTTCTGTTAAAAGTCAATGTTTTCTGACTCCCCCATGGTGTTAAAGACACAGAGGCAGGCTGAGAACAGAGCAGCACAGCAGTTTTACCTTGAGGAAGGTAAGATGCAGTTGTCCCAACATCCTGTTCAATACAGGAACTGCGCTCCTTCAAGGGAATTAGAAGTCTGGAGGCTTTGAAGACTGTCACTTCCAGTCTGGTGTGTCAGAAGACTGAAGACTGGTTTCAAACCTGAGCTAAGAAACACTCATCCTAACTACTACTGTGGATTTAGTTATTTAGGAGAGCTCAGCAGAATACACTGGAGCCAAGCGAAACGCTGGCTGTAGGAATAGGAACTGAGGCTTAAATTGATCCACAGACATTCTGCTCATTGTGTGCAGTTCTGAATGGTAAATGTGGCACATCGAGCTATGTGTGACCATGCTACATCTTCCTTTCATGTGCCAGTAAAGATACAAACGAGCCTTTATTTGGAATCTTCCCTAAATTACATTCAAATGCCCAAGACCAGAAACACCACAGTACCACTGAATTCCTACAGAATGAGTAACAAGAGGAGATGTAACTTATTTCTGTGAGGTACTCATGTGCATTGGAATTCTAGAATTTCCTGAACATCACTGAGCTGTTTCATCCTTCAATAAATGAACTGTCAGATTAATCCTTGATGTCACTGCTGAATCAGCCAAAAAAACCTTAAATCGCATCTAGGTTGTGAACTCAAACCAGAATAACACCCTGGAATGGTTATATTTTTAAAATTGGTTTATATGTTCAGAATTAGGAGAGAAAAACTTAGATGAAAAAGTTTTTAAAACAACATAACCTAAAAAAAGCTTTTTAAAAATCATTATATGCTTCCCTATTAAAATGCTTATTTAAGCTTTCCTCTGCCAGTTACTATTGTCAAAATATACAGCAGTAGTTAATAAGACAAGACTAGACTTAACTATTGGCTTTCATAATAAAACATGAAGATAAAAATGAGGCTTGGTGTAATTTATATGAGAGAAAATGATGTACTAAAAGCAAGACACTAAATCAATTTTAAACACCAAACACAATTTATGTCTGACTTTAAAACTCATCCTCCAAACATTAATCTAGACAAAGGCCAGAAACTGAATGAGGCTTAATTTGTGAAACTGATACCTTTCATCATAACCTTTAGCTGAAAAGGTCATTAGATATATTATATCTAAGTGAGCAGCTTATCCCTGCTTCATTACTGATAATTAAGGCAAGTAATATTTTCTTGACAGTAATGTGTCCAGTAAGAGATATCGTCTAGTTTGCATAAACCAGACATTAATTACCAGAGTAGTATCAGAGATAAAAAAAATTAAGTACCTGTGTAACATAATTTCATTATTTTTTCTTCATTTCCTTAAAGAATTAGCAGGCTCAGAAACATAATGAGCATATTAAGAAATCCATTTTCAAGCATTTATTAAAATCCTTATTACACATTACACAGATATATTTTTGCACTTACATAAACAGAAATGAAGGCATCTTGAAATACACACATTATTTAGATATTTTGTCATCTTGCTTTACAGGGCAACATTCAATGGTGAAGTGCAGTTATCAAATAACAGGTTCATATTTGGACTTCATTTCAGATGTTAAGCCTTTCACATAAATGCAATCAGAAATGAGTCCAAGACCTCTGATCTGCAACTTCAACTCATGCAAAGGCTGTTTCACCTCATTTGCATAAATGGTGGTTTTGCTGCTATACAGAACGGCACATGGATCAAGCATCCATGTGAGAATGACAGTGTTGTCCCTTAGATCATTATCTGGTTAACAGTTTTCATTTCTCGGTAGAAACAACCCTCAATGTTTTTAAAGGCTATAATGCACAGTGTTTAACAAACAGAAGAAAGCAAGAAAGAAGAATTACCTGCAATGGTTCACTCTCAAGATAGGTTATCTACCAAACTCCACCCTAGGAAAACCTAGACAAATGTTATCTAGAGAGATTTTACTCCTTAGTCATGACACAATCCATAAATGCTGCTGTCACTGCACGCCCTGCAGAAACCAGAAAACTGGTACTTTATCCTTTTCTCCCTTGAAGTCCACTCCTCATGAGCATTTACATTATGGCAGCTTCAAGCAGCATTTCTCACAAAGCATGATTTATTTAGAGGAGACTGCAGGACTCCCTTGTTGGACAGGGAACTGTTACACTAAAGCCTGCTCCCTACCAGACAGAAGGAAGCTATGTGGTGGTCCCCAAAGAACATTCCCTGGACTTTCTAGGGAAAAGATACCCCATGACCAAAGACGGAAGGAAGATGAGTGGGAAGGAATGGGAGAAAGACTGTCACAGCTATGGATATCAACTGTGATTCCCTGGAGCTTGGAAGGACATATTCAGAACCAGACAGAGGAGCACTTCTCATGTTATTTGTGCACATTATTCTGAAACAGTTAATGAATGAAGTTGACTGACAATGTGTTATCACCATGATCATTTGTCAGACACAGACCTCAAATACTGGAAAGTTAATTGAAAGATCTGTTTTGTGATAACCACCTAATGAGAAACCAGCATGAAAGCTAAATTAAGGCAAAATAGGTGAGTATATGGAAAAGACAAATAAATCTTTCAGCAGTAATTGAAACTATTAAAATTCTGATCTAGTCCATTTTTGAAATTTGTGCTATGCAAAATGTCCATCAGGACACAAAATCATCATTTCAGTTAAAGGAAATATAAGAAAAGTTAGGGTAAGATGACCATGCCTATATGTACTGTCCCCCTTACCCCTGAAGCAGGACAACCCCTGCAGTTGTAAAAAAACGGTTTTTTCCTCCTTCCGAAAGGCAAAGACCAAAAAATAGTAGTGAGATAAAGTTGTGTGAACTCACTGGGCACTTGTGAGAGTACATGGAGTTGCAACTCTGTGCTGCAGCTCCGTGTCTATGTCAGACCACATACCATAACAGCCACAGCATCATGAGTGCACAGAAAACCTGATTTTGTCTCTGGGAGCACCACTCAGACTCTCACATGGTCCAGATTCTAGGCACAGCCTAACTTTTCTGACAGAAAAGTAAACCAAAGTGATTTTATTTCAAGAGGAAATTCACTTAACCTGGAAAACACTGCCACTTCAAGCCAAAACAAAGCTATTGATGCTCTCACTGAAAATTGGCTATGTTCATCTGTGCTGTCCTGCCAGACTTGCTTGTGACAGCAGTATCCAAAATTGCATTTTCCATGGCAGATGGCCAGAATATTTCTGCCTTTTCTTTTGGATCAATACCTAGTCATGGCCAGGGTACCTGTGGAACCACCACAGGGAGTGACCATGTTAACAGCAGGAACTGAAACAAGCCCACACCATTATGTGCTCTAAGATTTAACACCTCAAAGAACTCTGACATCCCAAGGACGAGAAATCAAAATAGAAGTGACCACAAGTGTTAAGATGTTATGTCAACATCTCCTATGATGGAAAATGTCCTCATTCTTCCCAGTTTTTTGGGTAGAACAAGTGACAGCAATCATTGGCACCTGGCAGATATAACGACTGAGGTAGTTATTTACCCTAAATATCCTGAATTCAGGCCTGAAGAAGTGGCTGATTAGCCTACAGATTCTTTCTAGATTAGAATTATTATTCTCTAACATCAGAACAGTACTGCTGAGTTAGTGGCATGTAAAACATTGCTCATTGGTGTCAGTAGTTGTAGGATTATGGCATATGATACTGCAGATGACTATTTATTTATAAAGTGTAGCACTGTTTCAGTAATGAATTATTCATATGTGGCATAATATTGACAAAAATCTCTTGCATGTATATCCCGAAACATTTGCTGTTTTCAGTGCTATTACAAATAATGACTTCATCCATCTGGTTTTACTCTGCATTTTGGTTAAAAAATGATCTGAGTAAAACATAAACCAATCTTTTTTAGCCCATTCAGAGAATCAGTATGTTTTAATGCGTAATTACATTAAAAAATTATTAATATCTCCTATTAACCAGCAAAGGAATTGTTTCCTTAAATGTTATTTCCCATTTTGCAACAGATAAGTTTTCACAAAGTGAATTTCTAATCTTTGACTTTACAAGTTCTGGTTGTAATTTGATTGTGGGATCTGTATTTTCCTTTTTGATAGAAGAATGAAACTGAGGTCCAAATTACTAAAGTGAAATAAATAATTCCATTTATATACAAAGCTACTTAAATCATTTCAAAAGACAGAAAACTAAAAAAAAAAATACAAAGTCTAAGTCTTCTGTCCCACTGAATACACACTGAATATCCAATATACAGTGAAATGCATTTTTGTATGAATTTCATTGTGAACACTGACTGACCTTTTCTAAGTAAATTTTTTCATTGTCATTGAGATAGCAATGCAAATATAAGTAACTTTCATTTAAATATCAAGTCCATGAGAAACTTCTAATTGTAAACTGACTCTGGAAAAGTTCTCAATCTGGTCTGTGTAATGAAATCATTCTTTTGCATTGAATAGAGATTGTTGATTTTTTATCCTGATAATGTGCTTAATGTGATAATTTCCTATTATTCCAGCAGACAGAGTAACTTGTTATTTTTAGTAATATTTCATTGTTCCTACTTTCCATCAATTGTTTTTTAATTTGGCAGTTACTATGACACTTATTTTTCTAAGAGAGTGTCAGTAACAGACATAATGGAATATTTTTTCAAATAAGAAATGTAACGCTGGAAACTTTGAGAACCTCACTGTAGATCAAAGGTGTAAACTTTTGCTGACAACTCTTCCTAATAAGTCTTTGCTTTTCACAGCTTGCCTGAGTCTAAAAGGCAAAAATCAGCATTTACTGCTTAAAATGCTACCACTACATCTTCAGCCTCTCAAATCTGAATTCAGAAACGTCAAAATCCAAATTTAATTAACTAATAAACTGGGGGAAAAGATCCCAAATCCAGCCACTGTTGGCAGTTATTAAACGAAATCTGCAGCTGCATATTGTTTTCAGTGTTAATTTGAGTGGAAAATAGATTGAGCTATTCTGGATGGCTTTACAAAGAATGACAAGAGATAGAACCGGATTTTGCTTTTAAAAATATTCTAAGAAAGGCATATTATTTTTCTCTATCGTTCAGTTAAAAAACATTAGGCTTAAGATGTGTTTTGAGCACTTGGGAACAACGTACAGACTCCTTGAGGATGTTTAGAGTGGGTTTCTTCCAACAGTACGAGCAGGAATGTGTTCTCCTTGTGTCCCATGCTTTCCCCTGTGACAGATATGGAGCAGTGGAGGGACCACTACAAACCCGACAGCTTTTCAGCAGTTTTAGGCCATGTACTCAAAACCCACGTTTTTATTTTAAGGTTTTGACAAATGGAAAAATCGTGTTTAAAATTCTGACATCAAAACCTGCAATTTCATGCTCCATCTATACAACATCCCTTTAGATGTAAATACACGTGAAAGTAAACACCATTTAAATTTTTTCCGCTCAAGTTCAGTACTATGCATTTTCTCCTATTAATTACCTAGGAAAAAAAATCCAGCCAAAAAAAAATTGCAATAGCTCTTTAAAAACGAAGGGCTTTGGACCTATATTCACAGTATTCATGACACACTTGCAGCTTTGTCATCTTCATTACCTTATTATGTATTATTACTTCTTAGGCACACAACATTTTTACAAATATATCATTGAATTATTATCATTGAATATATCATTGCCATATCATATGGGCATGAGCAAAAATGGTGTTAGTTAGACCTTTGTAACCCATTATTAAAATGTAAAATTTTAATTTGTTGAAGTTGACTCGTGTGAGAAATCTATACAGGAAAATATTCACGGTGTTCACAAAGTCTGGCTTTATCATCTTGCGTGCATCGTCATTAAGTCAGATAACCAAACTATTTATTTGATTTATCTTTTGTTTATTCATTTACCTTACCAGCTGTACTTGCTAGCATAGTTAAGAACAGTTTTCGGATTTCGGAGCAGAGTTTCAGAAGCTGTAAAAATGCTGAAATATAGTAAAATTTTATATTACTCAGGAATAATTTTGCTTCTTGTTTAACACAAAAGCATTTTTGAATGCTGCTAAGGAAATTAGCTTCACAGGTCAGACAGTCTCCTTGTCAGGATGTGTTCCAGGTTGGGATCAGTCAGTGTTGTAAAGTAAGAAGTTTAGCTGCTGTTACTTTTGCTGTTTACTTCCTACACTGCCAATAAAAAAAATAGGGAAGGAATCGGCTCAGAATTCAATAAGGAAATTTCTTGTTCATCTGATGTGTAATTGAAAAATGGCAATTTTTATGAATGCAGTCTCCAAACTCAACCAGTTCAGTATGACCATTGATGCCTAAGCTTCTTTATTTTAGGAAAAGGTTAAAAAAAGTCCACTTGTTTAATGCAAAACCATAGCTACTACATAAGCTTCATCAACTTCTTTTCTGCAACATTTTGTGAGGCTGTGCAGTAACACTCGTGTGGAACAGCTGCACTGACACAATGGGCTGCAGACGTTTTTACTGTTCTAATAATCCACATATTAAAGAGTCCCTAAATACTCATTGATGCGACAGACCATAACAACTCCCTTGGAGCTGCTTCAGTTTATCAGGTCAGTGATCTGCATACTGAGGATTCCCCAGGTACTCATTGACAGGTAGCATCTCATATACACTTGTACTAAAATAATAATTGCTTCAAAGGAACTGTTAAATCCCAGTCGCAAGCACAAATTAATTTAAAACCACTGAGACAGCACTTTGTTTTTTCTACAGATCTGACAAATCTGGACAAATTTACTAGACAAACCAAGACATCTGAGCAGAGCAAACACCCTCACATGTTATGGCTATTTGCATTGTCTTAAAAATACCACCCACCTTGTCCTCAATGAATTACAATCATTGCCTTTCTGCTAGGCAAGGGTGAACTAAAAGCTGCCCTTGTCACTGTTAGGAAAAAATTAATTAAAAACCCATTATAGAGTTAATAATCTTAATTGAAGACCTAATTTGTTGTTGTCCATGTCCTCACTTTCTTTCTCTGTATAATGTTTTCTTCTGTCCTCAACTCTTTAGTACAAACTACCGAACCTCTTAATTTTTCGTTTCACTTTTCTTCCATACTCCAACAAGTGTTTAGCCTTGTCAGCCCAGATCCCTTTAGTTTTCTACTTTATTGTTACCTCCCACTAAATTTATGCTCTGCAGACTAGAGGAAAAACTAGTACAGCCTAGAAAGCTTTTCACCCAAAAGAACCTGTGGTGACTTAGCTGCTGCCACCCACTGCACCAGGCAGTGACAAATGAGTCACACTCTAGACAACTCTCTGCCTCCATCTGAGTTTCAGACAAAGCTGAGCATGACAGTGTTCATGCAGGCTACCAAAGAGAGAGAATGACCATGTGGAAACTGCCTACAGTCAGAACACAGCTCCTCTAAAGGCAGAAGTCCAGAAGGACAGGCTGATCCACAGTATTGAACTAGAATGCCTTGGAATCCACGCCCAAGATGAACTTCAGCCTGATAATGCAATCCTCTGCCATTTGCAGCTGCATGGAATTCTTCAGGGCTCAGTCTGATATTCCCGCTAGCTCTTACATCATTTGCTCCACAGGGCTCTGAAATCATTCACTTCAAGTGTTATTTATAGTCCAATCAAGACACAAATCAACTGCATTGCTTGTTTATGTCACTTGCTTTTTATGAGTCATTTATGTTATGGCTAACAGGACACATAGATCCAGCTGACACTGGCTGTTGTGTGTTAGGGAAAAAATGCTTCACAAAAACTGTACTTCCAAATCAGATGAGATCTCAATCAAATTTCCATTAACAGTCAGGGTAGATGCAGAATTCTTGCACAGAACTCAACAGCTCAAAGCTGACAGTCAAAACAAGGAACCAAAATAAGAAGTGGAAGCATCAAAAATCCCTAACAGATCCATGACTTACATAATACTGACTATGATAATGGATAAAAAGAGATTTAATTCAAGAGATGATATGATAGCTCATAATAATGTAACTCTAGCACTTAGACACTGCAAATTCAGATTGTGACAGTTCATTTCTGAAAAGTTAAATAGCATCATAAAAATGAAGAAGAAAGCAATACTTCCCGCAGAACACTCCTAATAGGTAACCTTTCTTCTTGGTCTACATATTTTGTTTCCATTGCCAAGACCTCAATTATTTCTCTCCAGTCATTTTCTTTATCACCTTGATACATCCAGACATATTCTAAACATTACTGCAAAGATTATTTTCCCAGTCCTTTGGTTAGGAACATCACTGTCATTTTAGCCCTCCATTATCCCATTTTTTACTGCTGAAGCAAACACAAACCACCATCTTAATTTTCAAGGTCCTTGCAATTTAACATCACTTTAAATACCTTAAACTGCAGCGTGCCTCCCCTATATCTGCGAAATCTCTTCTTTTCTCTTCTCTTCTAGGTTTGGAATGCTTTGCATATGAAAATTCCCAAAATGTCTCATTATACTCTTTCAAAAATTCCTCAAAAATTTCCTCTTCTATCAAAACCTCCTCTCTCATAGAACATATATGCTGAACTAATCTAAGACTTAGGCTATGTTGATGAAATACTAAGATAGCCAATAACTGACTTTTGTCTGCTTAAGGAGATAAGGACTGGGACTGTTAGCTCAAAAAGCTCTCCCTGCCTCATCCTAGTGAAGCTGTAGATTATTATTCTTGATGCAGCCAAAGGACTGGAGATAGGGTGAGGGTGTGTGTATGTGTAGCCCTCTCCACAGCACAATTAATTTTCTTTGCACAGTCTCACCTGTAGTAGCACACAGTGTCAAAAGACACAACTTGTAGAATTCTTCTCCAGCTTTTTTCTCCTGACCTTGACTTTTATTTCCCTTTTTCTCTTCTCTTTGCAAAAGAAAGGAGAAAATGGAAGGGTTTTCCTCTTCATATGCATTTCAGTAGCACAAGAAGTTTTTTATTGCTGCAGGACTTGGCAAAAATGAAGAAGGGAACAATATAAAGGAAAAAGATTGAAGGTTCCTGAGGGGCTGCTGGAGGAGGAGGTAGTCAAAGGAAAATAGCATTTTAAAAGAAGGGGGGAGAGAGAGAGAGAGAGGAAACTGGAAGAGTCAGATCAGGAACAAACCTTTGTCCAGTTAAGACACCCAGGGTTTGATGATAGACTTAGGAGAACAAATGAACCTGGGTCATTCAACAAAGCAGCAGATCACCCTTCCAACTGATGAGAAGGAACTTCATTGCAAAGGAAAAAATAGAGTACTTTAGAGTGAGATGTGCTCAACATTTGTGCTGTTATTTGGCACCTGCCATGGCTGGGATACCAAAAACCTGAACCTTTCTGCAAGAAAGATGGAAGAAATGGGGACAGAGATCTGGCAAACAGCTGCTTCTTTTGTGACACTGAAGCCTGGAGAGGCTACCTAGAACAGAGGCTAGACAGAGTTAAAAGGGTAAAGGCAGGTATTTATTGCAAGGCCTTCAAAGGATATGCCTTGGGCAGTGCAGCCACTACTCAGCCAAGTTGTTCACAGCCCTTTTGTGTTTATGAAACAACCCAGTTCAGGTCCACCAGACTGCAGCATTCAGCAGACCACCACTTCCCAGGCAGTGTCACCTGCTCCACATTAAATAGAAACACACAGTATATTCCAGGTGTGTGTGTGTGGTATCTGTGACTGTCTGAACAGCAGGGTTTCACAAATGCCAATAACTGCTTTTAGAATGGAAGTGTCTGAGTACATGAACTGAAGCTGGGTTTGCACAGCTGGTACCTGCTGTCATTTACAGGACATTGTGTATCACCTGGTATGTTTTGATGGAATGATGACAGAATGGAAAGCCAGTCCCTCAACTGCCTGTGCTTCCAGTCTGAAACCTATCTTGATGAAGGCATGGTCTTAGGACTACTTTGGCCACCCTTGCCCTAACACATTTGAGAGCCCAGACATAAGAGAGCAGCCCTTGACTGCTCACCCTTGGATCTAAGCTGTCCTGCACAGCCCAAGCTGCAGCATGACAGACCCTATCTTGACTGTTCCTCATCAATCAGCCTTCTGTGTCCTGAGAAGGAGGTATGCTAATTCAAATGAACAACTGCCATTTGCCAGTACATTGGGAAAAACTTCTGGAACTACGACAAGTCCAACAACAATAGTCTTGACTCACTATAGAATGAATGTATCTCTGATGAGACACAGAAGCAGACATCCTGTGTATCAAAAGACAGCAAAAATCCTCTTTAAAAATGAGGACAGAGATGCTAGAATCATCATTCTGGACACAAACTCACAAATGACCCATAAATTCAAGGTGGGCCAACATCTTTCTGTTATGGACAGAGAGACTCCTACAGGAAGAATGCTTGTCCCTTAGGTGTTTCTTGCCTTCCACTGACAATACATTTGTGTTCTTTTGAAGCAGTTTTATGGAACCAGGGTGCCTAAACGTTATAGCACATGGGCACTGTGTAACAGCAGAAAAACAAAATGAACTAAGTAAGTAATGGTGACAGTGTCCATAAGTCATCTGTCTTACATAATCTGCAGCAAGATTTGATGGTCCTAAGTAGACCTCTCTCCAAAATAAGTGCTAAGATTGAGGGTGAACAACCCAGAAATAAGAAATTGTTGATAGACTTGTGCTGAAAGGAGGAAAGGCAGCATGATGAAACACCTGAATCAGTAGTAGTATCAATAAAAGTGGTTAGATTGATATGTTTTTTCTGTTCCGTGTGATTGAAGCCAGTTCTTTGAATATTCATGAGGAACAGGTTTCAGTCTGTGCAAAAGCTTTTTTGTGTCTTTGTCTTCGTGGGCTCTGTGAAGAATCAAAGACATCTAAGTATAAGCCTAGAATTTTTAATGTTATGTGGAACTTTCACCAACTGTGTAGCTGAATGAAACAATTCATCAAACAGTAGTTTTCCAACCAGAGATTGCATTTCTTTTGGCAAATCAACACTATTAAGTCACAAGGACTCTCTGTTGCCAAGGAATTCAGAAAACAGTCAGTGGCAGTGCCCACAGCATTTGAAGCAGCCTGATTTGAAGTTCTGCTTGTCAGCTGAACTTCCATCCCAGAGGACAGAGAATCCTCCTTTGAATCTCTAGGACATAAGACTGACTATCGGGCTTTCTTTTGTTAACGAGTTCATATTAATAACCAGCCAAGAGTTTGGTTGTTAATCAAGTGTAGCAGTAAAGAGGCTCAGGCACTAATCCAGCTGCTGAAGGCATTCCAACATTTGGTGTCTTTGTCTGAATCACAGAATCATTGAATGGTTTGGGTTGGAAGTGACCTCGGGAGATGATCTAGTCCAGTCTCCAAGACGAGCAAGATCTTCCTATCATGGTTTTTAAAACAAAGATGAGGAAAGCAGGAAGTGAAGGGGAATACAGGACGAATGGGGACATCAGTCCAAGAGCAGTGATCACAGCTCAAAGATAAACAGCACTATAAAAGAAATACACATCCCAGCTGCTGCCCATGGGGCCTGATTTAGCACATTTAGATATATTTACTCCATTTTTACAGAGTTTGAAACTCTATGGAAAGTACATCCCAACATTAAAACTTACAGTAAGAATGTTGCTAATTAAGTATTTTCCAGTAGCTCTCTTGATGAAGACGTAAGGTCTTCAGTGAATTGAAAGTCTGAATTGACACTCTCCAAACACCTGCTGTATCTCAGGAATAGCATTTATGTGTGGTTTATGAAGTGTTTTCAGAGGATCCGTGAGGATGCTTTATCAATGCAATAGAGAGCATTGTATATTCTCTTTTATAAAAATCATTGTTTTTTTGAAGTAGAAGTTTAAAAGTCTCTTCTAGTTCCAGTCTTTGAAAGCAATAATCTAATTTCAAGAGGATTTAAAAGCTATGCTTCTTAAATAAGAATCTCTTACTACTTCTAGATTATCAAAGGGGTTACAAACCACCACACTGCAGATATGGAAATTGATAAGGAAGTCTGCCTTGAATTACAGACCAGATTTACAAATAAGTGCATTCTCACCTTAAAATGTAATATTCAATGGCATTGCACATAAGTACATTTAGAGATCCTAAGGTCAGAAATAGTTGATGATAAGGGCATAACTGGGTGTGAGAAGACAACTGTAATGAATTTAAGTGTACAATTGTGACAAATTAAGTGTACAATTAAGTGACAAAACTATTTAAAAATACATGTTGAATATTTTTAAAGGATTGCTGGTTATTTTGAAAATTATATGATATTTTTCATTTTCTTTTAACTGTTGACAAATTTGCAGACCACAACAATTTGAATCCCTCTCCCTTAATTCCTTTGGCAGTGCAGTGGTAACAGGATGGAACTCCTCTGCCACCTCCAAACCCCTCTAATATTGCTTTATGGACAATAAAACCAGTGCAGGTATTTAATATGCAATAGCACAGGCTTGAGAAAGGTCTCATTTTTGTACGACAACTGTTCATTCTGATGTGGACAAGAACTATTATACATGAGGAAAGTCATCACATCAAGTCATAGCCTAAAGCTTTTGATGTTGCACAGGAAAGGACACACAAGAAAATCTCAAATCCAGACTAAGAATTTAAGAAGTTATTTTTTAAGAAGTCCTGGTTAATACCAAAGAGAACAACAACAACAAAAGAAAGGTTCTGGAACCATCCACAAACCAAACAGTTTCCCCAAAGGAGTGGAACATCTCAAGGCAGTATGACACAAACAGCTGTGGCCAGGTGGGTGCTCTGTTTGGGCTGCCAGGTCTGAGATGGTGACACTGCTTTCTGCCCCCTGGACAGCAGGTTTAGAGTGACCAGCACCTACACAGAGCACTGTCTTGGGCCACAGAGGGACACTCAAAGGAAAAAGAATCAGAACGAAATCAATTAAAATAATTAAATGAACAAATGTGGAAAGCTGGACAAATTATGGCTAGATTTAGTACACTGCGACTGTGACAGGTGAACTGAGCATGGCTGTGTGGCTGAGTAATTCTTTCCTGCCTTCAGAGCAGCTGGTTACTAAAATTAATGATTTATATATTCAAAAGGGTGCTGATCCTTCTGGACTTGTTGGCTGGAAATGCTGTAGAAAGCATGATATACATATTATTTAGCTTCTTCCCCACAGCTAAAATAGATATAAGCTCAACATTCAGCTGTCCAGCATTTCAAAAGGATTATTAATTCAGTTTGAACTTAATCTGCTGAAAGAAAGTATGTTAAAAAATGCATTTCAGTTTTAAGGACAAAAGTATGACTTGTGTAAAAGAGAAAATCAGGCTCATAGTTGTGCCTTTATGGGTGTGACACTGCCACTCCCCTTTTCAGCAACAGGAATGGGCTGTACTTATTTGAAAGGGCAATTTGACTGGGAATCTTTGTGCTTCTGTTAAAATACAAAAAATACCAGCAAAAACATGCTGTTACACAAACCAGTGAGAAATCAAAACATATCCCAGAGTGCAAATCATCAGTGTTTTCTAACTGCATTCTCACAGAATCATAGAATGTCTGGAGTTGGAAGGGATCTATTTATCCAAACAGTGTATCTTTTAACTCAATATGTGGAGATTACAGAAGAAAACTACAAAGAAATTACCTACCTAGAAATAGAACTTTATTACTCTAACTATTCAGAAAGGTTGCACTTGAAAAATTAATTACATCTGATGAAGCATTAGTGATACACATCACTAATGAAAAGCAGCACTCTTGACCTAGGCTGTTACTTAAAATATTATGATAAAAGTGAACTCATACAAAAAGGATAATACTTAACAAAAAGTAATCCTAGAAAGCTTTTTACTCTGAAGAAAACTTGAGTAATCTTACCCAGAAATAAAAGAGTTGTTTTGTCAGATCATATTTGTACAATCAGATTTTTAAACCAGTAACTCTAAAGAATATGAATAAATTTATGGTTTGGGAAGAAATTGGAAGATGTCTTATAAGACAGAAAGAAAAAATTTTGCTTTTTCATTCTTTCTCATGTTCTGTGATATGCAAATGCTCCAAGCAGTTGTAAGTTTTGGTAATGGTCAACAGAGTAACAGATACTTTGCCTGATGTTTGACCAACACCACTGGTCTATGAATTCTAACAAAAAATAATTTCTGTTTCACATCCATCATGAATTTTTATCTCCTATACATCCAGTATTGCCCTGGTTCATCTGAAAGGAAGAGCTCTGACGAAACAAAGATCCCAAAATGCTTCCCAAACCCAAACTGCTTTGGTTAGGAGAAAGCAGCAGCCACGCATCTGCAAACAAGGAAGTCCAGGAAAAAAAAAATAATAATCTCTGCCTATACATGCTTTGCAAAAAGTCTCCTGACACAAATAAAAGGATCCTCCCCAACATATGGAGGAGCTGCTATGCCCTTCCGGGGATGGTCTGTAGCTATGTTCACCTCAGGCACGCCAAGGAGAGGTGAATTGTCAAATGCAATTTCAATCATGGGGTGGTTTGGTTGAGGCAGATTAGTTGTATGCAATCATGATAGATAGTTTATCCCAGCCCCAAACTGCCGCTTGGGAAATCTTGCACGCAAACGAACAGGAACTCAGTCATTATTAGTGTCAAGAAGGTACACAGAGGCAAAATTTGGTTGGCAGCCAGGCAAGATGAATCAAGGCGAAAAAGTGACCAATTGCATGTTCAAAATGGAAATTGATAGGCATGTTGTAGTTTGGAAGGATTTTAAACACCAGAAAAAGTCATACATTATTAATTATTCAGAGATAAATATTTAAAAAGTCTTGCTCTATGGAGAAATACAATTTTTAAGTCAATGTAAATTACATGTATAGTGTCCTAATTTTAGGCTTCTTTATCCCAGAAGCTTCACCATGACAGTTCAGAGCATTTCTTATTATATAACTTTAAAATAGTCCCATTCAGTAAGAGTATTGCAAATTAAAAAATTATCTACCAAGTAAACATTTTAAAAACAAATAAACAGTGTTTTAGTTTGGTTGAATTATTTGTGAGCAAAGCAACCACTTGTGCCCCTCACAGTGGAGTACAATGCTCATATTTATCACTTTTACCTTTTCAAAGTTACCTAAATATTTAATGAACTAAACAGTGGAATCCACCTGTGTGAGCAATCACAATCCTTGGTTCTCTAAATAAATAGCAAAAAATTGCTAAAAGAGAATGTCCTCAAGTTTCATTGCCTGAAGTGATACGCTCTGACAAATCTAACAGCTCTTTCTGTGTCATTCCTAATGCACTTGTCACTCAGTATTATCCATCCTCATTAATGACAATGGGAAAGTTTATCTTGGGAACACGTTTTAAATCATCCACTCTTTACAATGGGACCATGAAATCTCTTACAAAACATGAGGCGGGAACTACTCTGACAACAAAACCCCTTCCTGGCAGCTTTACTCTTAATTCCTGTTCAAGGAATAATGTGTTTATCATACAACCACATGGAACAATATATTAGATGAAACTTGAAACAAGAATAGCTGGTTTGATTTTTCAAGATGGAAAGTGATTTTTCAATATTGTTTTTATGTTGGGAATTTTAAATCTTTTAGGGATGTAATTTTGTATGGAACCATACTTCCTCTTAAAAAAAAAAAGGTTATAAACCCCTGATAAAATAGTTTGAATACTAATAATGTCATAGAAATAGTGATACTGCTCACAATAAAAATGATCGCTAAGGGATTGTTCCTGGCTTTACAAAAATTCTGCTTTACTGATAGATATTTTTACCAGCAGTCTAGATTGTATGTATAAAACCACTCCAGTTATGCACAATTTTCACTAATAAATATTCTGTTTTGATTATGAGTTCTGAAAACTGATATGCCCTCTATTTCAGCGCTCTGGACTTGCAACAGATGGATTGCAACTATTTACTTTATTTTGGATGCCCTAATGTAAACACAACAATATTCATTGCTTCTCTTTTCATCTTCTCATTTGTAACACCACCACCAAAGTTCCACAAAAGCAGCAGTTAACAGAAGTGACATTCCAAGGCATCTTGACCGCAATAAGTGCTGATTTTTTGGATCAATTTGTAAAGCCACAACAGAATTTCAGGATGAAAACCCGAGAAACAAAAAATCATGAAAATCAAAGAAGCTGCAAGGAAGTATTCCAGTTATTCCTATGTGTGTGAGCACAGACAACTACACTGAATGTACAGGATAATACTTTTCTAAAGGATGCAAATACACATCGGGGTGTGGATGAACAAAAAAGAAGAAGTAATAAAGAGAGGAGCAGAAGTAATAAAGACCATGGTACAAATACAATTTTAGTCCAGACAGAGGAAAGTGCTTCTGAAATGGGATTACAGGTAATCATCCACTGACAAAATCCATTCACTGCAATGTTCCTACCATAGAGCCTTGCTCTACTAACACAGTAAAAGTTCTCCTTTGCAGATTAGGGGTGTTTCAGTGGCCTGAATCTAATTTTTGGGGCTCTTTTCAAAGTCAAAATGCCCTTTTCAGATCCATAAAAAATCAACAGAGATGCACTTCCACTTTAAAACTATCTTTTCCATAATGTGACTGTGGCCTTGAAAGTTTCTAAAGTAGCCCATGTTTTTGTAGGACAGACAGAACACAAAAAAGCCAGTTCTTCTTTCCTTATTTCCATGGGTTTTCAAAAAACATAACATAATATGCCTGAATTTTTCATGCTATTGCTGAAGATTTTAGCAGGCAGTAGTGACTTGTCTTATTATTCTGCAAAAACTCACTTTGTTAATAGAAAAATTAGAAATAATGTGGCTTCCCATTTAACTGATGAGAAATGAAATATCTCACTAGTAATTTCATATCAAAATGTAAAGGAAATCTAAAAATAATAAAACCTAAGCAGGACAGTAATAAAACAAATATATTTTAATACACAGACATTTAAAAGTAGCTACTTGAATGATACAAATACAAAAATTACCATAATACTTTAAAAAATTCT
>VXBB01017338.1:116357-192871 GCA_013399915.1 Illadopsis cleaveri
ACCATAATACTTTAAAAAATTCTATTAATTTAAGAAATGCCTCTTAAACAAAATATGAATTCCAGTTAATTACAGAACTCTTCAAAGCATCAGGAATCTCCCTTTAGTTACTTACTGAAATATCTGCCCACATTCAATATTTATGCTGTCTTTCTCTCTATCCATTTTTAAACAGAATTAAAGGNAAAAAAAAAAGCTGATGTAACTCCTGCCACAGTTCTCTCTGGTAGCAAAAGGTTTGTGAAAGTGCATTTGAGGCAGTACAGGAAATGTAACCTTAGCAAATATTACTAAAGATATTAAAACTTTAAATATTGAGCAACCTGGGTATTTTGAGAATGGCAGGTTCCACTTTGGATGCAGGGTGGATTTCTCCCATGCAGTTGTATTTACTTCCCCCCACTTAAAAGTGGTAAACTGATTGGTTATTTTTTTTTTCTTCTTTTACTTTTCAACAAGACTCAAGCAGACACACTACTCAAAGATTACTGGTTTAATATGAGAAAAAAAGTATCTTTTAGCATTTAGCAACTGTTTTGTAAACATGAACTTATGAACATCAGAGTGAATTCTTCAGTAATTTTTGCTACAACAGGCTTCAAACAGGAAGAAAGTAGATGGAGAGCCCATAGACCATAGACTGTATTTTCATAAGCTAAAATCAGGTTTTTCAAACCTTAAATACCTGAAATGAGGCATTTAAAATGAACTATATTCAGCAAGTGCTACCAGCTGTTTTCTGAAAGTCAAGCAGCCTATGAATGATGTAAGTTGGCACCCCAAATTCCCTTTATTTATTTATGCATTTATGGACATCAATAAAAAGCTTTAATTATACAATTGTTGCTTACTTTCTTCAGAAGGAAGGAGGAAACAGAATGGTTAATTGGCAATATCATTCATTCTGAAGGGGGCTAATATGGTGTCAATGTTAAGCTGGCCAGAAACACCACTTTAATGCAATAAATAATGTTTTCCTCCTAGGAGACAGCTTCACTTGATATTTCAAAAGTTTTTGGTTTTCAACATGCAATGAGAAACTTTAATTTACATTACGTGTGATATAGAAACCTTTGAAAACCCTATGAAATAGAACTAAGAAAAACAAAATACAAAAAAATATCAAAACCATGTAACTAAAACAAATGTGGGAAAGAGAGCAATAAAGATGGCATGACCAAAACCTAACTTTGCTTACCCCTTGGGCACTGCAGTCCTCACCCATTTTGCTTATGATAACCTGCTTTTTGCACAATTCTCTTGGACAGAAATATAAGAATAAAATGTACTCTGGAATTTAGTTACAAATAATACCCCATAATTTAGCCAAAGCAAAAAGCAGTATTTGCACAACGATTATAGAACGTTTTTTCTTCAGCCACAGTACTTTGCAGTATATGTATATTTTTTTCCTCCTGTCTCCTTTTGGTACTTTCCTTAAGTCTTTCAGACTAAGAATAATGACTAGTTTGTTCTCAATAAAAATAATTTAAAAACCCAAGTTCCTGTATGTTAACAGTTCAGTAAAGGGTAATATTTTTTGTGAACCAGTAAAATAAATAGATCAGAAAAATGGGATGAAACAATTTCTGTAGAGGTAAAAAATTTAAAGAAACTAGAAATTTGTGGTTTCCTTACAGATTTATGTTCATCCAAAACCATTAATATTTTCAAAAGACTAGAAATGTTAACATCTAATCTTGAATTTCCAAAGTTATAATAAAGCACTTGAAATTTGTTTAAGTGTGTTACAAGTCATGGCAAATGTTTGGCAGCATCGCTCTGTTTCCCTAAAAAAATGCCATTTTAAACTCTTTACAAGTATTAGATGGGGCTATCTTCCAGTTTCCTCATTCAGAGAGTCCTTTGAATCACTTCCTACCCAAAGATCATAATTAAAACAATAACAAACAGCATTCAAAACAAGGAGATCCAGATGGATGCTCATCTTGCACATGGAGATGAAAAATCCTCCTCCTCTCATTTCTTTCACTAAGGGCCCTGAACTTCAGTGCCTGTCAGTAAGGTTCAGGTACAATGCAGACCTGTGGATGAGAAAATGTGACTTCTTCTCAGCTTTCATTTTTATTTTCCTGCCTTTACAGCGATACAGAAGTACAGAGATGCGTTTTGCCACGTAACAGCCTGACTGAATTTGCTACTCTTTGTAAAAGGAGAACATCACACAACTATCAAACATCCTAATTTTATTAAAACTTGTGATATTTTAAAGAGCATTTTATGGAAATGACACTCAGTTCCTGCTAAGAACTACTACAAATATGGGGCTTATCTCTTTTTGCTTCTTAAAGACTCACCATCAATATCTTTCTGACTCATGCCCACAGACCTTTGTCTAAAACATACTACTGCTCCAGTGAATAATATAATCCTTGTAGAGACAGAGTTTTTTAATCTTCATCAACCAACATTTTTACAAAAGGTGTCCTTAGTCTACGTATCTTCTAATAGAAAGTGGGAATATATCAACTATTTCACTTGTCTGGCAAATACAGGAGAAGTTGACCCACTTATTTACAGACTGAACAGGCCAAACCCTTTCATGCTGCAACACTGACACTCAGCACAGATCCTGAGAAAGAGCAGCCCATTACAACATGCACAAGTGACCTTTCAGTGCATTAATGACTTTGTGGTGCATGTTCTTTTCCCTTGCAACAACACATGGCATAAATATTTCTAAACACCAGAATTATTTGTCTAAATAAGTTCTGTTAAATGAGTTCTCTAAATAAGTTCTGTTAAATGAGTTCTGTTTACCAACAAAAAACTGCAGTTGCACTGTATTACAAGGGTTAAAGTTTTGAAAAACTGAATGGAACTCCCACATTACACTGTTATGCAACCCATAAAACAAAATTGATTATTAAATAAATTCCAGGATATTACAAATCTTCCTATGAAACCTAAGAGTTAACAATATCCTCCTATATTTGCCTACAGACAAATAATTAATAATTTAATTTACATGAATCAGTAGTATACAACAAGGTGACATTTTCAAATGAAATTCTTCCACATGTGCACAAGGTATGTGCTCTGAAATTCCATACACTGTATAAAATGGATCACTTGATTTCAGTCCAGTGCACCATTAAGATTCAGATGGATTTTCTTTTCAAATAGGAGCTCTCCAAGTATTGTTTCACCTCAAGTTACTATAATTTAAAAATACTCTCCCAAAACTTTAGCTAAATTGTACTGTCACCATTTAAAACATGTATATTTATTCAAAATTGTTTGAAAGAATGTAATACATTTTTGACAGGCAGTCTTTTACAATATTGAAATCAAATCCTTGATTTCATCAAACCCTTCATATTCTGTGCCTTATTCCTGGAAGGCTCATGCCAAAATGATTTAGTTTGATTTTCTTTTACAATGGTAGGTTGGCTTGACAGCATCTGACAAAACAATTCAGTGAAGTACACCATACCAGGTAAAGAGAACCTGAACTGGCTACTAGGTGAAATAATGCAAAATGGAGCTTGGTATTATGACAGAATTAGTTTTGCAGGAGAATATTTTTTTGCAGTCTAATTAATTTTAGATTAAGAAAATGTTACAGTATTATAATTATTGTCTTTTGACCTGTTTTTAAGAAACTCAGTGGTTAATATAATGGGAAAAACGGACAGGAAAAATCAATGCAAAAAACCTGGTTTCGCTGGTACAAATTTCAGCTGAATTTTATTCCAATGTTTTACCTCTCTCTGTTGGAAAGTTTAGTTTTATATGCAGAGTTCCCTGCACTGGAACCCCCCAGCTGGAGTGGAACATCCAGTGCTAGAGTTTGCCAGGTATGATGCATCTGCTCAAGGCAGGCTAAGGAAAAAGAGGTTTCCCATGCAAGCCCCAGGGGTAGTTGTGTTCTCAAACACATGGGGATGAGAAAATTGAAGAAATATGCTTTCTGTAACACTTTAGAAAAGTTCTGTCTTGTCCCTGAACCAGGAGTACCTGTGAAATTTCATCCATGCTCCAGGCCCTGGGCAGCCAGGCAGTCACAAGTGCTGGCTTAGTAAAAGAAGGTTTCATTTTGGTATTTGACTAACTATATATATCTAACTGAAGGTCAAGTCTTGTAAGGGCACTTGTGTACAATTTCAAATACAGAGTTGTTTTGTCTGTATATGAAGGTGTATAGATCTGTATGGCAACATGTATGTTGTAGCATATATTAGCTTATTTTCCTTGTTTTACTGAATGATTGCTAGAGAACTACCAGTTTACCTAAATTTATAATTAACCAGTGTTTTGCCTTTTTTCAGCTCCCAGGCTCACTGACTCTTTTTAACAGTGGCCAAAACAGTTCATTAATTCAAATGCACAAATTTACTCCACTTTAGAAACATCTGAGGAATATAATCAAGATTAGGGTCAGCCATTAACGAAGACTGCCTCAAATTCTCTTGGGAGAAGCTAAAAGAAGTGATGTTCTCATTGCCATTTTCTAGTTCTCACTTCAGTAGAGAGGCTGGTATGGCATGGATGCATATTTTAAATATATACTGATCCCACATGTGCTGGTGACAGGGTTGACTTGTCCCTCTAGAAGAAATAGCCAGAGCACTGTTTCTATACCTGCTCCTGATGAATAATTACTTAGGGAATGTTTGCAGGAGCACAGCTCTGGCACTCAGTGATGCTGCCAGCTCTGAGCCCCTTAGGACCAAGCCTGTGCTATGTGGATACCACACTGACGCACTGCAGACTTCAGCTCTGACTTGGTCTTACCCACCTGTCTTGGTAAACGTTCTCTGACAGTGGCCACTTGCACTTCCCTTTTGCAAATAAGAAATTTACCGCAGTGTAGTCTGTCTAAGATAAGCAACGAAAAGAGAGACACTGAAAGGAAGACTGAAAAAAAGTCAGAAATACAGAGGCTACCTAAGCCATATTTCCTGATTTAAATGGCCAAAATCACCACCTTAAAGAGTTTTAAGTCATCTTCCAAATACCAGTATTGGACACATAACAGACAAGAATATCTGGAGTTGCAATTATTTCGTATTTTGCCAATCATTAATTTTCTCCCAGCCTTTTACTGCTAGATGAACACAGGATATTATTTGAATGCCTTTGGAATCATATGTTTATTTTTAATTCTGTATAGACTCAGTTGCTGGTTTTTGTGGTTGTTTCCTTCCAAAGACATAACCTTTTACTCTGGCAATTACCATGGGGAAAATGCAGTACAGAGTGCTCTGGAGTACCATATTGCATCTGCCCTGCACTGAGAAACCAGCCACTCTCCTGCCACAGGACTTCCCTAATTTCTTCCCATCTTGTTAGCAAACACCTCTCAGAAAAGAAACTCCTGAACTTGTATATTAAGCTCTAGAAACTTGCTTTTTGCTGTGTGGCAATTCTTTAAATCATATATGACATTTGGCTTTAAACTGAGCTGGCTTCTAAAGATTTTTATCGTGGGCTGCACAGGTGTTGTAGCCATTTAAAAGAAAATATTGGCTGCTGTGACTTGTGTTTTGATAAAAAAACGTATTTGCACAACAACTATTTATTAGACAAACTATAATATAAAAACTTGTAGGAAAAAGCTTTGTCTCTATACTTCTAATAGTTGACTTTTACTTGAACACTTAAACATTTGGCAGAACTAGGGAATTAAAAAAAAACACCCTCACAAACTTTCCTATTTGCAAGTGTTTATCTGAATTTATCAGGAGCTTTAACTTTAAATAGATAATTTCAGAGGTCTGTGTTGTCCAGACAATAACAAAGGGAGTTAATCAAATACGAATCTTCTCCAACTGTCTTGTCAAACCAGGTAATGATGTCCTGCCAGCCAAACTCAGAGGGAACATGTGAAACAAATACAAAAGTAAACAGGCCCTAAGCTGCCCAAGGGAAAGTCAGCAAGATGGCAATTTCAATCATTTGGAATAATACTAAAGCAGCCTTAGGCTTTTCTCAGAATGGAAACATGTCACTGTTACTGCAATATTTGAACAAATCAGACTGCAAAAGAAAGGAACACTTATGTAATCACAGCCATGGAACAGCGCTTTACTTGATGGTGAGGTGGAAAATAATTAAGGGGAAATGTCCTTTTGGCGAGTAATTATAAATCTACCTAAATAAGAAAGATAAACAATGTTTCCATAGAAATTTGGAGCAGCGAAAAAAACAAATTTAAGCACAGATTCCTTAAGTCTTGACACAGGGGGCTTTGGAACAACAAAGATAAAGTTCTGTCAAATAAAACTATGAACATAATACTCCTACAAAATTTCTCAAATGCTGATAAAAGTTACATTCAGAGCTACAAAGAAAGCAGAAAAGCACCTCAAGAACAACTCTGCTGAACAGTTGCATTAAGATGAACGGGTTGTCATATCATTTAACTGAGAAATCAAAAAATATTTCAAATATTTGGGGAACTTACCTAATCAGTAAACGTTCAGTATGTGTCTAGTCATGTAGCCATCTTTTAGTCAATCATCAGAAAATCAAAGGCAAATTGGCATGACTCAACCCAAACTTTAATACCGCATGATTGTGTCGTGTAAGCTTGTTTTGTGCGAGGGCTGCTGTGGTTTTAGCAGAGAGATTAACGACCGGACCTAAGCTGGCCTCCAAACCTTGCCCTGCTGATGCCTCAAGCCCTTTGAAGTCTGACCATCATACCTGGCAAAACAACAGTGGGAACTAGGCTGGTGTCAGATCTAATCAAGTTTCCTGCCTCAGCATAGCTAACTATGGGGTACACTAATTGGCCCAATTGCGGATTATACCTTTTGCTACAGATTCAAGACAATAATTTAGTCAAATGATGGTTTTTATCTCCTTCTAATTAAGATTCCAAAGTGGGAAGAAATAGGATTAGACAGGCTAACTTCAAAATTGTGTCCTTTAAAGTGGCATGCACATAAGATAGATCTCTGATAACACTGCATATAAGAGTATATTGGTAGTAACTAACGTGTGAAGATTTGGGAAAGCTTGAAATAGCTACTGCACCTTTTAGATAAACATGGAAGATTTCCTGGAAAGGTTCCTCCTCATAATTTATAAATGGACAACGAGCACTCATAAATATTCATTAAAAAACTATTTTCATAATCCTAAATTTTAAAAAAAAATCTCTTAAGAAAACATTTCAGTCAATCTTATTTTGATGAAGAAGACACAAGGAAAACTGAAACAGTTAAAAGATTCTGCAGGCTATAAAGAGGCGGAGTTCCTCCCACAAAACTGCAATCTAATAAAATAGATTTGACATTCAAGGTTTTTCACCTTTGAGGGCCAAACAATAAGGAGTTATTTAACTGGTGAGCAATCCAGAGATAAGAAAATCCATGTCCCATGCTCTTATTTTAAACTGTAAAAAAAGAATGGTCTAGTGATGAAAACCCTTTTTGAAGAAATTTCACCATAATTCACAGGTTCTGTGTTTCTAACTTTTCTTACATAATTTGATTTTAAAGAGGCATTTGAAGTAGAGGCCAGTATTTTTACCCTAAATAGTGTATGTAAGTATGTAGAACCTTTCCAAAAACTGTAAGGCACTCAATATGCGTCTTCATTTCATATTTAAAGTACATACTGAAGAAGTCCTAAACTCAGTTGTATTCTGCATAAAGCTGCTTGTAGTGCACACTGTTGTGCTGCATTTTGCTTCTCCCCCCAGAACCAACGCTGACTGACTGCTGACACATCACATTCTAACTGTAGAATCCCATTTGAGAAGACCTTATTCATATCCTTTCTTAACTCAGCTCTCCCTTGCTCCCATTTTCTTACTGCCCTGATTGCTCCAGTCAGCCTGGCTGCAGTTTGCTCTCCCTAACAGTATGAGGAAGACAAACATATGTATTATAGATTAGTGAAACGTGTACAGGAAGATCACAGTAGGACAGTGATCCAACATGTTCAAAAAGGGATAGTTTGTGTCAGTTCAGCTTACAGAAAGCACATCTCTAACAAAACCTGAATTTATTCAAAAGGGGCTGCAGCTGAGCAGCAAAGGGAGAAATTATACAAGTGGGTCGTCTATGCATGTCTAGGGCAACAGGTTGTTCCAAGAGTTGCACTTCACTCTTGTTTCCAGTGTCCCATGGCTAATTCAATTCTTTTTACAGAGCCTCCTGCTAAGGGTTTTCTTTCCTTCCAAATTACATTACGGATTAGAATCTCAAATTTATCTGAAAGAAAAGATTGTATTCTGAGACAGGACTCAGTGAGGAGAACCCCCCCAGATATTCTGATTCATAGCTATAATAAGTGAGAATTTACTATGCTGTGAAATGAGGGTGCATGCTTCTCTACACGTCTGAAAACAGAGAGAACATTTGTATTTTAAAACCAAACACAGACTATCAAGGGTTTTGTTTCTACTGTACTGTTGAAAAGCAGTTGTTCAGATGCTTTAATACCTCACAATGCCTGGTTTCACTAACTGCATTCTCTGGAAAGTGACAAATGTTATAAAGCAATTGTCTTTGGGAGAAAAAAAAAGCCCTCCTTCAAGTATTTGCCTTTAAGTGGCTTCTGAAGAGGATACCTCTAGTTGAGAAACTTCTAGCACTCACGCAGAGATGACCTGCATGAAGAACTGGCTGCCTGATTAACTATTAACTACTCTCAATAGGATTAGATAATTAAAGACATTGATGACCATTAATTAGGAGGAGGGCATCTTAATTTGTCACTTGATAGGGCCCTTTCAATGATTTATAGGTTAGGGCTACTTGCAATTGTGAAGGGGAGGGGGCAGTGAAGAGAGAGAACCCTTAAGTTACCTTATCAAGTGGCCAGCTAAAAAGGGCAGAGGGTCAAATAAGGGCCAAAGTGGTCACTTAAGGGTGAAGTCCCAAACACCAAAGCAGTGCCAAGCCACATTGACCAGCATTTGGTGATGGAGTAAAAAATATGCTAATTTATTGGTGGCAATTCTCTCTTTTTATGGTTTCAAGCAGTTAAGACAAGTGGCCTGCTTAAGAGCTTTTCATTTGAAAAGAGATTAAACAAAATGGTTTGTCAGGGATGCTTGGCTGTTTTATGTCTTTGTTAAAAAAAAAAAAAAAATTGCTCAGACTGTACCGATGACTATTGCATCACCCTGAAAGCCATCTTCCATCTCTAAGCATTACTTGGTTAATAAATACATCAGCTCTAATTGCTTAATAGTGCTATGTTCATTTGCTCTTTAGCAAGATTTAAATGAAATACATCTTTTGTATTACTGCCTTCTATCAGGACTGTCTGTATAAAGGTCACAGAAAAAAGTTTAAATTTAGTAGGAAATTTACTTAAGGACATTAGTGTAAATGATACTGTGTTTAAAATGACATAAAAGAGCGAAAGGTGATTTCAGTAATGCAAAGAAAATGGTTTCTGAATACTGATAAGGACACTTATCCCCCATACCACACACAATTTTAGGCAACATTATACATAAAATTCCCTCTACAGGGGTAATAACATGTAGCTACTTTCCCACCCACTAACACAAGTAAGAGCAAGTCATTAACATTTAATTAAATATGCTCCTGACATCCTTAGAAACATGTCATGCTTTGTTATTGAAGGTTGTGGCCTACTTTCCATGTACATTTTAAGCCAAAATAAAGTATTTATAACAGACCGATTTAATGCAGCAAATGAGACATTTTTAATTAGAAGGCATATTACAGTATTTTATAAAACCATTCTGAACAGCAAAACCAGAACGAAATGAATTTACATCATCTGATGCATATTTTATGTATTTCACAAAACGAAACATAAGAGATGGGATTAGCTCCACCTTTTGGGTTCTAAATAGCGAAACAACATTTCTCTTACCTCGATGGTGAACTGCTTCCTTTTTAATCTAAAAGCAAGGTCCTTCGTGTCTGACACATCACACATCAAGCTATTGAGCCGAGGAATCTGATGTACATGAACCAAACCTTGTGGAAAGAAAGAGTAAAGGAGGGGAAAAAAATTTAAGAAAACGCTGTCATCCAGATGCATAAATTAGAGTTTAACAGCAGAATTCTGTATATTTATACACACTCATCCTCCCCTTTTTAAACTGGAGCTTACTACCAGGAGCAATGAAGCAAACGGTGCGATTATGCTCAAGTAATCAAGCAGAATAAGATAAACAGAAATCCTTGTGCGAGGAAAACTAATTGCACTTTGGTACAGAACTACAGATGTAAAGAGCGATCTTAATACTTGTCAAAACTACAGCCGGTTTGTGTGTGATTTTCTCTTGTATTTACAGTAAGCAAATATGGCTATCACCTTGCATGCTGCCCACGGCACCACTGAGTGATCTTTATTTTATTAAATGCACCAGTAAGCAGCCAGCAAAACAAGGCTTATGGGTTACTGATAACCACTGAAGCTCTAATGAGAACTCCTTCGTTTTGTGCCCTGAAAACGACTTGAAAAAAAGTTTCTGGGAAATCCCGATTTAGACCACGCTTTTTAATAAATTTTAACCCCCATGCCACCCCAGAAGAAATATGTTTTCCTCCTGCAGGAGGCTTCTATAGCTATTCAGATGTTTTTAACAGTACTAGGTGCACTGCAAGCTCTGCATTCTGTCAGCTGCAACTCAAGCTGATTTTTTCTGACAAGGACGCTGGATGGTTTTTGTGCAGCCTAATATAGTCTCTGAACAACCTAAGGGCGATTTGCTACATCTGAAAACCAGGAAAATTCTACAGGGCTTCTCAGTTTCTGGCCTATATTTGCTATTCATAAAGCCAGCGTCTAAATGGAAATACTGAACATTTAGAAAAGGTATCTGACTTCAAAACGGCAGCTGTGAGAAAATCCCCAAACATTAAACCCCTTTATTTAAAATAAGGCAAGTATTTTTTCAGGCATTAATTTTTTTTTTTTTACAGGAAGTTTCCTAAAATTGCAATACTTTAAAAAGCATAATTTTTATGGGCACTAATTACAAAAATTCTCAATAATATTAGAAAAGGGTTATTACAGTTTTAAACCCTCCAGTTTAATCCCTGCCTCCTGTCCAGTGAATTAGAAGAATTATTTGTTAGGCTTTTGAGTACAAAATCTAATTATTACATATAGGAACAGCAGATATAACACAGGGTTGCTTATATACAGCATCCTAGAAATTTTATTTAGGGGTCATCTATACAATTATTTTGTTATTTTGTAGCTTTTCAAACATTTAAATTAGCAGGTAGCTTAATAAAATTATTAAGGAGGATTCATTAAATAACGCAATAAAGTAATTAAACTTTTCCTGAGTAATGTCAAAATCTTTCATAATCTGCAGTAAATACCTTAAAAGACATTCTTAGGCAAAAAGAATCCACAAAGTTAAAACCATTAGAAATACTTCTTTTCAGACTGTCAAATTAAGGTTGTGCAAATCTCAAAAGCTATGTAAATTGACTCATAGTTTTTATTAAATAGTACCAGAAATGATGTAGCATACTTTTTTATAGGAAACCAGGAAATAACTGCTAAAACACACATTGTCTTAAAGGATCTCTTCAGTACTGAGAAAAGGAGTATTAAATTGACAGAATTATGTTAGCATAAACAAAGGCCATATCACGATTATACAGTTGGAAAAATAATTAGGCAAATTATTCCAGCTTTTGTTCATGGTTTCTTTTTCATTCACCTTTTTTTTCAGATAATGAAATGTGCACTACTTTCACAGTCAGGAAGATTTTTGTCTGATTTATTAATTACAGCTTGCATACACACAGTGGTGTCTCAACACCATCTTTGCTTTTTTTCTACATACTCCATACATTCTGCTAGGGAAAACACTGCCACTGTCATATGTTTACAGCAGGTTTCAGATAAGCAGTTTACTTTCAGCTCAAGGTTTCCATGGAACTACAGTAGTATCACAATAATAAGAGCTGTAATTTATGCAGAGTCTGAGCACTGCTCTGGACTAGCTAAAACTGTTATTCACTGCTTTGACTGTGCATAACTTCTAATATAATTTTTGAAAATTAAATAGTTCTGCTGCAACAGCTAACAAAAATCCTTGGGAATCAAAATGCAAGATTAAGCACCATTACACATTTTGAAGACGAAACACTCGAGAGGTTACATGACTTTTTACCAAAATCAGTTTCATATTTTACATGCCACATATGCCCACATTCATTTCCTTAAATATGCAAGTGCTGTAACCTATAGCTGAAAAAACAGAACATTATTTTTTAGGCACAGCTTACCGAGCACATAATTTAGCAGTTTAATTCACCTTACTGTAATATATGTTTTCCCGTGTTCTCAATTTAAAACTTGGCAGATCAAAAAGTATTGATTTCATGACAAGTTCAGCTCGCTGGTCAGATGATTGCCAAGCCTCCCCTGCATGTGAATTCCCCAAAGCCTGCCTGTTGAGATGTACATCTGATTGAACCATGCCTCAGTAATGCGGCTTGACAACATGCAAGGAGTTGCCATGTTTCCTTTGCAGCCTTAATGCACTTTGCTGAAAATTTCCCTAACTCAAGACTGGTTAGGCAAGGGGAAACATTTAAGAGGTATATTCCAAAATGAAATCTAACGCTGCTTCGTAGCAGATACCCAGTTGGAGGGTGAGCTGCTAAGTGCCCTAGAAACACTCAGGGCAGAGTTTTTGCATTGCTAAGGATGGAACTTACCGTGGTAATCCTTGTACAATGGATTGGTTTCCCTCTCAGAGCCAATAAATGATTCAAGACCAACTACCATATCTGACAAGTTTGTTACACGTTCCATAATTGCTTTATTCTGTAAGACATGGAAACAAAATACACATCCTATGTGATGAAAAAGGTAATTAATGTTCATAGACTAAGCCTTGGTCTTCTCAATGACAAACTGTGGTGGAAAAACAGGTCATCAATACTTAGAAATTATTTTAGAAGGCTTTTTTCTTAAAAAAAACCCCCAATAACTTGAAATATCTGTCTAAAGAAAACATACATTTGACAAGGACAAACCATAAAAGGGCTAACCTAGGACTAAATTAACATTTCCCTAAATCTTCATAGCAAGCATTTGCTCACATCAGTGATATTTACAAGGATGTGTTAAGCTTATCTCTCATTGATTTCTACTGTGAGTCTGATGCCCAGTTTTTGTTTGGGTTCTGAAAACCTTGGTTATTAATACACTTAGGCATATCATCCCTAATATTTTGAGCAAGTAGAACCCACACAATTATTCATTTTGGCTATCAGTCGAACATGGAGAACTCAAGTAATTTCTTAGCATTTTTCCCTCTAAAAGTTTCTCTCTGCATGACATGTGACTCTAAAGCTTCAGGCAGCATGACCATTTCTCAATATATTTGTGATTTTTAAGTGCTGCCTCATGTCTTCTGCTACAATGTACTGTCATATGCCTTAAATAAGCTGTTTTCCACATGGTTTTTCTTTACTTAATTTTATATAGCAGAAAGAGACATTCAAAGGTCACAACAGAGAACTTCAGAGGTAAGTCAGAAAAAATGTTCTTAAATGCTTTGATGATGTCAACATTTAATGAGGGGAAAAAAAAGAGAAACACATCTGTGGTAAAAAGCAAAACATTTCTTTAAGATAAGAATTAGTTATCTTAAAGGTACCTGGACAGCTGGTATAACATTATTGTTCTTGGTGGTTGTAGGTGTTACATTCATCAAAACATTTACGGGTATCAAGACTAATCACCTCAAAATACCCATTACAATTGGAAGGAATTAGCTCTGCAGCTCCAGGTTATAGTTTTGTATTTTTTATTAATTTTAAAATATTTTGTACATTTTGCACTTCTTTCATAAACTACACGACTGATGCTTATCCTGAAAGGTCAATTTAAAAACAATTTAAACTACTTATAATAACAATTTATCAATTAGGAGCAGGGAGACTAAAACATCACCAGACACGTAAGAATAGTCCATGCATTGTATTGACATTCAGGTTTATTAAAACAGTGATCAACATTCCAACTGCTTTCATGAACCCACATTTCCATAACCATTATTTTTTAGCCACAGAGAAGCTTACAAAAAAGACATGAAAGGTGAAAATTTCCTGCTCCTGACAACGAATAAACTGAATTCTGTTTTCTGACCTCTACATGAAGTTGTGGCCTGTCTGGAACAGCCCAATCTGCCCAGGCCTAAACCACAGATCCCATGGTACCTTTACACCCCCTCCCTTCCCCACCTTCTGGGCCAGATGGCATCAAATCCTGGGCAGGGGTCTCTTTTCAAAGCTGCTACTTGTGCACAGGCCAAGAGCATCCATCCCTGTGGAATCAGGGAACTTCCATTTTACACACAAAGTCTAATGATGGATAATGATAAAGTGGTGTCTTCTCACAGAATTTCCTTTCTGAGGAGTAACATCAGTGATGTGAGGTAAAAGAACACTGCCCACACATCAATCCCTAGACTCTGCTATTATATCTGCCCCTGAAATAGTAAAGCTGACTCGCAAATCATTTCCTCTTCTAGGAAGAAAGAGACAATATATTATATTTTAATGGAATCTTTTGGTCACATTATTCTACAGGGGCAATCACATAAAGATGGTATAAATCTAAATCTAAACTAGTCAGTGACCTCTATAAACCCACAGACCAGAAATTACCATCTTTTTGTCAGTTCTTCAGGAGGCTGCTGGATGCTATTTGTATAAGTAAGAAATACAAAACTTTTATATAAATAAACAAACACTGATGACTCCTGGAAACAAAGCTAAACTCCTGATACAGAAGAAATACTCTATCCTTTGAAAAAACATTTGCTGTCCATTGATGTTTTTGCTCGCCAGTTTTGATAACAATGGGTTACAAAAACTGTGGAAAGGTTCTCAACTACCAACTACAAATCCTCATCACTGACAGTCCTGCAAATCATAAGAACAGCATCCTCCTATTTGGTTTGAACTCTGGAAAGATTCAAGTGAGGGACAGCACCTCAATATCTGCCTGATGATACATGAGTTAATATGTTGGTTTCAGCTCTTCCTCTGAAAGGGTTTGCTTCCTTAAATGGTGCTCTCTTTGCCCATGATGATTTTGCTTTTGTTTTTAAAGTGTGTCAAAATATTCCCCTGGCTTAATGCACTGTATCTCGGGAAATATTTTGCACAGTGAATCGCCACACCAAACAGACATTTGCTTATGTGGCATTGTTGCCATAGATCTGTATCTATCATGTATTTTCTAGTTTGCAGTGTTCAGCACATTAATGTCCAATCAAAGCTGACGTCAGCACACAGATAGTTGTGATGTATGGCACACTGACATAAACACACAAATCATGTTGCCCCATCTGGGCCTGAAAATTTAACAGAGCTCCAGATCTTCCTCCAGCCCCATACAAATATACCTCCTGCTTCTGGCATAAACTTGGCAGCTCTGGAGGTGAGCCAGGACATGGTTAGGAGGAAAGCCAGGAATGGTGAGATTCAGGGAAAGAGTTTGTTGGCAGCTAGAAGAGGTATTGTTTTAAATTATACTAAAAATGAAAAAAAAAATATCCAGTCTTGGAAAGTTTTCAGTCTTGCTAGATGTACTGCAGTTTTTCTAAATTAGTTAGTTCAGCCAAAATATAATTATTCTAACAACATGGTAGCAATCCTGTTGTGCAAGCTGGGCTGGGCATTCATTCTATATCTTACTTTGTGCTACTGTTTCAGACAGACAATTTCTTTTAAGTGCAAACTTGCAATATTTGGGTTCAACCAAAGTGTACTTTCAAAACATGTCAAGAAAATCCATGTAGAGAGCTGGCTGTGGAAATGGGAACTGTACCCGTGTTTAAGCAGCTTTGGGGATGGGTAATTATGGAAAAACATTGTTTTGTCTCACTAATTTATTTTCAGAAGGCACATACCTTTGAGTAATCATTTGTGCATGTTTAAAAACATTTAGTTACAACAGAAGTGGTTTAAAATGTATCGTGTTCCGTGCTTGAGTATAAAGCATGGTACTCTACCAACACAAATTCATGCATAGCCTGTATGCTCAAACTTGCACACTGAAATAATTACTGTGTGTTTCTACTGGATTGCATTCTTAATGTACCACAATTTTATCATTACTACTATTAATCAAATCAATCTTGGTTCATCTGGATTCCATATTAGGAAAAAAATCTGTCTTTTCTACTCTGCTCTAATTTCTAGCTCTCCTCTGATTTCCTGTCAAAATTTTTCCAACACCCAAAATCCGTCCTCTCAGTTTCTAAAATGTTAAAAACCTCACAAAATTTACGTAATGAAAGTATTTAAATCCTCAGTCCTTGAACTGCACAGGTAAAGAAAAGTTGGAGAATGGAAATTTTTCTCAGAACAGCCTCAATTTTCTACATAGTATATATAAAATATCTCAAAATTTAAAAGGAAAATAAGGCACTCATGTTAAAGATCTACAATGAGATACAATTACCACCTATATAAATATTTGAATTACATAGGCTTTTTGCATATATTTGCATTTTTATTCCGAGCAGTACATTAACATAATTTTAATATGGAATTACATATTGCATTGGAAATAAGGTATTTTAAGATCACATCTCTTTTTAAAGAGACATTAAGCCTACGCTTTGGTAGAGGGCTACTTCTGCATCTTTACATTCTAGTATATATAATCCCATCACTGGTTTTATTTTAAAACATTTAACTAAGAATTAATATATTTAATCCTACTACAATTTCATCACCTAAAACACTACTTATAAATATTGTTTGTATTGGGACAAAACCCAGTTTAAGTATTTTGTATGACAGCAAAGTATTCAAAAAGGAATTCAGACACTCTTCCCAAGTCCAGGTAAAATTGTAATTGGAGGCAACAATCTCTGTTGTTACCAACAGGTGAATCCAGAAATCCTGACATTTCATTTGAAAGAAGGTCTCAGTAATAAACACCAAGCAAGTTCATGCCAAATAATATGAATGCTATGAACTTAAAGCAAATTTTGGTGTGTGAATTTTCAAGAAAAGCTCAAAAATTGGTTGCATTTTTGAAAAAAATTCTGTTACATTCTGTCATAAAGCTGAAGTAAGCTTAGCACCATAATGGAGTAATTTTAGTACACACTGGACTAAAATGAAACAGTGGTTGGATATTCAATAAATGAAATAATCCTTGATATTTTTGAAAGATTATCACACAATGATGTGGTAATGACTTCACAATACACAAATATTGTCGCTAGTACTTAATCTCCAAAGGATTTTTCATTGGGAATATAAATTATTAAGAAACGTGGCTTAAATATTTATGACCATTTGTTAATAATTACTCCTCAAACAACTGCAGAATTTTCCACACATCTTCTTTTGGTAAATAGCCCCTTGTACTAGTTTTATAGGGAGACCCAGTTTATGCACTTCTTGATTATTCACAAATCTCCAAAGTAAATGATTAACAACTGCTCTGCCAAGAAGTGTTATTTGATAATTAGTAAAGACAGTAAACTATAAAATTCTATACATCTTCTAACTCCAGACTGATTAGCACTGTTTACAGTGTTTGCACACAGCAAATCTACTAACTGAATGTTGCATTTTGGCTCTAAAGTGAATGCATGCTCAGGTCACTGGAATATAAGATGACCATTTACAAATTCTGGTGTGCAGAAATCTGTACCAATCTCACAAGAAAACTGAACACAAAGTGCGACGTCTTTGCTGGAAGATAGATACTTAACAAATAAACCTAGAGGATTTGCTACAAACTGCAACGCCTTCAGTGATGAGAAATCCACACTTGGGGATTCTGGCTGATCAGGCATCTTCTTTCACCTTTGAAGAACCTTACTGACTATAATAGAACTTAGGTATAATATCCCTCTGTATGGCTGAAACCAGAGAAGCACCAATTTTGGTTGACTTGTTTATCAGCACAAGAACATTAACTAATTACACTGGCTAATTTGAAGCTGTAAATAATATCCTCGAAAAATTTTAATACAAGTTGCAGAAGCAAAGAAAGGACATGTAGTGAAGACAGGAGGAGGCAATTAGATGCAACACACTCATAAAAATGGGAAGGGAGTAATAAAGCATCTGTTGGTCAATATGCTATGCAATATATTAATTCCAGATTTTGGTTGTTCTTTTAAGGTTGCTTTTAATAACATTTGTCTTGATAGTTATCTCTGCTGTGGGAACTCTGCAGTGCTTTTGCAGATTCTCATAAAATGTCAGATGAAGGTGGATGACACTGTATACAATTAATTTTGATAAATTTTCAGGAAGAACAAGAAGTCAGGAAATAAAACTAAATATCACACACTAAAAAAAAAAACCCCAAAACTTTGGATCTTCACTGAAGACGGGCTTGTGTATTACTTGAGCTATGAAAGCATCTAAGCCCAGCAAACCTTGGCACCTTACAAAATAAGAAGTATGTTTATTTTGCCATTGAAGGGCAGACCTAAAGGCCAACAGTGAAATGAGAGATCACTAAACAGAGATAAATTAAGCAAGTCAATAACAGTTGCTGCTGCAGCCTAAAAAAAAAAATGAACCAAGTCCAGTAGTTTAAATCAAAAGTTCCATCTGTTGATCTCCAAGTGCTTCACAAAAGACAGGCAAGTGCTGCATTCCTCATTTACAAGTCAGTAACAAGCACAAAGGTGTCATGTGAGCTGTCCAAAGCCAAAGCCAGTCAACAGTGAGCTGGGATCCCAAGTCAGCCTTTCATTGCAGCTCTGTGTGCTCCCCTCTATTTGAGGCTTGGTTTGGGAGGCTGCATCCATGGTTTTGGGGTATCAGCAAAATGACTTGGTGTCATGAAGATGGTGTGGGAGTGGAAACCCAGAAA
This sequence comes from Illadopsis cleaveri, assembly GCA_013399915.1. Classification (NCBI taxonomy): domain Eukaryota; kingdom Metazoa; phylum Chordata; class Aves; order Passeriformes; family Timaliidae; genus Illadopsis; species Illadopsis cleaveri. The sequence continues at coordinate 135,159 of VXBB01017338.1, forward strand.
GCTGAGTGCTGATCCTGTTATTATCTGGCTGAAGGAGGTGACAGATGCACAGTGCGTCAAAGGGTGACACTTATTGAGCTGAATCCTGTCCAGTGCTTTTCTCTTGCCTTTCCTGAGCATTCAGTGACTGAAAGCACAGGCTGCAGGTGACTGTGAATGGTTCTGGGGCATGGGGCTCTTGCACAAGTCCTGCTGCACTGAGGAGATGCAACAAATCTGATTGAGCTCTTCTCCAGTGAAGGGTGAGTGGCTGGGAAGAAATCAGTAAAGATCTGGGCTAAGATGAGCCCAGCATCTCCCCTGAACATTATCTGCTTTTCAGTAATGAGACTGTCTCACTGTTATAAAAGCATATAGTTAGAAATCTATAGGTTATTACTTGTCTATAATCATTACAAAAACAAACTGATCATTTGAGCAGATTCCTCTAGAAAACTGAACTCAGAAAATATGCCATGCTACAAGTTGTTCATAGAGCAGTATAAAACAGAGATGGATAAACAGAGTGAAGAGTGAGGCATATTACAAAAGAGCCACAACAAAACTGCCGAAATTATATATTTGAAACCAACTGGCTTAACTAAAATGCCATGACTCCACTGGGAATCATTATAAGAAAAAGGTTCAGGAGTTCCTTTTGTTGCCATTTTGCCTGAAAAATAGTCGTTGCAGTTTGCTTATCAATTTAGAAAGGCTAACACTCACTGCAACTTTAATTCTTTAAACAGTGAATCTCATTTTATTCTTAGGTGACCAAAAAGAACCTGCACTATTATTTCAATTAATAGTGCACCAGTATCAAAAGGAAGACCTAACAGAGGTTGAAAACCAAGTGGCAAGATTCTGAAATATAAAATCATTTAAAAAACTAATCCCTTATCCAGCATAAAATTATAGGCTGTCATCAGGAGCAGGCTGGCAAAGCTGGGTCCAGATGGGAAACTGGCTGGGCAATAAGAAGAGGTAGGGTGGAAATGATGGGTAGGCTGGAAACGATGGGAACCTAAGGAAAGACATGACTGCTCCCTCTGCTGGCAAGGTCCTCCCCTGCTTTAATTTTTAACTAATGAGTAGGCATTTCTTTAATTATTTAGGATCTAGCCAATAAATAATGTAGAATGCTCCTTCCTCAGTCTGTTGCTGTGTGTTTGCACATTTTTGAACTTATGGTGCCCTATTTCACTAGAATAATTTGCCATAGAATTAAGGCTCAGATGGATGTCTAATGGAGAGCTACTGGCTTTATATTTCAATTCTTCGTACAATGAAAAGCAAGATTAAGCTATTTAACCTTCAAAATATTGTATTTTACAATGAATACTCATTTCATATTTAATTTACACATTTCATAATATTACGACAAAATGCTTGTCATATCTTACTCTAACAAGGACCCCTTTATGTAGCAGTAAGATACTATAAAATTAAACATTCTGCAATACAAACACACTAAATGACACATCATACCAAAAAAGTATCCTTCTTCCATGAGTAAAATTCATGACCAATGAATTCAGTGACACTGTTTGCATTAAAACATAATTAAAAGAGGAAGATAAGCCATTCATTACTTGATTTGTGATATAAATTAATAGCTGCAGGAAGAACATTTAGAAAAAATCTGTTCTAAGATTTTGGCCTACAACCAGAAGCTCCCAGAACAGGAGGGATCAGCTTTTTTTGCCCACTGTTCTCATCTGAATCCTGGCTGAAAAGCTACTCCAGCTCCCAGCTTTCCAGAAGGCTCCATCCCAGGAATCCTCGCCTGCCATTTGGTTTGCTGATTTTAATCTCACAGGACTTTCTTACAGTGGCTCCACTATGCTGAACTGGCACTTGCTCCTCGAAGTGAGTTATTATTAAACTTGTAGGTCAATTGTGGCACTAACAACTCTTTGGAAGCTTTCAGCCACGGTGTACAATTTGCTGGTCTAATTAAATATTAATTCTAAGTGTTACATTCTGTGGCTAAGAGCTTTTATTTTCCATCATCAGTCTGGAAGAGAAAGAGGTTACAAGGCTAATTTAATCTTTTTTTTTTTTTTCCTTAGCATTAAAGCTTAACTACACAGGCACAAAAACATCATTAAAGATGCAGTATTCCTTTTTATTATGATTATATTCTAATTAATAGAGAATGTCTAAACAAAAAGAAGTAGAATTGGATTCTGAAACTTCAGGATTTTTAAACAACACCAAAAGTTCCCATCAAAATGTTTCTAAGCACACATTGTGGAGACGTTCAATATTCAGTTGTGTGAAAATCACTTAAGATGGAAAATACACATGCAAGGATTTAAATGTAAAATAGTTTTACACAAAATTACTGTTCTTTGTTCTGATTCTGAAACAGAACAGATAAACGCTATATTTAAAGCTAGAGTCACTGGGCATTTTTTTCACACCCTCCCCTCAAGAACCTGAACTTCTACTCAAGCAAAAAAACAAAAAAACCCAAAAAAAACCCCACAAAAAACCAAAACTGCTTTGGAAAAAATATGCTACCTTCCATTTTCTAAAAGAATTACTTGCTTAAAGCAATAACTACGTTGCCCCTGTATTATTTAAAGTCACTCTTCTAATCTTTACTTATCAGCGTCCAAATGGGTTCAATACATGAGCCTCTTCCCTTCTGCTTCCATAACAGTTGTGTCCATGTCTGGACACTGGGCATTATATTAACTACTTAGTCCAGTAGCCAAAAGATTCCATATGCTTGAACAGATGACTATCTCCATACTGTGATGGGATATTTAACTGTTTAGGTCTAATGCTGTAGTTCAAAGATTTGGTTCTAAATCTTACCTGATTTTCACAGGCATATTTTCAGTTTGAACACATAAAATGTAAAATAAAATTGCCACATTGCATGTACTCATGCACTTCTCCAGTTTAACATGTGCATTTTGGGAGAGAGATTTTTTTTTTAAAGAGAGATGGTGAGGATGTGTATACAGTGTCCTTCTAAAAAGTAAAATTTATTAAAATGACAAGGCTGTTTTAGGCATGCCACTTTAACATACAGTGTGACTGTTCATCATAATATAGTTAATTTGGTTAACAGATAACTAATATGTGAGGACAAAAACATGCTTCAGATGTATATTGTATTTGTTTTTCACATGGGAAGTTGTTACCAAATCAGAAGTGGTAGTGCTAGAATACAGCCTGTTGGCAACCAAAATCTGATTCTATGAAACCACAAAATACTTTTATTTCTTCTACTGCTTGATTAGCAAATACATCAGCAATAAGAGAAATGAAAAGAAAAAAAACTGTTTCCCAAATTAAATTTTGAATAGCATACTTCCCCGAGCTTCATACTCAGTCAGAATTTTAAAGATGCTTTTATGAATGTCTAAAAACCAAAACACTCATATCTTGAAACTATGTGGGTAACCCAAAATACCTGTAATAAACTTATGACTCTTGATATTTATTTGTACAGTTGTTAAAATCTATGCCTCACATACAACAAAAAGCAACATGCAACATTGAAAAGCAAGTAAGAAAAAATCAACACAGAAAAATATTATTATCATTTCATCTTCATGGTTTCTATTTTGCAGAGAAATTTGAAAGCTTCTTTAATCATGATACAGAAACCACATGATGTTGGATCTCAATACAGATCTTTGTGCAGGTACCTCATCAAATACTTCTGGAGGTTATTCAGCACTTTACTCCAGTGAACTCTCTGAAGTCAGAGCTCTGAGTACACAATCACTCTTAGTACTTGTCATAGGAGTAAAGATTTCAAACTGGAAGAAATTCACCATCTGTAGGAGTTCACATCTTATAACCCTCTATTAGCAATTGATTCTAAAGCAACTTATGCACTTTGGTGAATTCAAAACATCAAAACATTAATATTGTAGGAAATGATTTTTTTAACATACTGCATGAAATAATGAAAATACCTTGCTAAACAGAACTTCAGACTCTGAGGACAGGCTCTGTAAGAAGACTTATTCATACTGACTTTTCATTAGTCAATTAATTTCCCTTGGTACGTGCTGACTAATATGGTTGTTAGTCCTTACCAGTAATACCAGCTTTGAGTTCCAAATAAAAGATGGCTTTAACAAGTGCTATGCTTTCCCCATTGAATATAATAATAATGTACTCAAAAAAAAAATCTACTACCACTTAAGTGATACAAAATTGTACAGAGCAGGAATAGAATTAAAAACATTATTTAGCATTTTGAGGGAAAGATGTTCTTGGCTTGACCAATGATTTTTTGTAATTAAAGAAAAAAATACAATGGGAAAATATTTAAAATTCTAATTTAGGACTTTTCTATAACAGACCAGTGACCTTAAAGTCCATTCAGTCACACAATTGCACAATAATTCTTCTTCTAAATTTAGGTATTTAAAAGCACTGGTTATCAAAATGCAGAAAAAGAATCCTTACTTACTTTTATAATATTCCTTAAACTTGGAAATTGTAACAACAAATGAAATGCCTCTTCAACCTGCCCTCCTTGATCAATGCTAGATTTCAAAAATGGAAGTAATTTTCCCTTTTCAAATGTACCATATGATTTCTTAGGCACAATGCATTTTCAAGAAGCAGTAGGAAGACTAGAAAAATAACCTTCCATCAACTATTTTAATCACACTTGTAAGTATCTCAATATTTATTACCTGACAGACAGTGTAAGATAAGAGTATGTTCAATCGGTAGAAAATATCAATCAAGTAAAACTTGTCACACATCATCTGAATAAAATTCATAATTGGATAAGTTTCTTGTGTCATTTTCTTGAAACCCGCTTCCAGAATAGTGCATTCCCATTTTTGTGGTTGAGAAAAGAGAATTTTCTTTTTTCTTCATGCACTGTTTGCCCTGGAAGTTTCATCAATAAAACCCCCAAAATCTGTGTGCTCTAGTGGACTACAATTTCTTCCACTTATTCTGGAAAAACGCCACACACAAACAGACTTTTTTTTGCAAACTTGTGTCTTTTACCAAAATATAGCCTTACAGAACATCATGAACTGTCCCATCAGGCTGGATTAACAAGCATCATCTTTGCATAAATGCAATTCCAAGTTATTAAATCTAAGACAATGAATTGCTGGAATAATGAAAGAGTCACACTGGTGCATGTGTATCACAGAGGGAAAAACATCAAGAACAAAATCATTGTTCAATGCTCTGTAATCACTGAAGAGTGACACCAAACATGAGAATGTAGGGAAAGTGAACAAACAATACTAGCATTACTGCATTATGTTATGTAATAAGGTAAAGTGACTGTTTAGAAACAGATTAAGGAGGTAGCATGAGAAAAATTACAAACCAGAATACAGAAAACATGAAATGGGAAGATCATTTTAATGCCTCACCAGCCAAAAAAAAGGGAAAATATATGAAAAGTGAAGCCAAAATTAAACTTTCGGGGAAAAAAAAGAGACCAGGTAGATTTAATTTGTGAACTCCTTGTCACAGCACAATATGCAAAGTATTTGGCAAAATACATAAAAGAAAACAATTAAAAAATATATATATACACAGACATATATATATGAATTATTCATATACTTCACATTAAAAACAGAACTAGTCTGGGTTGAAAAGACCTTGTCCCTGTCAAAAATCAGTACTGCCAGTTGATTTATTTCTTCTTCACTGGAGTAACTAGTACTGGAGACTGACAGAGGAAAGATAAGTTATGTCACTACCAAAAATCTACTTTTTCATGACAAAGCAGGTAAAGATGGAACTTTTTTTTGTATATGTCATCGAGACAAAACTTTGATTAAATGTGCCTTTGAACTTACATGTCCTTCATGGAAATTACACAATTCTCCAAGAATTTACTTGGAGACCACTCAATTAATTTAGTTAGGGGCTGAGCTACAAACTGGGAAGGACAGGAACAGTAGCTCAGGGAAAAAATGGGGAATTTACTACATTTTCAGAAAAACAGTGTAAATTCTCTATTCTCTATGCCTTCAGTGCACTAACTTAAAGATTTAATAGATAAAGCATACGCCAGAACTGACTGATCAAATTAAACACGTATACTCTTGGAAAAAAAAAACCCAACCCCTCTCTCTCACTCTGCTGGAAAGGAGAGATATTTCCTTTACTTTTTTGACTGCAGCAAGAGCCCTGAGCAACAGAATGGAGAGGAGCTGTGCAGTGAGAATGTGAGCAGCTGCTGTTATTATAAGGCAGGTCCGTCTGCGGCGCGAGCCGGCGCGAGCACATGTTCGCCTGCGCTCTCATCTTGCCAGCCTCACCAATTAAGCAGTGCCAGGGAGGCTGGACACATGCTCCCAGGGGCTCTTTAACAGGCTTCTTGGAGAGGGCAACAACTGCACAGCAGGGCTCTGGGAACTCGGTAATGTGGGCTAGGAGGAACCCTCAGCAGCTTTGCTCCTCCTAATGACAGCTCTCTCCACAGTGCGGTGCTTAAAGAAGGGTACACCGAAGTTTCACAATTAAAAAAAATAAAAAATAATGCCCTTGTTTGTTTGAAACAGCTAAGCAAAGATTCTGTACATAATGTTAATTTTTTTTTTAAATTCAGAATATTCTAACACTTACTGTTAAAATTAAAAACTTAGTTATTTAAAAAATGAGGTATAATTTCAATCCTAATTCCCTGAAATTTATAAATACAAACCAATAATCAACTTCTCAAGTAAGTTTGAAACGAACTTCAGTTTCTTTCTCAGACACACTTCTGTACTTCTCTAAAATACAAATATACTTTTTATTGGCATGATATATAAAGAGGACTACAAAGAAAAGGATTGTGTGTCCCAATTATGGACAGGCAATTCCAGGGTGTAAGAAGTAGCATGATAGTTTTACATTCACAAAGTCTATTTCTTGCATTAAATTTAACTGTCCCTCTTTCTGAAGGCAGACTGCCACGTAATATTTAAAAATAGTAAGTAAGGAGATGGAGGCAAGTACTGCAAAAGAAATATTCACACACTTTTGACTACAATGGTAAAACTAGAAAATTGATCTTCTTTATTTTCAAAGGAGTAATTGTATTAGTATCTAAACAACATTTACAGGTATTCAAAGACCTTTAACAAAATGCAATACATGTGAGTCATGTACCTACCTAAGCCAGGATTTAATCTATTGATAAACTCACCTACTATGAAAATATTTTGCATAATATGAGGTTTTATCCAGTACTTTTTTACTATAATCAAACCAAATATCTAAAATTATGGGTTCTTTGTTCATTGTGAATAACAATTTTGCTTTTGTAAGTTACAGTACCACTCACAGAACAAAAGACTATCTATATTTTTCCTTTGGCTAAAAAGGTTTATTTTCAGAAGAAATATTTAAATCTCTGTACACTGCCAGGAACAATGCTGTTAACTGCTTCTGATTTTGCAGTTGAGAAGATGACTGATGCCATAACTGGTTTTCTCCTAGTCCCAATACAAAAGGATATTAGACTTACAGAGCAAACCTGTACCTTTCAATTCCTGGCTTTAAAACCAAGATCAGATACCATCATAATGAGCATTTTAGATAAAGACAGTGGACTGAAATCCTTGTATTGATACTCCAAAAAGCATTTTGAAAGCACTTGGAAAGTGAATACAGATGTTGCAAAAAAATTGAAAAAGAGATTACTATAGGCATTTTCTTTGCTTTTCTACAGTTTCTGAAATTTTGACAGTTTTTCAAAAAAGAAATAAGACCCACATTTGGCTAAAATAATTTTATACTTAGGTCTTTGTAGGTTTTGCAGCATGACTCTCCCACAAAAGTATGAAGCATAAGATATAGTCATGTTTTAAGCTCACACTTTGAACAAAAAGACTTTTAAAAATGTCCAGAATTGCATTTGTTTTCTTACCATAAGCTTTAAACTTTTGCTAAATTCTGAAATCCAGCAAAAGCGGCATTCCTACCTGTATAAGGTGAGCAGGCACTGTGATGATGCAGGCTGACAACGATTTCCTGAGCAGGCCACGGAGAACATACAGAAATTTTGTCAGGCTATGAGGATCTTCAGGAGTATCACTGCAACAAACGTCATCACCCCACAATACAGAACCCAGGCTCTGAATTCCTATCCGTAAAACATTCCTTTGTTTTTTCTGTTGGGGAAAACAAAAAAGAAATCGTTATTTTTGTTAAACGCTAGGAGGAATACCATTTCTAGAATGCATATCCATAATAATTGTGCATTTTATGTAATCATAGTAATCCCAGTTGAACTTATAAAAATTGCAAATGGAATGGGATTTTTTTTCACTACTTAGATATCATGGGTAAGCAAGTAGAAATGTAATGAACACATGGAAATACTGAGAACTACTAATTTGTATTTTTTAGCCAGCTAAATATAAGCATATTCTGACATAAAATCCAGTAACAGTAGGACTTTTAACGTCCTTTCTCTATTCCATCATTGTCTTAAAAAATGTAGAAGAGTATTTTCTCTAAGACAGTCTGCTGGAAGTGCCTGGGAGTAATCAGACACAACTTCTCCCTCTATTTTCACCTTTCCGCTGCGTCACTTTCATAACCTGACTGTTCTGACTGTTTGCTTCAGTTCCACTTTTTCTGCTCCTTCTGAGTGAACAAGGTCAGTGCCTTAGCTCACCAACACATGGGCCTGTCACTGTCCTAGAAGTCTCCAAGAATCATTTATGTTCCTTTCAACTCCTTCCCACTAATAAAGGGAGTTGTAGCCACAGCTGTGGAAACAGAGAGTCTGATGGGGACGTGAGCAGATTGTCTTTCAAGGACCACACCTTGACATGAGAGCTTCTGGTCTGCTTTAGAGGCAGTGGCTAAGATAAAGCTCCTTTTCTGAAGGGACAGATTCTGAAGTCAAAGTTGTAGTTTGTTTATGCAAGGTAAAACGTTATCTCTCATGACGACAACTCTCCTTTCTGCTTATTTGATGTGACCTTTCCCGGTGATCTCTGGAAAGGATTTTAGACATATTTGCTATCAATAGCTGAGAGAGAGACAAAAAATGCCCTTGTTGAAAGACTTTCTGCATAAGGTGATCAAAGAAACATTTCTAGAGTTCAGGGTTCATACTTAAAGACCTACTTTGTTTATACACACACACACACACACACACACACATATATATATAAATACTAGTTTTGATAAGTAAAAACTTGCAGGTACATTCCACTCCAGGAAAGTGTTCTGATAAACTGCAGATATTAATTTCCAACAGCTGGAATAAACAGCAACTATCAAACTCAAAACATTGCACAGCTGCTCTGGAAATCCAGAGGAAAGGTTTTGACAAGACAAGAGGCTCCTCTCCCAAATGCTTCCTTATCCAAAAGGGGTAGACAGAGCCTGGGTTGTGAGACACAGTCAGTCCCACATGGCTCTGCATTTATTCACTTGTGTGTGTGTCTTACACAGAGAGCTGATCTGCCAATTCTCTCCCAGTCTCCAGGGAAGCAATCCATGTTTCAACTCTAGCAGATTCTTTAGGCTTGGGCTCTGCAGGCTTTAGTTACAAAAAGTGAACTTTTTACACTACTGAATGAAGATCAAGACAACAGTACAGGATGCTACAGCACAATCTGACATCTCTGCATGGTATCCTCTCGGATCAGATGTTCAGTTTTAAAAAGAATAGCAAAAAGAAAAGTTTTAGTCTAATATTCTTTCATTACTTCTGATCAGAGCAGGTTCAGGCAATTCTTGATGTGCACTTAAACAACAGGAAAAAAACTAGGCATTTAAGAAACCTGTTTTATCCAGATATCATGGATGTTAACCAGGCAGAGAAAGTGCTACGGTATTTCAAAATTTCAACACAAACATACATAAAACTTACAGACACTTTTTAAATGAGAAAAATATTTTTTCTTATGAGGAACATCCACAGGAACAACGTACAGAGGAAAAAATTGTGCTCTTACTGGAGAGAGGATGACAGATACTTATTTCACAACATCAAACCATAAGAGAAGATAAAGCTATTCAAACACCAGATAATATCAGATGTATTTATTTGGCCAGTAATAGAACTTCTACCAGCATAATTCTGTCAAGCCTACACAGCCCTGAGAGTTTATTCCAAAACTGAAATCTAAGCAAAGTGTAAGTGTAATATTCTCCCACAACCAGCCTGCTGTAAAGAGTAGGATAACATTTTTTTAGATACACCACTAGATCTTTTATATTCACATTAGCCTGGAAGTTTAGATTTATTTTCTAATTTTTTATTTTATTTTTTTCATGTAATCCATGTAATAGTGTTTGATTCGGCAGCAGAAATTCTGATGATGAAGAATTCAGAAAACCCAATTCCAAGTCAACAAAAAAACTCCCCCCAAAACCAAACAAATAAAAAAACGCAAACAACCCAACAATTACCCTGGAAGCCTCCAAAGTATACAAAAGAAATGTTAAGGAAATAGTTGCCTATTAAATCTCTGATGTCAAACATGAAACCCCCAAGACACTCTGAAACAAGGAGATACTGTTCTATACAACTTAATGTCATGATCAATTTATGCAGGATTCCCACTTAATGATCAGCAGCGAAGAGTTACTGGGAAGTTTTAGAAAGGATGTAAACCTGATGCTTATATTTGGGGCTTATAGGTAATTCAAACTCTGATTTTCCAATTAGACCTTGGCAAAGGTGTTCCAGCCAGTGAAAACAAATAAATTATTGCTTTGGTCAACTTTGACCAAACTTTACTGTATCCTCATAATTCAAATAGGAATTATTGTCCTAATGTCCACAAAGCCAAGCAGGACAGTAAAAAAAAATTAACCTACGACGGCCACCTGCAGATGGTTCTGTAAAACTAATGTTAACTAACTGTACTAGGTCCTAGAGGTGCCTGACCATTTTATCAAAGGCCCACTAAACCTCTAATGGTAGTTTTCACTAATCTTCCTAACTGTGTCAAACCACCTCTCAGCTGAGGGGAGTCACACTCTGCTCAGTTTTCTCCACACTCCTCTTGGAATCAAGGAGTAAATCTAAGTATCATTGGCATAATGATGTGAAAGTAGCCAAAAATATCTGAAAGTTTTACCAGTCAGTAAAGGATTACCAGTCAGGTAAGAATTATTTGGGGGTGGGTGGCCTACATGAACAAACTTCTCAGAAGATTTATGATTATATATGGCAACTATATACAGGTCCAGAATACAGGCTGCCCCTTACTTTACAGTATTCACACCTACCCACTTAAACAGCACTTCTGAGGGCTCAGTAAATAGAAGAGGATATGAAATAGCAGAGAATTGCTTAGAGATTTGGCAAATAAAAGATCCAAGGTGTGTTCTGGGCCACTGCTACATTCGAGTCTGGACATATTGTTAAGAAGTGTGTATTATACAAGGCTTCTAAATGTACCAAAGACAGATGATGCAAGCCAAAAAGCAGAATATTAAAAGAAAGTAATAGAAACCACTCCAGGAAATCATATGCCTTACCTCCCTAGAAACAGAAAGAACTACACAGTGCTAATGGCTTTCTAGATCAATAAACTGGCCTGAAAAAGGACTTTTCTAACTTTTAAAGCTTCACCTTAGAAACTTATATGTATTATTTGGCAAACCTATACTNCAGATGATGCAAGGCAAAAAGCGGAATATTAAAAGAAAGTAATAGAAACCACTCCAGGAAATCATATGCCTTACCTCCCTTGAAACAGAAAGAACTACACAGTGCTAATGGCTTTCTAGATCAATAAACTGGCCTGAAAAAGGACTTTTCTAACTTTTAAAGCTTCACCTTAGAAACTTATATGTATTATTTGGCAAACCTATACTGTTACAGTCATCTCAGTTAAAGCTCTGGTTCTGTTTTATTGACACTAGTAAGACATTTTGAAACAACTGTCAAAAAGTAGAGAAAATAATGATTGGTGATGTTTAATTTTTCTCTACTTGTAAGCAAAAAACCACCCAAACGCTGCCTTTGAAAAACCTTCATTTTCTTTTATATGCATGTATGTATAAAGAAAAATAAGCAGTGGGAGGCTGATGTCTTGGGCAGGAGGCTGTTGGCTGGCTGGAGGCTGGCAGGGTGTTTGTGTCACCCAGGGCTCTGAGGCAGGAGGAGCATCCCCGTGCTGCACAGGAGGATGACACACATCCCTGTTGCCATGGTTACCATGGGGAGAGGGGCCTGGCAGGGACCAATGGCCTTCTCCAGACTGGCAGTGCCACCGAAGGGAAGGCAAAACCCTCCCAGACATCTCGGCAGAGACAGCGCTGAGCACAAGCACCGACATTTACACACAAGTGCTCGGTGCAGGTAATGTTCCTAAACCACACTGGCAGACAGGAAAACATCCTTTCCAGCATCATCTCCCCTGCAAAAATGATTCCTAAGATACTGGACTGGTACACAGCCTTGTATTAAATCATTTCAGGCTCCCCAGTGTCTGTGCTAACTGACTTCTGCTGCAGTAACATTTTGGTTGTACAGCAATAATTACCTCTCAATTAAGCATCAATATATACAATTTATTATATTATTTCCATCAGCTCCAAAGGACTGCCATGTTGCTGAATATGACAAAGAATAACTGATAGAGCACTGCTCCATATAGAAAAGAACTTTCAGCCTATGTTGTTACAATCAAATGTTTTTGATTACCTGCATCATGTTTTATGAAGAGTACAGAAATTTGTGGAATGCTGATAAACTGATTTGATTTGTAAATTGAAATAGCATTCTTATTTCTTTACTTTTCTTTCAATGCTCACCCCATAAAGATACCACCATTTAATTAATTAAAAAATTCACACCAGTTAAAACAACAATAAAAAAATCTGAAAGTTTAAGTGTAAATGTTTAACCTCAAGAATCTTGAACAGATTATGCTACAGAAATTATTTGAAAAACAAATATTGTAGGTGAAAATGTGTTTTACTTATTTACATTACATTTGACCATCCATTTATTAGCTAACTGCACAGAAAAGGCATTTTACTAATGCTGTCTCACATATCTTTCTCACATGGTCCTACATATCTGTAACAGGTAAAAACTCAACCCATTTAAAATGTGAACATCACTATTTATTTTGCTTGTTTACTTTAGCAATGCTTAGAAACAATTTGTTCTTTAATAATTCATCCAAGACCTTGTGCCACCTTTAAAAAGCAAGAGAACAGCGGATACAGGATTAAAGAGGAGTGTGAGGGTCTTCTTCAGTACCTGGGGATCAGAGCCATCAAAGCCTTCCTGGGAGATGATCCTCTGAATGGACTGAAGCAGCCTTGCATAGCCACTGTTCATATTCCTGTTGGTAAAAGAAATATTTTAGTTACACATTTTAATACTCTCCTATATGTCTCCAGCAGCTGTATAAAAATAAATATGAGCAGATGCAGCTTTCAGTGCAAGTGTCACATAGAAAAGAGGTGTCAGAGAGGAAAAAAAACCCCCAAACTCTTTGAATAAAGTTGAGATTATAAGCAGTTGTGATTGCTTCATATCAACTAGTTCAGTGCTCAGACATTCAGTGAAAGCTAAAATCTCTAGGGATTAAAATAACTTAATTATGTCAAGCTCACTTACATCTAGAAGATTAATGATTTAATGTATCAACTTAAAGTTGAAACCATTACATCCCAGTACTAATCTTCTGTAACTGACAAGGATCTACCCAGTTGTTATTCCAAGTATACCTAATCAAAGCCATGATGAATAGTTGACTTTCTATGAAAAATTTCATACATTTTCACTGCTTTATTTGTATGACAGCAAAATCGTGAGGCAGCATTTATTCTATGCATTGTTTAGAAAATATAACATTCAGAAAAAAAACCAAAAGCAAACTGATGGCTAAAAGTGGATTTAAGCAGACTTAAAATGAAAGTTCAGCAAATCATCTTGTCAGACTTAGAAGCTCTTTACTTTCAAAGAGCATTTCAGGTGCTCACTATTTTAAAAGAGACATTGTTTTCTTAAATCCCCTGGAGCACACTGGGTTGGGTGTCTGGGCCTGGTGCAGGTTCCTCACTGCAGCTTAAACCTTTCTATCTTTTCTGGCTTCAACATTTTCTTCCAGTCTCACTAAGTATTATCAAGGGTTGAGGGTTCAAACTTCCTGCTGTACTTCTTGGGGAAATACGACAGGTTATTTTGAAAATTTTGCCTCTAAAATTATTCTCATTTGCTCCATAGTTTATGAATGTCTGGTCTGGTAACAGCTCAAGTTGGAAGGCACCTTGAGAGACCACCTGGTCCAAGTATTAATGAAACTATTCCCATTACTTTACTAAGAGCCTAGACTGTTACCCAAATGCATTTTACTGATGAATAAACCCAAATAAACTTGCTTTCATCCCTTGGCACAGGAAAGAATTCGACTTTTCTGAGAAGCATGTAAAAATTGCAATGATCTGTGTTTTGTGCCATTTCTTCAACCCAAAAATCTATGTTTCCTTTAAGAAAACAGTATCCACCCAACCCCAACCCTCAAATATACTTGAGTTATAAGAATCTACAATCAAAAAAGTCATGTGGTCCTAATAAATTTGAGTTTTGAAATAATCATTGTCAAAAAACATTGAGATGACCTTTCTCTGATACGAACACAAAGGAGAGTTTCCAAATAAACTCTATTTATTTTTGTTTCAGATTTAGTACCCTGGTTAAACTGATGTACTTTAATAATTTAATACCTTTTATGAAAATCAGAGCTGAAAATTAACTAGCAGTATATAATCTCAACATGATATTTCATGGGTAAAGTCTGCCTTGCTATACAAAAAAAGGAGCACTTCAAACAAGGAAGTTCAGCTTCTGAAGTCCATCTCTTTCCCAATGTTTAGTTGCAAAAGGAATTGCTATTAAATCATCTACCTACACTGCCTGGCAGCTGTCAGTTTACAAAATGAACTTTAGCCCTCTACAGCAGTCAAAATTCTGTGTCATTGTATTATCACAACAGATGATTTTTTTTTTTTTGCCAGAGAATATACCACAATCAAAATATTTGCTGATTTCTGATTCATTACTAACTTGTTTTTAAAAGTTAGTGGGTAAAAGAATAAAATAACCAAAGCACTAGCAGATTAAAAGGTCCCAAAATTAAAACAAAGAAATAAAATAGATCTTCAATTAATCTACCAGAAAGGGATTTGCAGCAAAGAAAGAATTTTAAAAAATAATATAATGTGTGTAGATTTTTAAAAAATGTCAAAGCAGGTGCTCTTCTATCTCTTTCTAAAATATTCATGGTTTCCTTGAATTTGACCCATCTTATGTAAGTAAGAACACGAAAAATATTGTAGAAACACTATTTATAAAAGCAAGTTGCATTACCCTTCTGGCAATGTTTGCCACAATATTTAGGGAAGGAAGTGAGATATTTCTTATTTTCCAATTTCTAGTCTTTTTTTGGTTTTGTTACTTAACACGATTTGATTTTGATAATGAGTTTAAACAACTCCTTCTTTACTCTTTTTTTGTTTAGCACTTTAGTAATGGATAAAGCAGGAGCTGGCAAGAAGGTATCCTGGTTACAACAAAGGCTCTGACTTCTCTGCTGATAGTTTCCAAGCAGTGAACAAAGGTTAGGTTGTCAAGGGTATGACAAATAGCCTTGTTATGGAAAAGGAGACTCCATTAGGCAAGACAGTCAAAACTGTTTTATCTAAATTTATTGGTAAATCTAGACTCTAGATAAAATTATTCTTTTTCAAAAGCACATACTTTCTTAAGGTAAGATTTACAAGTATTGCTGAAAAACTACAACTTAATTATTTTGGTTCCTTTGATTATCAAACCATCTTGTTTGCTAATTGCCCTGAAGAATGAGACTGGAAGCAGAGATAGGAAATAAGTGTTGCCTGCAATGCACAGAGTCACCAGAGAGGATATTCCTGCCCCCCTGCTAGGTACCAGCTCCAGCAGCTGGGGGACACCAGAATATCCTGGCAACAACCACTGGAGAACATTTGCTCTCAGCCACACACCCCTGTAAACTGGGCCCAGCATTAGCACCAGGACACAACTGCCCTTCCCCAACATAAAAATGAGGTAAGACAGAGAAGGTTTCTGCCTTCTTTTGGCACCCAACACCCAGGCCCATTTACTATTTCCTTTCGGAGGACTGGCTTCACAATCTGTCTCCAATTAATTTTTATTAAAATCCCTGAAAATCCCAAGTTTTGTCTCTTTACCTTGTCAGTGGGAAGGAAAAGAGGGTGTGGGGAGAGAAGAAGTGTTCTGAAGGTTTTACTCTGATCCTTATTATTCTTTTAGTTCTGTTAGTAAAGCATTCCCTATACTCTTTATGGTTTCAAGCCTGCTTTGCTCTCCTCCTAAATCTTATCTCGCAACAGGAAAATGAGTAAATAATTCTAGTAGGTGCCTTGGCATTTGGCCAGCACTGAAATCACCACAAAAATTGGTGCATTGGCCAAGAAATCTCAGCTTGGTGAACCAAAACTGCTACACATGGGGAAATGAACTTCTGTCCTTCTTGAGTAATTATCCACAGAGAACCCTGTAGTCTAATTCAGCCATCAGGTCCCAGAACTGCAGAAAGCAGAGCAAACATGGCTATTGAATATTATACCTACACTGTCTGGCAGGTGCTAGTTTACAGGGTAACATTTTGCCCCTCCCTCCATCAAAAAACAGATATACACATACATGTGAAAACACAGGAAAGAAAAGAAGGACTGATCCAAACTTTAAGGTGAACCAGTGATGTTGGCAACCTCCAAAACCAATTTTTAATTGCAAAGTAAAAGGTCAGTTTTAATCTAATCAGTCAAAAAATCACCTTTCTCTCCTAACCCATACAGAAACCAAATGCTTGTGTGCATAGCCAGAGAGGGACATATGTAAAAAAATACATGATTTTTCAAAAGGGCCAAGAGTTTCTGGCCCCTATGAAATCCTTATATCTCTGATCCTGCAACAGAAGCTCTGCAATTTCCTCAAAAAAGACATTAGTTACAACTACAGAGACAGTTCTCTCAGTGAAGAACAGGTGAAATAAAATGGGTTTCTTAATGTGGTGCTGGAGACTTAGAAGCAAGAGGATCATCTGGTCCTTTTTATAAATACATGGTTTTCATGTCACAAAACATTATGACAAAGGATCTTTCTTATTAAAAGATGCAGCATTGTTTTCCCAAGGATTGTAAAATATATGTTCAGTATACTCACATTTCTGACAGGTGAGTGTAAGCTGCATAAGAAAATGTAATGCATTACTCTTCTTGTACATTTTCTGCTATAAATGCATCATCTGTTGTTACATCCTGGGGTGGTGAAATGAAAACAGAGCAAAGAATTGTTCTTCTTGCTCCCCACCTCTTCCCAAAGGAAAGGAGGATGGGGGAAGAGATGTTACAAATTTCAAGGAGGAAAAGTGAAACTTAAGGTCCTCCAAAACTAGAAAGTAAAAGGTAAAGTAAGACTGGTCAACAAGGTGAATTCTAGGTGCATCTGAACAAGTTATGGATTAAGTACATTCTTTGAGGAACATTAATTGCATACAAAAGTAGCAGGTCTCCATCAGGAAAAGGGAAATAAACCCCACCCAAACAGGATACCACTTAGGGAACACCTTGCTCACATCAATGTGTTTGACAATTTAATCAAAATGGTGCAATTTAAAAAAAAAACCAGCCAAAACCTGAGCTTCTAAA
Source organism: Illadopsis cleaveri (assembly GCA_013399915.1). Lineage (NCBI taxonomy): Eukaryota > Metazoa > Chordata > Aves > Passeriformes > Timaliidae > Illadopsis > Illadopsis cleaveri. The sequence goes on from VXBB01017338.1 coordinate 152,784, forward strand.
ATCTTTATTTAGAAGGAGGAGGTTGTCACTGCTCATGACCTTCATGTGGGATGTGTGCACTGGGTTAGGTACACTTCCCATGATGAGTACCTGAGAGAAGGTGCCCCTTCAGTGGCTGTAGTTACAGGACTAGAATGATTTATTTCAGCCTGAGCTCAAACCACGCTGTGCTCTGTAACATTGTAAATACTTAGAATGGAACACGCAAGACAAAATAATGTGGAAACATTTTGAGAAGATGGAAAAGTTCTTTTTTTTTCAGCTAATTCCTAGTTTTTGCAACTTTTGGTACTAGAAAGAAGCATCATGTCTCAACAACAATATCATTCACTTAATGGAAAACTGTATACTAGACAAAGCTATTGGTTTCCACTCCCTCCTCAACCTCTGTACTAGTGACAAAAGCAAAACATTCTTGTATTTAAAAAACCCCACAACACACCGCTGCTTTTGGTCTGCACTCCTATACTTTTAGAGAAAATTTCATTCAGAAACATCCTTACTGATATGTATCTTGCAAAGTATACCCTTTAGAAAGTCATTAAATCTTCTGCAAACATCTCATAATAGAGAGCCTATTAATGTAAATTATTTCAATAATGAACTATATCCCCTTTTTAAAAAATTCTTCCTTATTTTTGAAGGATTTGTCAGCTACCAATGTTAATTTTCTGTCAATATTCTTTGGTAAATTAAATTGAAAGAAAGAAAAAATTGAAAGAAAAAAATATTTTTAGAGATTTTCTGCACTTCAAGTAATTTTTGTAATTTTTAAAAATTCCCTTTTAGGCTGCCAGTACTTTTCTGAGGTACTAACAGCATGATGGATTACAGAGATTTTGCAATGCTAGACAAGCAATCAGCATTTTGTCAACAGGGATTTTTTTGGGTATGCCTCTTACCAGAGCCTGAGAACCATATGCTTAAGAAATTACTTACTCTAAGTAAGTAATTCTGACCAGTCATGGCTGTGCTCCTCATTCACTGTAACTCAGAGCAAGAGCCCAGGCTCCCAGAAGGACCTTCAGAAAATCCAAAATAAGATCTAATACAAATTGGTGGTTTCAACTGGAAGGTGACTACTGTGTGACTATTTTGTTTAAAATCATTGTCTAGTTAACCAAGAGAACAGAATGTTTTACTATTCTATGATCTATTGAAGCTAGATTTAAAAGCCCAAAGCATTCAACTGATTTTCCAAACAGTAGAGCCGGCAAAATAATATCCCTTCCCTCTTCTTTTTAGAAACTTTTTAAAATGAGATCATGCTGAGAGGACTGCGAGCTTGTTTTCATTCCTTGAGAAAAGAATGCTTCCTTCAGAATTTCATCCCATGCAGTGATGAAAAAATGCAGTGCAATCTGCTTGGTTTCTGTAAAAGCATGAACTCATTGAGAGCAGTGAAATAACTGGTAACATTCATACATAGTATTGGATTGAATACATCATGACTAATGTGAGTTAAAGAATCACAAATACAGGGATGAAAAGGACCTCAATAAGTCTGACTGATGTTTATCTAGCTTGTCCTTAGAAATTTTTAGTGATGAAGATTCTACAACACTCCCAACTTGTGTCTGCAAGGCAACTTATTGTGCAAATCAGAAAAACATCTCCATATTTCCAGGCTGTATTTCTACCACTACAATTTACTGTAGCCCATGACTGCAGAAGAGAGTTACATCCTCTGTGTGTTAACTTTTAACTCTGCTTCGCTTTCTCCAAGAATCTCCATTCTTGTTTTGAAGCCTTATATCAGGGACTGTAATTTTGAAAAATTTTTACTTCCCACCTTGCCTTAACACTGACCTAATACAACCTTTTTAAAATAGGGAATCCAAAATCAACTATGTTTGTGGTCAGAAATGACAATAATCAGACTTAGAAGACAAATGATCTACTGTAAAGAAAGAAACTTACACAACTCTATGTTTCCCACAGATTTCTAAGAGTTTGCTATTCCCAATGTGGTCTTTACTCCTCCCTGTCCCTTATCACATCATTTTTAGACTGCATAACAATGTCTAGAATGGTGGCTGGCTGTTACTTTGGTACCTGCCTTTACTCCCAATACTACAATTCCTTCATTTCCTCAGGAGAGGCTTCTTGAAGGAGAACCCATGTTGAGGTGGCAGGGAGATGAAAAGGAAATGAGCCTTGAAAAGCCCAGCTTGATTTGATCACGTTCCTCACCTCACCACTCTCTGCTCTACCATTTTGCCAAGAAAATTACATAAATCCAATCTATCTGTTTGATTTAAACTAAAAAAAGAATAGAACTCACATAGTAAGAACGATGCTTTTTTATCAGGCTAGCACACAAGGACAGTATCAGCATTAAACAAGGCTTATAAAATCAAATGCATAAAGTCCATTTCTTACACTATACTGATGAGTTAATTTGATTTTAATGTAAAACGAACTAATACTTGACAGCCATATAGTGGAATGAGTCACGACATTCACATTAGCTAGAGAAGAGAAAGTGAGTTAAATTGCTCAATAACTGTAACAACACTTGCAACTTGTCAGATATTTTTGTGTCCATCCTCTATTGCTCTGCTACTAAAAATGAGAAATTAAAATATTAACATATAAACAAAGTTGGTTCAAATATTTACTACAGAAAGAAGTTCTCTGCTTTGTCTAAAAGTGGGGGTGGTTTTACACTATCACAAGAATTTGCTTCACAAAGCAGTAACATTTGATCATGTAACACAGAAGAAATTAGAGGGAGACTTGGCTTTGGCTTTGCTACAGCTCTCAGAAAGGTGGTTTGCACTGCATTTCTTTGATACATCTGAGAATTTATATGAGTGCACTGCAGTGGAAATCAATCCCAATGAATCTCACACTGCCTCTAGGAACTGGCCCTATACACTGGGATCTATAAAGCTAGGTATTATATAAATTATATAGATGATACTATTATATCAACTCAGTGACTGGGTTGGACAAAGAAATTGCTGGCCCAGCCTTGATGTTTGACTCAACTTGAAGTGTCTCCAAGAAAGATACAAGGGATGTGTGTCTACAGGCTAATATGAGTCTTTGCTACTGTCACTCATTTTCTCTCGGTTTTCCTTAATTCACTACTGACAGACATAAACATAATAAGTTATTCATTCCGAGAAGAGTTTGAATAGGAAATGTTTTGTAAGACATAATTAGTGATTGTAATTTTATTCACAGTATATTTTATTTTCCTTAGGTGAAGCTGTAGGATGTAAGAAGTAAAAGCACATCATGAACTAATCTGATCTAGCACTCTAAGCTATGTAGGTCAAGGATGGCCTGTCTCCTAAGCCCCACAAACAAGACATCCTTTTAAGACTGATAGCCACCTGACAAGCCCATTTCTGAGCTGCTGGGGCATGGTGCTCAGGGAGGATTCTCACACAGACAGGAACAGCTCTCTCCCCAGTCCTCACACTCGGTTGTCAGTAGGGCTGGGCTGAACATGCAGCTTTGGCCTAGGCTGTCCTAGTAATGTCTGCCTTAATTGTCACTGCCAACGTGCTCCCTCCCCCAGCTGGGAGCAGAGCTCTGAGCTGTCTCTGTGCCCCTCCAGGCATGTGGCACTGAGTGGGACCCACGGAACTGCTCCTGACCCCCTCCATCACCACCGCGTTTTTCACAGCAAGCGCAGACGTAAAAATATCCTTTCCTGCTAATATGCCTGCAAAATCTAAACACACAACAGAGCCACGGTATCAAAACTCACCATGCTTTCATCTTGGGCTCGAAAGACAATTCTTCATGGAGGTAAAAACTGTGCCATTTCACGGACTGACACAGTTCTGGAGGCATTTTTTTAGAAACATCATAATAATGGCCAAACTTTGTATACATTGTTGGGCTGGTCTGTGGAAACAATAATACTGATTACATTCTTAAACTATTATCTGTCAAAAGAAAGTAATTAACTAGCAATACACTTCAAACCTCTGGTTTTTTCCCATTCAGCCTAAATAAAAGCTTCAAGTAGAAAAACATTATAATGTTTACTAGTAAGTTTTCATTCCCTTGTTGTCGTATTTGAATGTGATTTTTTCACACAGAGTTCAACCTTTACTATTCCAAGTCGCAGCACCAAAGTGCAGTCAGATAATTAAAAGAATGTATTTTTGCACGTTCTAGACAGATGATCACAAATTTGCAAAGGTCAGATCTATGAAATGTGCAGAACATCATGTGTTCTGCCTCTGACTTTTCAGTCTCTGACAATTATACAGTGCTACAGAAATATTTTCAGCTGACTTGGAAAATGTTTCCCTTTATCTATGAACAGTGAAAAAACCAAACCATTGGATCTTCATATAAATGATTTTAATAGAAAAACAGGAAATAGTTTAAAAATATTTTTAATTCCTTGAAAATTGAATAAACAGTAGGTTGACCATTACATGCAATAACTATGATTTGCCATAATGAAGATACATTTTCCTCAGATCTTAATTTTGGTATATAAAACATCATAAGCCCAATTTAACATATATCTGGGCAGGAATTACATTTTGAACATGTTGTGCTAGTAAATAGAGGAAATAAATGCATCTGTTTGTTCCACATTAATGAAATTCAGAATAGAATATTATTTGAATTATACATGTAAAGTTATCCCCCTCCCAACTGTTATAACATATAATATTGAAGTAGATAGTATTTAACCAAAAATTTATTAAACTGTTAAGTTTAATTAGAATGATTTGATTTTAGGTAAATATTTTGAAATTATTTGACTAATAGTTGTTAGGTCTAGTCAGTTATCAGAGAATATCTACAACAACAATAATGCAATACTTTTCCTAGAATAGTCAATGAAACCCAAACTTTTAATAAAAGAAATAATTAGTTTTTAATTTGAAAAACCCATGGAATTGCTTACGAATATCTAGTCATTAGAGGCAAACCAGTTTTACTAAAAAAAAAATAAAAATAGAAAACCGTGTTCTCTAAATCAGTGTACCAATTTATTTATTGGTATCTAATTTTTAAAGTAGGCAGTTCAATAAAATGTACCATTCTATCAAAATTTAAATATTTTTATTGTAAAATGTAACTTTATTCAAAACAAGGATTCTGAAAGCAATTTAAACAGGGGCTGTTCTTTGGCCTATAATCTATTCTTTATCCGGATTACAGATCAGAATGTTTTTACTGCAATCTCTGCCAGAGCTCATCTTTTTATTGTGTACTTCCAAGCCCCCTTAATGTTTTAGAAAGGCCTTGACTAACTGAACTTTGATCTGATGTCTTCATTGAGAAAAGCTCCAGGTTGCCCATTTGAGATGCAAATCCTTACTGAGGCCCAATAGAGTTTAGTAAAGACAGCAAAAAAAGAAGAAACAAGAAGTTTCCAGGATCCTCTTTGAGAATCCTGAGGCACATTGGTGTCCTTAATCCACCCCGCTGCATGGATTAAGGTAGGTGATAACCTCTCTTGGTTCCAAAGAATAAGCACAGCGCCTACAAACTGGGTGGAGCCTGGGATTTGGTGCTAATAAACCCCCATAAAAGCAATAAAAGCTGGGTCCATGTCAGAGGGCCCTGAATGGGCCTCAGTGTCCCGCATTCCCAGGCTTAGCGGGAAGCTCGGGGAAAGCCTACCTGAATCAAGTAAGCATGAATAATCTGCCTTAGCAGCACGGCCAGGCAGAGCCCAGCACACCCTGCCATCCCTCCCCAGGCTGAGCTGATAAATTCATTAGCAGGCTGAAGGCTCAGGCCAGCTCTTTCCCGGATTCCTGTTTTGCACAAGGAGAAGTACGCTGGATTGTCAGCGAGCAGAGCCTGCCTTTATGCTACCGTCTGCTGTTAATGTTTCTAATTGCAATACTAATGTGCTAGAAATCTCAGATTTAGGATGAATCAAGGCAGAAAATTGATTTCATGCTGTGACAGTTTATATATTGCCCCAAGAACATAAGCAGTTCATTCAAAAAAAAAAAAAAAAAAAGGAAGAAAAGAAAAACCACACTGTCTTGCACTGCAAAACAGGCTCTCCATATACTCAAAAGTTTAAATTAAATTCACCTCTGATACAGATGCAACTAACAAACTGGCAAAGGCACATCAAGCATAACAAGGCCTTTCACTCGACAGATTTCTTATAAAGCTTCTGTTTTTTTCTGATGCAAGGTATGTGCAATATGTAGAGAGAAACTGTGACAGCTGTGAAGAGCACTAATACAAATACCATGCATAAGAACAAAAATGAGGTACCTGGCTAGTCTAAACAGGGTTCAATGAATGGAAAGGAAATATCTGAACTACTAATCAAAATCTATTATTACTCAGCAACAGTAACCAAATTAATCATCAAAAATACCACAAAGATCTTTTATTCAGCATTCTTGCTCTGCATTTAGCCAGATAACAGATTGAAAAGTTTCTGCTATCATGTTTTGAGTTCTAGCTAAAAGCAAAGCTGATTTTTCTCTTTCACAGTTGGAACTATTTGACAGTAGTTTTTGAAAATGCACTGGCATATTAGTTCAATCAGTTTGGAAAATATGCCTTGAAATTTTATTCAACATTGGTTTTTACCAGCAAAGGAACATTTAAAGAAGGAATCACAACCAAAGTTGTTCATTTGATTATTGAATTAAATGTATTGGTTTGGGTAGCAAGGCAGTATCAGAGTTTTTCTCAATGAAGTATAATCACCAATCCAATTAATACAGAACAGAGTCCAAATTTTACGATAACTGCAGTACAAATTATCAAAAAATATCAATTTCAAACCAATTTTTCACCAATTAAAATGTCCTGAGGAATTTTAAGTATAAATAGTTTAAGATTGATACTTTTATTTGCGTGTTCTAATTTTTAAATAAATTTAACATATACATAGAAATATTGCACCTTAACTATTGAGAATGATCAAGATCCAATTCAAAAAGCAACAATAACATGGGAAACACTCCCCAAAAGACTGACTATCTTATTCTATCTTGCATAATCGATTTGCAATAATCACGTACATCACATATTTTCAAGAAATACTGCATAAGTGGAAGAAGTGTTTACTGCTATGAAGTTAAAGAAGATGAGTGCACACCCAACTGAATTTTTAAATAATTTTTCTATTTTGTTAGAACATCAGAACACAATTTGTTAACAACATAAAATTGTTTTCATATCAACGTACAAGGAACTCTGCTAGATTTTAAAACAGACAAATTATTTTGGGGATGGTTCAGAGTGGCACAGCAAGCTCCACAATAATAAAATTGATGAGATTATATGATTACCCTGGAGGCTGTTTGATTTGGCATGTCACCATATATAAGTCTTTTCTGACACAACTATATAGCCATGTCTGTGCAATTTCACAGAAAACCAAACATGCCAAGCCTTGTAAGATCATTTTGTCACATTCCAATTATGTTTTTAAGAATACAACTGAACTTACTGGGCAGGTACGACTACATCTAAACCAGAATTTATAAATGTAGACTAAAATATATAGACAAAACCAGGATTTTATTCTGGATAGTCAGAAATGCTGAAATTTTGTTAAAAGATTGACTGTGCCACTGGATTAAAAAAGAAAGTCAGCAGCCATGGGAGATTGATTATTCACAAAACACTAACAACTGTAAACTCTGAAAGACTGACCACTGAGCTTGTTTCTTACATTGTCCCTGCACAGTGATTAGTTTCCAGGGACAGTGAAGCTGATATAATCTCAAGTGCTTGCTTTAGTTGTAATGCACATGGATAAGCAGGTCAACAGCCTGCTTCAACACAGTACTTTCACTGCAGACATCCAGTAAGTCCTGTTGATTAAACCTACTTAAGTAATTTGTGTACAACTAAAATCGGGCCAGGTTTGTAAGCAAGCACATTATCCAAACTTCCATGAAAAGCTGTCTCAATTTAATAATACTCATTGAGAAATCCCACGGAACTTAAGTGGGGCTTTTTTTTTGTTTTAAAATTCTATTGTCTGCATTGAGTTTTAAAAGAGTACCTGTAAACTCTCAAATTCCCTTTCTTTTTGTATCACTAGTAATTAAAACATGCAGTGGTGTATAATAGTTTTCCCTCAAGAGGTCATCCTGTAACACTTGCCCATTAGCAGTTCTGTTGTCTGGATTCTACTGAAAAGCATTTGCTTTTCAAATTCATTTTGAGTGCAAGAGGAAAGAAGTAGGAAATTTGCTGTTACCTCCATTTTTGGTAAATTTTGGTAGCGCCAGGCTATTTTCATAGAATCCTGAAAATCCTCAGACTTAGCTGCTGCTTCATCTCCCAGTTCCTTCCCACAGGTATCATCAAGCAAAGGGGCTGGAAGTTCCTACAGGTAGACAGCAAAAGAATGTTAGCTATCTACAGCAGAAATGGCAGTTCAGAGTTTTATCCACACTCCCCTCCAGCTAGAGAATACAGTTATCTGAGTATAATGGGCAGCTGTAAAATCTGTAACAAAGCTTGACTTAAAACAACTCTTCTGAAAGACTGGCTCCTACTAATACTGAGCAGATAAAACCCCATGGAATTATTATTGGAAAAATGAATTATAGAAGTAAAAGAAGTAAAACACCACATTTTATGCCCTACTTCATCTTGAGTAGGACCCATATTCCATTTTTTTGTAATCTTTCTTCAAAATTGATCTCCTAAACTACTCCATTTCTGAGAGTGGGCAAGTTCCTTGCATAGCAAATTTAAGCCTATTTTAACATAAGACCTTTGTAAGCTCCTGTAAATCTTCCAGAAGTATCCAACAAACCACAACAGCCTCCAGACACGAGCTGAAAGCCACTGTAACAGGATGGTTTGAATTTTCTCTTCTGCTAACCATTAGGCATGATAACTACTCATGGTGGATATCTCATGAAAACAAACACAGGAAAGGATGGGGGGAATGCTTAATTTGGGATTTTTTAAAGGTTTCTAATGTACTTTCTGCCTTTGCTGCATTGCTGAAAAAGCAAACAACACATGATGAATTCAGAATTCACGCAATGGGCTTCTACACCTACTGCAGAAATAAAGTGCAATGAAGTTTTCTGACCCAACTTCATCACACCCATCCCTGTAAGCTGGAGGGCACAGAATCTCTTTCTGCTTAAAACAAAACAAGACTTGGGTGAAAACTTTGTTTTCATTGAGCAAAGACTCTGAGGAAGAACTGTGATATGCCTCAAGGTTTAAACCTACACAGAGCTAGCCAGTTTCTCTGTTACAATGTATTTAGTTCAGTGTTTAGTATTTGGTTTAGTGTTACACTTATTTAATATTAAAGAACACAGGAGAGAAAACTTGTATATAGTTCTATACAAAACCTTACAAACAATATGTACTACTTTGTTTCTTTTGCATAAATTAACATAACATCTATAATTATTGAAAAAAAAAAAGATTTCAGAGAGTTGCTGCTGTCTCTTTCAGGGGTTGGTCACTACACTCTCTGAGGCACCAGGTAATGGAAGTTATGAAAACTTTTATAAACTTTCTCACTTAATAAAGTTGCAGAAATAGAACAGCTGTATCTATGTGTTTCAGCAGTTTAGCAAAAGACACAGAACACACCTTTGAGCAAGTTATTTTATTTCTTTTGCTTTTACAAATGAACTGCAAAAGCCTGGTAATGACTATTCATGAGAATGATTATGTACAGAGTCATATTTTCAGATTTCTTACAGTTTGTTTAAAAAATACACTTGCATACAATTAACTCATTACTATGGTAGTAAAAATCAGGCTTTCTGGGTAGGAAAGCTACACAAAGATGAAAATTTTGATTTAGTATTTACAGTTTTCATTAAATTTACAGATTTACAACAGCAGTTGCACTAAAAAAAGAAAAAAAAACAGGCAAGCTTTCAAAGCAAAGATTTCTGACAGACAGGACAAAATGAAAACAGAACACTGGACTGAAAGGTTCTGAGAAAGTGTAAGTACAAACTAGAGCTGACAAGCACCCCGATGCATTTCACATATATGCAGACATAAATCATTTGCATTTACTTCCAAGAGTATTCTATAAAGTATTTTTCTTAAAAAAAAGAAAAGTTACTTTGTTAATTTTATAACTCAGCTATCCTCAACAGAGAGTTAATCAATCTTTATTTCCAATTGAGGTGCTATTTTGAAAACACATACTGAACAGTTAAACTGTTGTGCAAATTTAATTTCCTCATACAGTTATTCATACATTTAAACTTCCTATCATAAATAAGTCTTTCTTTTTCAGTGAAGAGCTGTTGATACTTGACCACCTCAAAATATTCCTCAATCAATAGCAATTAAAAAAAAAAACCAACAACAACNGAACAGTTAAACTATTCTGCAAATTTAATTTCCTCATACAGCTATTCATAGATTTAAACTTCCTATCATAAATAAGTCTTTCAGTGAAGAGCTGCTGATACTTGATCACCTCAAAATATTCCTCAATCAATAGCAATTTAAAAAAACAAAACAAAAAAACCCCAACAAAGCCAAACCAACTTTCATTTAAAAAAGTGAGTTCTGCAAAGAAGTAATTTGGAGGCCCAAACAACAATGCCAGATCAATTTGCTCCCAGGTAACTTTTTGTAGTGGTGTGTAATGTCTGTTTTTTTCTGAAAACCATTGCCTGCCAGAGATCATGAAATCTTGCTCAAACATTTCACCCAACTTCTTGAGCTTGCCCCTGTTTCAGACCCTACCACTGAGAGAAGAATTTGCAGCCTCACCCTGCTGTAACGTCATTGGGCAGCTTTCATGTCATCTGCAAAGCCAAAATTCAGGAAATGGCACATTGTACAATTCACCTCCCTGGAGGTAAAGAGGAAAACAGCAGCAACATTTCTTAAAGCTATTTAGTATTTTTCTCCCCTAGAATCACTGCAAGTGCCTATTATTTGTGCTGCTGGTTCATTGTTGTTATGTAGTAATTGGGAAAGTCCAATATGACTAACTACATAAATTTGTGTATTTTACACCTAAAATGTATTTTATGCTGAAAAAGGAACAGAGGGCAAGACAATAAGGGTGAGAGTATTATTGATAAAGTACAAGCTGCTTAAATAACCTCATGTAACACTGAGAAGAAGTTCCTGCCTTCCAGTCAAAGAACATAACCTTCTTACATGGCCCTCTGTGGCAGGGAGACACTACAAATTCCAGCTGCTGACCCCAGAGAAACAGCCCAAAACAATTAGAGACAAACACGCTACAGTGTAACACCATTAGGCACTGTGGTGTGTCTTAACTGCTGCTAAGAATGAAGCAGATCAAGAGATCAAGGAAAAATGGTTTCACCTGAAGCTGATAAAAGATTTTGGCTGCCAGAGATGAAAATACATCTAAGCATCCATCTAAAACAGCCTTTTTTTTTTTGCCAATATGGCTTGCTTTTAATTTCTAACGCAATAAAGAGTTCTTATTTTGATATAATAGAAAAACTTCTGACAATAGAAAATGATTTAAACGTGACAAAATTCACACAAAGCACCATGAGAAAGCCATGACTCCATACCCAGCAGTGAGCAGTGCATCAGCTTAGGTCTGGTTTAGGCTGTCTTGTCCCTTGCTGCCCCACAGAAAGGACCAGGAGCACTGCAAGAACTCTCTCAGACCAAGAACAACTCTTACAGCCTAAGCTGCTTTTCCAAAAGGCCTTTACCTAATAACTGCCATGCTTAGCTGAAGAATGTTTCTTACATGTACCATGTTCTTGTCCCTATACAAGAAGCAAGGGACAGGGAGATTTAAGACATTTCTGGGGCTGCTACATCTCAAGGCCATGCAATTTTCTATGCCAACATGTTCTAAAGCAAACATATCTTGAATCACACTCTAGAATGTGGTGGTTGTGAACTACATGGCCTCTGAGGAGGCTTCGTACATAATAAGCTGCAGTCTGGAGAAGGTGCTCTGCCTTTGGATATTTTGAAGGCCAACTGCCTGAGCTCAGCTTGTTTTATTAACTTGGTTCAATAAATTCCAAGATGGACTTGAGCACAAATAAGGGGAAAAAATTCCAATCCTATTCAAGGTCAGAGTATCTCCCTAATTTAATCATATTCTATATAAAGAATAATAAGCAGAGCTAATACAGATTGTTTACCTCCAGATTTGCATCCCAACTTTATCACTGTTATCCAAGCTTCAGATACCCTCAATTCCATTTACACCAAACTTTATGACAGAGAGGGAGAACATGCAGGTGCTGTTTGAAGGTATGTCTGTGTTCACTAGAAGCCAACATGCCCTCATCAGCCTGCCTGAAGACTCAACAGAATGTGTACATGGTCACTGTTTTTCCTTAGGATGTACTGATTCATGTATCTCAGTCCTTAATTAAAAAACAAACCAACAAACTAACTAACTTTTAACTAGAACTTTGTATATAAGCACATTTGGAAAGGGAAAGAGCTTAAAATTCTGTAGTAGGCTTGGGACTGGGGAGAAATACAGCCACAGAAATGTTATATAAATTTGCCTTATGGGCAATACTGAAAATACTGAAATGATCTACACATTTCTTCTTTTCTTCATGTCTGCTTTTATTCTTCACAATAACTAGAATCGGAATAAAAGGCTTTCCCCTCTTCTGACACTGGTAATTAAATGCTATTCTTTCTTTCCAGAAAGTAATTGTTTCCAAACCTGACCATGCCTGAGTGACACACAGCACCTCAGTGTGAGAGTCTCCAGTTGTCATTACACAGATATATCCTCAAAAATAAAGGCTGGATGGTTGGAACTATACTTCACAAGTCCTCAGCATCACAAAAGGCTTCATTACTGTCCAAGCATTACATAATTTAGGATTTAATAAATTTATGTTCTTAGAATCAAAATCAGAATTTCAGAAGACTACAGTACTATCAAAATATGTAGAATTTATTTACAAAACTTCCCTCAGAATTTGGAAATAAAAGTGTTATTTAAACAATGGACCAAGAAAAGGAGAGCTGGGCTATCAGCCCATAATCTCTCTATTTAATCTATTTTTGCTGAAAAATATCTCAACTCCCACATCATAGAGCTTTGAAAAGCTTTGGGACTGACAATTTTGTGGCACCAGTGTGTCAACTTCTGAAAACTGTTACATTCTCCCAGGCTAAAAAAAGACAAATCTTTCATAAGGTATATTAAAAAAACAAAGCATGTAGCAGTGCATTAGTTAAAATAAAAAAAAAAAACCACCCCAAACCATACAGCATTTCTTGGGGTCAACTAAAATACAAGTCTTTGCTATGCAGCACGAACGCACAAAAAGGCAGACAAGTGCTAAAGTTATTAAGGGCAGTTTGGCTGGAGAGGAGAAAGCTTGTTGCTGGTTTAAAATTTAAAAAAAAAAAAAAGTTTGAGAGAAAAAAAATGGTTTTCTGAAGTGGTCATAGTAAATGACAATGCAATTAAAATAATTTTGTTTCCTGCAAACCAAGCTATGAGGGTTTTAGTGCAAGGATGGAATAATTTGTTTCAGTAATAAACCTTTTATCTTGGCAATAAACCGGTGGATGACCTGTATCTGCCAGCAATCCAGGTCCTTCTGTGTTTGCTGCCACATTACTTCGCCTGCCCTGTTTTGGCAGATGCACGAAGCAAAATCAGATTCTAACAGTTTGACCTCTCTCACTTCTTATGTTCTCTAGGGGATAATAAAATCCACGATACAATCCCACAGCAGTTAATGAAGCTTAACCTCACACCCTCTTAATTACCAATGCATTACACCAACTATAGGCATCATACTCCTCTCTAAGCTATTTTACAATTCTAAAGAAGTACTACTGTGCTATTATTTAGCAACATAATCCAGGCTGTATGTGAAATCCCTCTTATATAAAATCCTTTGATCCTTACGGGTTTCAGTAACTGTATAATTAATAGTACTTAAGAATTTAAAACATTATCTATATATCAATAAATATGTTTTTCACACGGGTTTATGCAACTATTTTGAAGTGCAGTTATTATCACAAGTATGATGAAAAACATGAAATAAAAAATACTAAAGGGAGTACAATTCACTGTTGATCTGTAACAACAATATTTGAACAGCTTAAATTCACATGAATTTAAGGCTCTTCTTCATCATTTCAGTATTCATAATTTTCAGTATTTAAAGGACACTAGATGGTAAGTCAGGAAGGGTAAACATTTTCTTTTCAACAATGTAATATATATATGTCAGTTCAAAGGGCCCTACCCCCAAAAGAGGGGGAGGATTCTACTTTGATTGTAAATACTAGTGAATAAAAGGTGTATTGTTAAAGAACATAAATGAATGAATACAAAATTTTCTTCTTTCAGTAGCCCTTATACAAGAACTTATTTCCATCTTCAGGTAAAACTGGTCTACAGAATTTTTTTTTTACATTCAGAAAGACCTAATGGGTGTCAGCCCACAGTAAATGAGAATAGTGGGAAGAGAAACAGGAAGCAGTATTCCTCTAGTTTAGGAAATAAGACAAGTCAATTGCAAGTACTCTAAGTAGTATATTTTTAATCCATGAGAATATATTCTGCACTTCACACAAACAGAAGTAAATCCTACAGTCAAGTCACAAAACTCTTTTGCTGTAACTCCCTCACACTATGGCTGCATTTCACAACATTTAAACCCAGGAATGCCTATCAGACAATCAGATGATTTTTTTTTAAAATTTCATTTTTTTCCTGAATCAGTTCATGAATGTTTAAGTATGTGACAGATAAATACATCAGAGAATGACAAAGTAAAATTATGTGAGGGAATTGAGTGTCCTTGTCCCAAACTCTGTAAACTCTGCTGCAGTGTATAATGCACTAGCCTAAGCCTAAATAGAGTTAATGATAACAGCATTATTCATGAAAACCTTCAGTGATGAGCACTGGAAGCAACAGTTCATTATCTGAGTGAAGCAACTCTACAAAGTTACCAACTAGATATGTTAAACAGATATTTGTGGACTTTGAAACCAAAACATTCAGGTTTTATCACTTTTACGATACATTTAAAAGGCCAAGTAAGATGTGTGCTTGGAAGACTTGTAAGTTCAGAATTAAGATGATGAAAGAAAATTTCCTTAATGAATAGACAAGGATTGGCAGATAAGAAATCAGAAATTAAAGTCAAACATTCATTTTCTCCAGTCCTAGAAAATCTTTCTATTAGATTAGTCTGAACTTTTGACAAAGACAAAGCTTTATGCTTCAGAGTTCCCAGAGAGGGTACTGTGTAAAAAGATTTAATTCTTTTTAAACAGAAGAATTTTTTTTCAAGTGTCTCTTTCACACCTCTACAACTTCTATGTCAAGATTATAACACAGTTCATAATGGAGAAGATTGGATATTATACTGTAATATTTGCATTTTAACAATGAAAAATGTAAAACAGATTTACCCAACACGCAAGTAAGAAAAGTAAATAGATGAGCAAGAGTTACACAATGTAGAAATTAAATTTTTCAACTCATCTGCCAGGCTTAGCCTCAACCCTCATCTTTGTGCTACCACAAGACATCAGAAAAAGAGGTAGGTAGTACAAAAGTTCATTTCTGCTGTAACTGTAATTGGATTTCTGTGCATTAAGGGACACCATTTAACAGCATGCAGCAACTGAATCACTGCATTTTGAAAATATAATTAGAAAAAAAAGAATAGGGACGTAGCCCTATTTGCACATATATTTTTACCTTTTGAGATATTATACTTTTAATTTATGAGCATCTAAAAGTGTCACATGACTGAAAAAACACCTCTAGCATTGATACATAGCTTCTCTCCCAATATCAGATTGCAGAGACAGCAAATAATTAGAATAGCACTCTTTGAAAATAGACAGCCCTGGCCACCAGCCTGATAACTACTTCCAGGTTTGCATTTTTCCTTTTGACAAAACAATGGTTTAGAATCATATTCATGAGGGAAAAATATAAGCATGAATGTACTTTGCTGAAATAAAAAAAGTCCATGTAGACAGATATGTTTTCTTTCAAGGCCTTGTTTGCACACACGCAGCTCTTACGGCTTTTATTGTTGCTTCTTTCAAACAGATAATAATAAAATAAAATGGAAAGAAAAAAATAAAATGGAAAGAATAAAATAAAATGGAAAGAATAAAAGTTCATTTTGCTAGCTTTTTCCTGCATTCACTTTTTCAGCAGGAAAAGAGTAAATGAGCAGTTCCTGTTCTTCAGGCCTGCCCAGCTTGTTGAAGATAGAACTTTTTTAGTCTTCTCTAAATGACATACTTAAGCAAAATCCTCTTTAAAATATACTTGAACGTTTGCTTTAGAGATCTTTTCAGGTTAGGAACTTTGAAAAGTAGTGTTCCTGCAGGGTTTTTTTTTATCTTGTCCCTATTGGTTTTTTTCTTATATAGCCATTACAGTTGCCCACATGCTCCTCCCACCTTCATCACCATGGGAAGCTGCATCTTCCCTTTTCACTGTGACACCCTTTACTCTCCCCTCTTGTAACAGAACTTCCAAAAGACAATCTCAGCTGAGTGCAGAAGTATCCTGTAATAAAATTCCCACCTGAAAACAGAAATTCCATTGAAAGGTAATAATCAAACACAGCACTAAACTTTTCCACAGGAGATGACAAGACAGTTCTAGAAATCTGTTCAGTTCTGGACAGTTCTGGACCTCCCACTCCTCCACCTCAGGCTTCCAGACACCAAATGGAATAGTCACTGATACAGCTCTGGCCAGGGTACCACAGGTTAAATGCAGTGCTACAGGGGATGTTGGTTTGTTTTCTAGCACAATAATGACCTTTCCTTACAAGACAAATCATAGAATCACAGAGTGTTTTGTGTTGGAAGGGACCCTCAAGATCATCTCATTCCAAACCCCCTGCCATGGGACACCTTCCACAGTGCCAGGTTCCTCAGAGCCCCACCCAGCCTGGCCTTGGGTGTTTCCAGGGATGGGGCAGCCACAGCTCCTCTGGGCAGCCTGTGCCAGGGCCTCAGTACCTTCACAGGGAAGAATTTCTTCCCAATATCCAATTTAAGTCTGCCCTTTGTCAATTTAAAGTAATTTCCCCTTGTTCTGTCACTACANAGCTTGGTGCTGCCAGCTTGGTGTCCTCCATCCCACTTTGCACAGGTTCCACAGGAAAAGCCACTTAACAGAGCAATCTTTATTGTCAAGTAAAGCTATAAATAATCCACTTTTTCTCATTAAAACTTGTGAGAATCAGATCTACCCCCCAGCCTAAATAAACTAATCAGGAATAAAGGTAAAGAAATTATTTTATAGGCAGCTTAGACAGTTGTAGAATTTTAATGCTGAACCTGAAGTAATTTTACTATTAAATAAATTTTCCGTTTACCAATGCAAGCAGTTTTATTTTATGATCACCCACGGAAGTTACCATATAATTTCTTATATTATATACTGTTCCCAGTATTTATGCCCTTAGAGTAAAAAGTTGCCTTTTTTTTGAAGAATATAGAGCGAACAGAAATGCTCTCAAATGTTTAAAATACTTTCTAAAACCCAGCATGTATATAGTTCTGTAGGTTTTACCAGAGGTGTATAATTTTTCAGCATTACGTCTTAATGCCAGTTTCCTGAAGGAGCTTTGACTACAAAAGGCATGAATATATTTTCAAAGGATGATGGATAAATTGGTGGGTGGTAATATAATATATCTTAGGCAGCTGATCAGGGCTTTTTATCCTCTGCCTGTCTTTTAGTTATACACAATTTCAAGATAATTATGGTCTATAAGAATGTCTTTTCCCCTTCCTACTACCAGCAATATTTGTCTTGGTTATAGGTTCAAGAAACTTCCAATCACATCACAAAATTGGAATAGGGCAATTATGGCATCTCAGCAGAGAACTGAACATGTAAATAGACTGACCACACAATATGGATATTTAATATGAACAGAGTATGGACAGTTCATGAACTGCCTTTATGAAATACACCAGCTAATTAGATACTAGCTATGGAATACATTGAATCCATACTTGAATTTTACAAAATAAAACCCAAGCATAACATGCAATTCAGATTTATATCTACTGTGTCTGTGTTACCTTTCCAGTAAAGAATACAGCCCAATCAGATACTGAAAATAAATTAATTACTAATCTCATTAAATAAAGTGCCATGTTATTCAATGGTCAGATATGCTATATTAAAATCCCAGCTCAGTGGAGTCATCCAAATCCCAAGCAGTTCATTTTTATGACAGGAGAGGTCTTCTTGAAGTGCCTGAAGGTGAGGGTTGCTTCACTGACACAATACAAATCAGAGAAATTAACTCCACTGTGCCTTGTCTGCTAAACAAAGGAAGTGTTGAATAGCCAAGGTGAGAGCAAACAGCACAGACAAGAATATTGTTGGATACACAAGGATACAAAGGGAGGAAGAAATCAAAACAAGATAATGTTTTCCTTGACCTTCCTGCAATATTCCTGCAATTCCAGCAATATTGTCCCTCCATTTTTAGTCTCCTATAGTAGCACCACCATGGAGTTACAACAGAGGAATGCAGCATTCCTGCCTAGTGTCTACCCCTGAAAATTAAGAAGGAAAATGATTCCATATCAGACAACAGGGCTGGATAAGGCACATCAAACTAACTGACCCCAAACTCGAAGTGGTACAAGATGTATGGCAGATGTATATAACAATGTCTGTTGATTATCACATAAAAGCATAAAGGAATGAGAACAAACATGACAGGCTATGAACAACTGAATCAAAGGTGAATGAAGGAAAAACAGAATGCACATTAGCTACTTCATTTTAATAAAATTTAATGCAATGCAATAAAAATACTAATTTGGGTAATTCAATCTCAAGGAGAAAAACAACTGTAATAATCGTGTTGTATCATCAGGGAATCAATACTTGATTATCAGTTATTTAAAACCACTTAATTAAAAAAATCCAGCACATTCCTATGTAATTAATACCTGAAAATCAAATTTTAACCTATTTGTATAACCTTTATTCTAAACCACAAGTGAGAAAAAATTTCACCCTTAAATGAACCTTCTTTAGGTTCAAGATCATTAAAAAATTGATTTTTCATAACCATAATAATTTAATTTCATTAAGAATATACTTCTTCCTGAACACTGAAGATAATATTCAACAGGTAAGGCATAGAATTTACCATCCCTAGGTAGGAAAACAGAAGAGTAATCATTTTGTCCAGAAATAGTCTCTGAAGACATTTAAGGAAATAGCCAGACTTCACTTGATGCAGAAGTAATCAGTAAATTATATGTTACTTCTGATATTAGGAAAACGCAGCCTTAGAAAGACATAAAATATTTAATGAAATTTTGTAAGATTATCCTCACACTTCAGCATTTTTTGCACTGTTGATCAGGCTTTTTCCCTTATGTAATTTTCTCATAACCAAAACTACCAGTGTTTGACTGGGAGTCCACTGAAGTCTGAAGGGATCCCTTCTGTATGACCTGATGCAAAGTTGACCATGCTCCCTAGCACAAAAGAGTCAGAATGAAATATAAGTGTAAAGGAAACTGTAAAGATGTTAAATGATGTTTTTATTTTCTACAGGAAACTACAATAAATATCCACACAAACTGTACACTGTTTCTACCACAACATATTGGAAGCAGCTTAACTACTCTTCCTCCTGGGCAGGAGGAAGGTGTAAGCACTTGGGTTTACTGAAAGCATTCTACTAAGCCAGCCAGGCTGTCTGCTTTTCATCCATAACCAAAATAAAGAATAAACAGGCTCCAAGCCTGATTAGGCCTTGGGAGGATCTTACTCCATTGTCCATAGATGGGAGGAAGGGACCTGAATTTAATTCCCAAATCTGGCTAGTGTCAATACTCATGTACTTCCCAACACATTCTTATGAATCACCAAGATTAATTTATTTGTTGCTACACAATATTGCTACCCTTTAAAATGCATTTAATCAATCAAGAGATTACAGGTTTACTTAGGAAAAGCAATGGGTCTTACCTTCAAAATGTTGTCAGGATGCTCTTTGGCAGAAGCAACAAACAGGTCATGTCCACAGACAATTCCCTCTGCGAGGAAATACTTGAACAACAAATTGGAATAAAGGCCGTATTTATCCTCCTCTGTGAAAACAAGAATGGTTGGGGGTTTTTTTTTCCCCTTTTTTTGTTAGATAAATTGCCCACCTGTAGGTTCACAACCCTGTAAAAGGCCTCTTTGGATCTATCTCCTGGAGTATGTAATGTACACCAGAGATCACAGGTAAAATAGGACTCCAAAACTTTAAAAATAATGCTTCATAATACTGTATTTCTAATTTTTCAAGCCAGAGGAAGAGTTCTTAATCAGGCATTTGATTCTAAGATATGGATGGGATACAGCAAGAATCCTATACTCCTTACAAGGCTTCCCGTAAGAATCAACTAAGATGGCTGAATTTATCAATTAATGGAAAGGGGTTCCTTAATTTAGGAGAACTATGTTAATACAGATATTCTTAGTGCTTAAAACTTGCCTAAAATATTTGTTACCTGATGCTTTTCAAAATTCAGCCATATTTGGCAGGCTAAACCTATACAGAGGCAACATTCAGAACAGAGACTTCTTCCAAAGTTGTGAAAATTACAAAAAACAATGGATACATTGAAGAAACCAAACAACTAGCAATGCTGTTTTTGAAACCGAACCAGAGCAAAGTCATAACAAATTCAAAAGTCCCGTGAATTTACAGTTTAAGCAGCCAGACAATACTTGTTAGCAGACATTGTGAACACTGGCCCACTGAAATGAAAATACAAACTCTGACTTCAAAAAGACTATTTCCTTCAGCTTCCCTGGTGCAAGTTAAGTGTCAGAAATTACCAGAATTAGGAAGTTTAATGAACTCATACAATTAAAACTTAGCATAACTTCAAGCCATGGGAAGTGGATGTGTGCATAACTGAAATCTGAATCATCCCTAATGTTCTTTATTTGCAGGAAATACCAACAATAGCAGTGTTAATGCTTTTTATGGTATTTTGGGGGAAAAGTAAATGTGCTATATTAGGTTTCAATTTTTCATCTCTTAATCTGGCAGCTGGAAGACAACACACAGGGATGTTGAGGCAGAAAAATACAGAGAGAGATATTTCTTTATACAGAACCAACAAGAGTTAATCCATTCTTTGTGTGACTTGGAAAATATTTCCTAATGGCACATATGAAATAGAAAAATTAAAAACTAAAAAACCAGTAACAGAAGGAGAAAATAAAAAAGTTGTCATTCATATCCAACTTGCAAAAAACAGTAAAGAGGAAAATAAAAATACTCTAACATGTACCAGAATCAAAATGAGTCAATGGAGTGAAGGGGAAAAGGAAAGAAGGAAAATGTATATCCATAAAGGAAAAAGAAAACTAATTGCAATAGGGAAACTTAAGAAACAAGGCACAGGAAAGTACTGTTGGACTGCTACACTTCCAATATCTTGCATGTGCACTGATACTGGTAACAGTGCTTAGATTAACAAGAAATCCAAACCACAAGTATTCAAAACTACGGGAAAAAACCCAGTTCTCCAAGAGATACTCCCCAGCATCCACATGATATTAGGCAAAACAGAACTTATTTCCTGCTTTTTTTAAATTTCACTTTTAAATTCAGTATTTGGGACAGTAGAGTGACTAGAAGTTGCTCTAAAGCAGTAGCTCAAAACACAAAAATGTGTCATAATCCAGTCACTAAGACAGGAAGTTACATAAAACTGGATATCCAAATAACCCAAAGGGAATTGGATTCCAAAGGGAATACAATAGTTACAACATGCTTACTACCAGTACTAGCCACTCTGCAGTTTGTTGTAGAGTCTTAGGATTTTAGGAATTCAGACTTTATTAATAGAACTTACCTTTGATACTGTTGACCTGCTTAGGAGGCCATATTAGCCTTCAATGTACTTGCAATAACACATTGATTTTTAAAAAAAATAATGGTCTTGTGACAAATACGGACAGTTCTGAATCATAATAACCACAGGACTGACAAAAGCTTACTGGTGACAGTGCTGAGTTCCTCGTCAAAATTTTATCAGGATGGATTTCCAAAAGAATTACAAACTGCAATTTACTTGAGAACTTGGAGTTTTTAATTAAATATTAGATACAGTTTACTCTTGCATCCTTATAAAGCCATTAATAGTGTTACTGAAGAACTGCCTTCCTACTAACTCAGTGATGAGACTGAGGATGTAGATCCACGTATGAGACTCAGGTGGACACAAAATATAGTAAGATAAAACTGAAACACTACCACAGCAGAAACAAAAGGCAGAACTGACACTACCTAAGGTTTTGAAGCAGTATTTTCATTGTATTTTGTAAATACAGTCTTTGTAGCCTGCTTAAATCTTAAACTGTTTCAAGTGGAAAATAAAATCCCTCTGCTGAGTAAGTGTCCCTTAGAACTGCAGCCCAGAACACAGACAGCTCCTGCCCCCTCAAACATTGGCTCTCTCCAGTTACTCATGCTGTGGTTGCTTACTGCACTGTCATCAGTAATATACTGTTCACAGTATATTGATTTCCACCTGCTAATCTCCATCTATGAAGCTCTCAATGGAAGAACCAAAGACCTCTAGAAATCCAAGTGGCAGCATGAGATGTAATAATGGTCTGAGCTACCTGGAAGAAGCCACCAAGACTCCCCTGTAATCACATCACTGCAGCAGATGTCACCGGAGGGAGACAATTTTGTTAGATCGCTCTCCCTTTGAACAAAAGAGGAAAAAGGACACTTTTCAGGCATTCTGGAAGGATCCCCAACTCTAACATTTACATCATCCTTGCTGAATGAAAAATCTCGGGTTCTCAATTTTTATCAAAAGTTTAAAGTTCACCTTCTTCACCCTCTGAGGCACAGAAACACTGAGTTGATATGTACTTAACTGACATTTAATGGAATATAAGAAAATATCTCATTTAATCCAAGTGTTTTATGGCTTGAGTCTGTGTGTACAACTATGTAGACAGTCTTTCTGGATCATCATTTGTGATAGTAATTATTCCTTAGAAAGTAAAGAACATACTCCATTTTTTCTGCCAAACATAACACGAAAACTCCATAAACCACAGATAAATACAAGAAATCATATGATGTGTTGGTGATTATTTAACTAAGCTAAGAAGAAATATGGCTGTATCAGTTAAGAAGGATTTTTCTCAAACTTTATTTGAAATGCTGAAATGTTAAAACAATGTAGAAATAAAGCAACGAAGAACAGGGATATAAACATTTTAACTGACTTATTGAAGATTATAATTAGTTTTGTTGACTCACTGATTTATTTGTAATGTAAGAGAGCTTATAGAGGTTCTCCCATACCCTTCCTAAATATTTTGGAAACCAACAAGGAATGTTCAAGTAAGCAAATTAAAAACACATGCCAAGTAAGGACACATCATTTTAACAAAAGCCTTTCCTTTCTTCTTAAATTGATTTTTGTAAGAGTAAACTTAGAGTTAAAAAGGTAAATTAAGAATTGGAGAGGGATCTAAATATAAACAACCTCAAAGTCTCCCTACAGTACTCTAAGGATTAGATGTGTCTCAGAAAGCCTTTACAAACAGTGTATCTGGAATTGTTAAAGTCAATGCATCTGTAAGAATCCCTCAGTTCTTCAATTTGTCAGATAGAGGATGCTTTTTATTGATTCATTTCTAGGTCACTAAACTTTTGTGGTATTCAAAAGATCTAAAGTGCATCCATATGGGGCTTTTCTGATAGCATCTATTGTACCCTGGCTTCAATAGTTATGTTACTATTCAAAACCAAAGGGGTACAGCTTTCTTCTTGTAAATAAACAGACTAATCATTTAGCACAGGTACTTCAGCAGCTCACTGATTACTTTCATAGAATTCCAGAATGAAATACTTTTCTGATAATGCTTGGACTTAGCATTTGAATAACTAGGATAAATTTTCAACTGCTACCTTTACCTTTCCAAACTCCTCCACGCCCAAAAGAACTACTTTCACTCAATACTTGTAGGAACTAACACTTCACATCATTTTAGTCAATACTTTGGACAAGCCTGGCCCAAATCTTTAGTCTCAGCCTCCACACTAAGGAACTGCCCTGTCAGCAGCCCTCACTGTGAACTTCACTACGAGATACTAAGGCACATAAACAAATAAGACTCTTGCAGCTGCAGCCTCTTTTCTGGGTCCAGTCACTGCGAGTCACACGGCACTGCGGAGCTTTCTCCGATTCTTTTGGAACAAAGAGTGTTCTCCAGCTAAGCAGCAGGTGAGTAACTAGTGAAGCATGAAACTACACAAGGAAAAGAGATTATTTACCTAGAAGTTATGCATATTGTCTCCAGGACAAAAGCTCTTCTGATCCTACAGATAAGGACATAAATAAAATAGTCTATTGTGATGGCTTATCCATTGCTCTCTTTCCAGATGAGCGTGCTTTCGTGGCTGAAACAGCCACGGAGAAAGAGCAGTGTTGTCACTATGAGCACAGTGAATTCCAACATACAACCTCGCTGAACACTAAGGATAAAGACCAATTCCTATTTAGGGCTCTTTTCAGCACTGCACTGTATAGGCTATCAAATACACAAGGGACATTCTCAACACCTTTGTGCACGGACTGTCTGGGGCTACTACTCAAAGAAATTCGTGGGTCGTAGAATTAGGTATAGAATCTTAAGGCTTCTCTCTAGGGCCCAGACAACAAAAGACAGCAGATATGTGTGAGACACATAAAATAAATAAATATAATTTATTTAAAAATTAAGGAAACAAATCTAATTATAGAGATTGATATGTAACTATGTGACCTTAAGGCAAAACTCCCTCTGCACAGAGGCACTCATGTTCCAAGAGAGGGATGCACAATACACACTAAAACTGGAAGAGGAATAAAAAGTCAGGAACAAAATCCACTGTAAGGTAACAAATATCATATCTATAACCACTGTATTTATAATACCTGACTTTCAAACATCACAATATTAAACAGCAAGAAGGTCTTTGAAAAACTCCAGTGGTCATTTGTAGTATAATTGCTTAAAATTATGAGAGCTGTAAGAGGAAAGAATAAGCCTGCAACAACGTAATGTACAGATGGCTTATTTTTTTTTTCTCCATACAAAGTCTAGACAGGTTGCCCTAGAGCTGCCAAAAGCCTGTCATAGCCTATCAGTATCGATAATTTTTTTAACAGATAGATGGTTCTACACTGTGGTCCTGTGACCTAAGGTGTGTCTTCCTCTAGCTATGAAACATCTCTCTAAATTGCTGCAGGTTATAAAATGAGATTATTTTAATAATCCGAAATTCCATTTAAAAGATATTTTTCTAATGTCCACATATACTAAGCTTGAGGGGATATACTTTGTGTCACTTGCATTTAATTAGCACATGCCAAACCAGAGTTGTCAAACATATAAGTTACAATAATTGGCATTTGGCCATACTTCAGGAAGGTGAATTCTGCTAACTGGTGTTTTGTAGAATTATATGTAGCAAATCACCATTTTGTACCTCTCTTGAGATTATCTTTTCCAGCTTTAAAAAGATGATAAATTCAATTATATTGACAAGTGAAGAGAGCTCGTACCAGTCAGGTTAAATAGCATGCCTAACAAAAATAAGAGTAGCTAATGAAAGTAGCTGAAACTGCTTCAAGGCTTGGAATGTACAAGTATAGGCCTGTTTTTCACCAGACAACTTTAACTTTTAATAACTGACCTCAGCTACCAACAAAACCCCTCCTACTGATAATCTTTAAAACATTTAGCTGCCAGTGATCTTGTCAAAACCGGGGCTTTTAAAGGTAAGCAAGAATAGGTTCTTACAGGACAGTGAGGGTGTTGTAGCTCACTATGCAGAACGTGTTATATAAACAAACTTACATTTTAAAAACAAAATAACATCCTCCTCCAAACTCTTCCTGGGCTGGCAAAACACACATGCAACAGCCTGAAGTGCATTGGAGTGGAGAGGGGAAGGAGTGAGCTTATTCTACGTTTGTTTTGAAAAGGAAAAAAGTTTGTTTTCTCTTCTGGAAAGCTGATCTTCTGCAGCAGGTTTGGTAAAACCACAAACATTCATACTGAACAAGCCTCTTTGATGGGGTTCCAAATCAGAATGCTTCTTAGAAACCCACTACTGTAAGAATTTTTTAAACTAAAGTACTAGTTAAAATCCTAATTCTTGTTAGATGAACAAACCCCAGGAAGTTTCAAGCTGCTCTGGTAGGTAGGGTCTTCCATGAGAACACCATGTGCTTCAACTCTCTAATTTTCATATAATTAAAACACTGTCAAAAGAATAGATGATAGAATTAAGTTCAACTGAAAATCACAGTGCTCTTTATTATGAATTGAGTTTAAAAAACTTGTACACTTATATTACAAACAATATTTTACAGTGTCATCAAGTAACCTCTGCCATTACTACATCTTCAGAACACAACAGTTAAAATAAATATTTTAATACCCTGAATCTACTATTATTTGGTTAAATTAACCAAGATAATGCATCAAATAATGAAGATGAGCATTTAATTTGCAAAGGGAGCTAAGCTAAAAGTAATGCAATTTATTCTCGCCTTAGAGAATGTTGAAGGAAGGGGGAAGAATTTAACCTTTTTATAACACTTGGAGTACAACACAGAAAGATCTTCCTAGGAGGTTTATCACTGACAGCTTCAATCCTGATAATATTAAGCTTTCCTAGACTAATCTCATGACAGAATTTCTTGGTATGCTGACAGGATAATCTAACAATGCCATTACAATGTTACCCGCACCAACTTTAAAAATTAGTCTCCAAACTTTTAGACTAATGAGTCACGAATAAATGTAGTTCCGGCTTTAAGACTTTTTGTATATAATTACAGGTTTCAAAATAACATATGGTAAGTCTCATTTGGAAAAAAAAAAAATAGTTTCCAGATCTAAAAGAGACATTCTCATTTGGGTTTCTGTAAAGCTGTTTCATATCAGATCACAAGTACACAAACAACATATGGGATAAGCAAATTGAAACCTACCACTGAGTATGGCCAGATATGCACTCAGAGGACACAAGATTCAGGTAAAAATTCTTTCAAGAAAAATCTTCCATTGAGCCAGCAGCATCCACATGACTGCTCTCCACATCCACAATACCCTGTGGTGAAATATTGTACCACTTCTTTCAATTAATGACAACTTTCCTGCTAGTAGGTTCATTGGGTTCCACCCAGTCTGTCTACTGGAAGTGGCAGTGAATATTGCAATGGAAAGACAAAATTCATCTAGTCTCACAATCTCTGATTTATGTAAATTATAATAGATGCTAATTTTTTTTTCCTTCTCCCTTTACCATAGCAAGATAACAGCTCTTCTCAAACTGAAAATGGTTGGAATTAGGTAACGTCAGTTATTTATTCTGGCAAGCAACTATTCAAATTACTTAATCTGCATCACACCATACACTAATTTATATACTTTTTGTAAAAATCGACATTTTCTAAGACTCTGTGACACACCAACAACTGCCTCTAATGGATAAAATGCAGAAATAAAGAGTAGCCCTTGAAATAACAACAAGCCATAGTGAGAGCAATTACCTCGCTCAGTGGCAAACAGAAAATTTTATTCAGTCTCTAGTGCAGGTTACATGAGCCCTATACCAACAGAAAGTAACATGCTGTAATTATAATAGTGGCTAAAAGAGATTTCAAATATGTTTTTCCCAAATCCCACTGTTTGGTTCTTCAGTGTTAAGACCAAGTTTTGAATTGTAACAATTCAAAATATGTAACCAAAACTCTAGATACCAATTCAGTTTCCCAAGCAATGGTTGTCTTTCCACAGGGAAAGTAAACACAGACAAAATATTGGGACCACAATGTTTTCATTCCTTTTAGAAAATGAATGAAAATTACTGATTAAGTCTGTCTCAAGGCTGAAAAGCCACATTCTGAAGACCTTCTATTGGTGTCTATCACTAGAGACAAGCAAGCTCTTAAAACACTATAGCATAACTTGTTTGAAACCACCCAAATCACGCAGGCATGTGCCAGTCTGCTTTGTCCCTAGCAAGGCTGAAATCTAGTCACTGTTCTCAATTATGAGTGTCATGAGATTCAAGTGCTCCTTCAGGGTGGAGATTAATACAAGAACTCTTAATTTTTCTGCTGCTTTTGTGTCAACTCAATCAAACAGAAAGGAAAGCTGGACACCTCAGCTACAATGGAGACATGGTCCCTGAGAGCTGCACTGTGGTCTGTAAAGGGAATTGTGGTGTAACCTATTTAATCATCTCAGTGTGCCTCTTCCACACCCTGACAGAAAGCAGGCTGCCATCACCTTGCTCTCAGCTCATTCTGGCAACCAAAAGATTGAAAGGTTCTGCATTGGACATCTTCCTCAGATAGCCAAACTTAAACAAACCCCTCTTTGATGATACACAGTTTGGATCTAATAGCACTTTACAAAATCTTAACTAATTTGTCTACTTTGCTAATAAGTCCTGAAATGTGCTAAGTGCCCTGTTTTCAAACAGAATTCTGAGGTGTTCTTCATGGGTGCTCAAGCCTGTCTAAAATCAAGGTTTTGATTCACCCCCAGTAATTCTTGAGATAGACAATAGTTCATTCTGAAGGCTACACAAAGTGAAGGAACCTGAGAGTTATACTTTCTTAAAGTCTGACTTCAAAACACAGTGAAAACAGAGGCTGTTTAATGAATACATTAAAGAGTGAAACACTTCAGAACATGGCTTTAAGTATCTATATATTCTGTACTAACCAATAAGAAGAAGGGTTCCAACAGCTACGCCTCCACCTGGAAACAAAACAAAATGAAGAATAAAGTAAGACTACATTTTAATACCATGTTAGAGAACAATTAACTTTTCTTAGTTTATAAGTCAAAGAAAGGTGATAACGGGGAATTTAAAAATATAAAAGTGAACAACATTTTAATTACCTTTGCAATACTTACTACAATTCTCTATTATGAAATAATTATACATCACATGTAATTATATACTGCACATTACAATTACTTTCACAATATACTGTACTATCATCATTGTGGTAAAAAGATCCTGCAGAGCTCTGTGCAACCACGCTCGAGTACTACACTGGTGATGTATAGTCTGAGCCAGCAGATTTTTACTGGGATGACTCAAGTGAGTAAACATTCACCAAACTGAACTAATATTAATCACTGTCAAGTGATATT
The DNA here is from genome assembly GCA_013399915.1 of Illadopsis cleaveri. Taxonomy (NCBI): domain Eukaryota; kingdom Metazoa; phylum Chordata; class Aves; order Passeriformes; family Timaliidae; genus Illadopsis; species Illadopsis cleaveri. The sequence continues at coordinate 181,924 of VXBB01017338.1, forward strand.
CCTTTGTATCAAAAAGGAGGTAAGCTAAGTGACCTACTAAGATTTCAGTAGATTTTAGCAAATTCCCACCCAAGTCTTAGAGGCAAAATCCTGGCTCCACTGCTTCTTATCTTACTGCTGAGAACTGACACAACAGCAAGACTTTCACACATTGAAACCTGGACTGAGAGATCATAAATGTCACACTATGAAAAAACATTCACTACTGAACACATTAAAGTCCTTTATAGTAGGTCTTGGACATAACAACTCCATGAATTCTTTTACAAGGACAGTGAAAGAAGAACTCATTTTATTTTAGGGAAAGAGTTCACTGATTTATAATCTGAATCCCAAGAATTACAATAGTGGAATAACCTGAAATCAGACCATTTTTTTAACAATTATACAAGACTGACAGGAAAGCTAAAACTCCCTGGAAGTGTTCAAATGGCCATATGTAACCAGCCTACTGGAGCGTTTTGCATGGAAGCTGCAGGATGTTGCCTGCAATTTTGTACTGATTTAAAAGCAAGTTAGGAGCAAACTACTTGATGAATCCCACCAGCACAGTATGCAAAGCTCCAGAAGCCAATTCTGGACTGCACAGATGGACTCCAGTGAACAGGATCTTTCATTTTATACATTTGTAAGAGCTCAATAAACTCCACTAGAAATTGATTCCATTATGAGTTGGATCAACTTCTTAATCTTCAGCTCTGCTAGTGGGACTACAAATGCCTGCAGTATCTGTAATCTTGCCATATACCCAGAAGGAAGAGAAAAAGCAAACTGCTCTCCCATAGGCCAAAAAGTGCTAATACTGTTGCATAACAGCACCTGAATTGAAACCAGAACAGGACCACTTTGCCATCATGCCATTATGCACCTCAATTCGAGCAGTACTTGGCAGAGGAAGTGTTTAGTCAGCTGCTAATTTCATAGTTACAGAGAAGCAGATGTTTCAAGCTAAACTCCTGAGTCAAGATGTACAAATCCCTCAATACCTGCAGCAAGCTGATCAGGTAATCAAGCATTTTCTAGATATTTTAAAAAAACCCACCAAGCCAATTTTAACTGCTGTTTATCAGAAAGTTAGAATCACTCACTACATCCCCATGTCCACGTTCTAAGCCAATGATTTTTGTTCCATTTATTTGTTCAGGAGATAAATGCAAATGAACCCAAAAGATGTACCACTGGGGAAAGCAAAAAAACCCTACCAAAATCTGAAATCATACTGATGTTTGATACAAAGTATGCTTCCAATTTTCACTGCATTGAATTGTTCAGGGAGCCAGAACACACAGGTTACTAACAACAGTTGTTTAAAATGAACACATGTTCTATACAGCTCATAGTAAAGAAAAGCTCCAAATGTTGAGATTTTACCAAATCCTCAGTTGACACAGAAAACATGATTAAAGCAGCCATAAGTAATGTGTTACCTCATGGCAATAAGGACTTTAAAACCTTGGTTAGAAAAAAGTTCACTTGGAGCCACGACAGGAGTAGTGTCTCTTCTGCTTTTACAGTGAATTTGTCTGTCAAACAGTGCAGCCAAAACTCTCTCAAGCTGTATTTTCAGATGATCAATGGTACTGTTTCTACAAGCCAGAGCTGGAACATATGTGCACACACTCTGGTTGCTAAAGGCAAACTCAGGTCAGAGCATTGTCTTTATGTTCTCAGACATAGTGAGTGGTTTGAACAAGTGTCTTCTATTAGAGGGAATGCAAAACTATTGCAGTTACCATGGTTACATCTTCATATTACAACCAGCAACAATACTAGTAAATTAAACAAAAGACAGACAACGGGGAAAAAAAGAGCAGGAATGCTGATGGAATCAAAAGGAAGAGGCAAAATCTTTAAACTTCCCAAGAAAGCTACTGTGAACTGATTATTCTTCCTAATTTTGCTATTTTAATTTTTCTCTGCTGGTATCTAAGGCAGTGGCCTCTATAAACATCAAAGCAAGTCTGGTAACACTCCACATTGCCACTTACAGCAGAGAGATTTAAGATCTTATGGAGAGAAGCACAACAAACTTTGCAAGCTGAGAAGTGTCCAGATTGTTTTTAAAGCATATCCCTGACCTTTTTTCCAAGCAGCCTCAAACAAAATATTCAATAGCAGGCATGTGATGGTTATATCACACAATAGTTGCAGCTCATTGTAGAGAACTGCTCTGGCACACATCAGCCATACATGGCCCATAAACTTTGAAAGTAAACCTGGATATAAAGTCTGGAAGTGCAGAGTGCCCTGATGGTAACACAGCATTTGAAATCCAGCATTTACCAACCACTTCTCTTCCAAAGGGAATTCACTCCTTTGGAGCAACCCACAACAATCAGCCAGCAGCTGGAGGGTGAAAGAAACTCCTCCTTGGATTCTTTGCCTTTTCCTCTCCTCAGAAGCTCCTCCTTAGAGCTGTGTATGGTAACACCACGCTTTCCCTCACTCACTCACAAGCTGTACCTTCATGTCTGGCAAATAATTCTGTATCTGGATTACAGATTCTGAACAGAGTAAACTTAAATCCAGGCCCAAGCCAGAGATCTACAAGACTGCCTAGTGACTGTTACAAACTATATCTATGAAAATACCAGACTAAAAGAGTGCCTAGTAACTTCCAGTGGGAATTTATAAAGAAAAAAAAAAGAAAAAGAAAAAAAACCAAACAACAACAACAAAAAAAACCAAACCAACCAACCAACCAACCAACCAAAAAAAAGGGAGATTGTTCTCAATCCCTGGTGACAAAAAAAAATTAAACATTTTTACAGTCAATTATTTAACTGCTAGTGGGCAAGACAAAAGAAGAAAAGTACCAACATTCTTTCAGAAACACATAAACAGCATTCTGCAACACATTCATGAAGCATTTGCATACCCAGAAAAAGGACACAAAGTGTAACAAGTCAACACTTGCAGAGTCACCAGCACAGTGGGCTGCACCATCACAGCTCAGCCAGATGCTCAAAGGATGTTCCCCTTTACTCAGCACTCACCAGATCACACCTGGAACACGAGGCCCAGATGACTTTCAGCCCCTCAGTTGAAGAAAGAATAAAGAGAAACTGAAGTGAGTCCAGGGAGAGGAATGAAAATGGGGCAACTGATTCAAGAGAAGGGGCTGAAGGAAGTGGGCTTGTCCAGCCTGGAGAAGAGAGAAAAACCTGAAGGGCCTGGGGTGGCACCCAAGAGAAGCCACCGACACACAGCTGGGCTCTTTACTGAGGGGCAGTGGGAGGGCAACAAGCAACAAATGGCAGCTGAAACAGGGGAGGCTCCCAGTGGATAGCAGAGAAAATTCCCTACAAAAAGAATTAAGCATTGGACTGGGTTATCCTGAGGTGCTGCAAAATCTCTGCCATTGCAGATTTTCAAGACCCCACTGGACAAAGCCCTGAGCAATCAGCTCTGAACTCAGAGCTGAGCCTGCTTTAAGGCTGCAGAGGGTAAATTCTTGAGGTCCCTCCTCAGTCTCCAAAATCAGTGATTCTGTACAGGTTCACCCAGCTGGAGGTCTGTTCCAACAACACCTGGCATCAGTGGAAACTTTACAATAGTCAGCATGATAAACATGAGTCTTTCCTGGCCTACCCACTCAGCCTCCAAAAATCAGGGATTTAAGGGCTAGGAGGTTACCCAAGGTTTAACATAGGGAAGGTAGAGTCCAGGTTTTCAGAGATGCCACAAGCCAAAAAAACCCATCTAAAGGTACTTTCCAAAGTTGCTGTTCCTAGAGGCAAGGAATCTCCTTGATGTTCAAGTACAATTATTAGTAAGATCAGGGAATTATGAAATATTTAAAAGACAAAGAAAACGTAGATGTTCAAGTACAATTATTAGTAAGATCAGGGAATTATGAAATATTTAAAAGACAAAGAAAACGTAGAAGGGATGCTGGGTTTATTGGAAGTGTCCTCAGTTTCCACAACAAACCACTAATTGTGTTAGCAGGTGCCTAGAATCTTAGGAGACTGCCACCACAGGAGCTGTCTGCAACTGCTGAGCCATGCAGTGCAAAATCCACTGTTTCCAAAAGGGAATATGAACTCCAATACTCAATGCAATTCTGCTCCTCATGCAATTAAAAGGCTTCACAAATTACACTCACTTAATGAAATATTTCTCTCTCAAGCAAGAAGAGCTTCCTCCACCATGATCCTAAGCCCTGATGAAAGTGCAGGCACACCCACGTGCACAAAATTATACAGAGGCTTCAAAAAGTCCTTTATGCAATGGATACAACTTTTATATTATCATTAATCATACAGAGCATCCCTAGAGAGAAAAGTGGCATAATCTGTGAGCATTAGTGAACGAAGGATGAATGAAGGCAGGCCATTCCCACCTAAAAGCCCCACGTATGTACATTAAAGATGCACTGCAACTGTGTGAAGAGTTAGAGGATCACAGAGCCCCGGTGCACACAGACAAACCACGCTATTTATCCCAGCAAACCAATCAGTTCCCAATCCAGGGGAAAGTGCCACAGATGATGCAGCAACAGCCGCAGCAGATGAGTCCGCGGGACCATCTCACACCCTGACAGCGACAGCAGGCACAGGCAGACCCACGGACAGCAAAACCAGCGCCACACCGGTGCCATTGATCTCAGCGGGGCACTTTAGCTGCGGCCAGCAAGGCAGAAAAGACACACCGAGAACCCCAACACATCCCGGCACCTGCCCCGCCGGAGAACCGGAGCTCCCCGCCGTGCACGCAGCACGCAGGGCTTTCCGAGCCCAAACCCCGGCAGCCCTCGCTGTGCCAGGGTGAGCCGCGGCAGCGATGCGCTGCTAAAATCAATGTACGGAGCGGGTCTGCGCTCCGGCAAGGATCCCAGCGCGGTACGGCACATGGCCATCCGCTCCTCAAAGCTCCAGGCGGCAAACACGCCCCGCCTCGCCCNCCGGCGGGGACCGGGGCTGGGCTGGGGCTGGGCTGGGGCTGAGGGTGCCGGCAGCGGGCACGGACCGGCGCGGGGAGGTGCGGGGAGTGCGGTACGGGAGCTGTGGGGGGGACACCCCGCTTGTCCCGCGGGTGTGTGTAGGGCCAGGCGTGCAGCGGGGCCGTGAGCGGACGGGCTCGCCTGGCGCGGCATTACCCCTTTCGAGAAGAGCCTGGAAGGGAAAAGGATTTGTAAAACGTATTTACTTAACTGCGTGTAACATAATATGTTTGGAGTCCCTGCTTGTTTGTACCTAGCCACTGTAGCAAGCGTCTGGTTCAATGCCTTAACTTGGGAGCGAGATCTTGCATCAGCGTGATGGCCCCGGACCGAGACTGAGCGTGGTAGAAAAAGTTGAAAGACATTAAAATGCTTTGACAAATTCTAGCATGTTTGCTTTGTCAGTCGACGCTTTATGTTCTGGTACCCTGAAAGTAAGGGGAGCCCCTGTCAGTGTATTGAACAGCCACTGTCACAAGTGGTTTTGTATTTGTTTTTCATCTAGTGTTGATTCAGATGCATCCCAAGCTCTGCTTGAAGACACTTGTGTGCAGCAGAATATAAAAACGAAGCTTTAATANCAACCTAGCACACAGTCCAGGGAGGGCAGCCCGCTGGAGAGCAGCACCTGCCCGTGGCGCACCGAGGGCCGAGTGCCCGGCAGGGCGGGCGGTCGGGGCCCGGCCCTGCGCTGGAAGCTGCAGCNAACGAAGCTTTAATACTATGATCCCTCACTCTCACTCTTTAATTCCAATGAATAATGTTTACTGTTGTTCTAAGCCAAGTTTTTGAACACCTGTGGTTCTTGAGTCTCTTTTTAATCGAGGGGAAAAAAAATCCTCATGTTAAATATGAGCAGCATGAAAGTGCATCAATATGTGGGCAGTCTTGAACCTCAGAGCTTTTTGTATCCAATTCAAATTCAGGAGCATGAAACTTCAGTGTGATCACTCCCTAGCTGGGGAAATGATGATTTTTTTGCTGCTGGCCAAGCTTCCTCACGTGCTAAGCTGTGGGCAGTTCAAGATCCTTTATCAGGTGTGTCAAGAGGAGTATCTTAATGTTTTGCATTTTCTGCTAAACTGGGAAACACTAAATAATACTTAATTTTAAGTGTAGGTTGTTGTTTAGTGAAAGTTAGAAGTATCTGTCTGTAGAGGAGAAAATCAAAGGAGACTGGAAACCATGGCAAGAAACAAATACAGCTGTTTAATTTCACTTCTGGAATATGTGAATATCTGGAACAGGAAACAAAACAAAGACCCAAAGCATAATTCACAATTCTTTTGAAAGGTTTGGGCATCTGTTTTTATCAGTGGGATCCTGTGGTGTAAGTTCTGTGTAACTGAAGAGGAGGCTGAGATGTAGAGAGAGTTCTCCACTTTTCAAACACCTCAGTGACTCTGCCATTCCTTGCTGTGCTGTCACCCTGGGGCCCCAATCCCTGAATATTCAGGTGACAGTTCTTGCAGGTGTGTGTGACACAACAGCTGCAGGATATCTCTTGGAGCACTTTGTTACAGAAGCTCATAACCCAATGGTCAGGATATCTTTGGTAAGTCACTGCTTACCTGTCAGAAAGAGAATCAAGTGATAAACTGCACCTACTCAATCCCTGGGATGGGTTTTTTTCCTGCAGTTGGTTTTTTTTCAAGCAGTACATTTTCTTTTCTTACTTCATTAACACAACGTATTTCCTTGGGTTTTGGTGGGTTTTTTGTTTTGGGGTTTTTTTTGTTTTTTGTTTGGTTGGTTGGTTTGGTTTTTTGCTGTTTTTGGTTTTTGTTTGTTTTTGTGGTTTTGGTTTGTTGTGGTTTTTTTGTTTGTTTGTGGTTTTTTAATTAAAATACACTAGTATAGCTTGTCTTAACTTCACAGGATAGGTGTAAACATACATCCAGGGCTGAGCCCTCTCTTTTGTTCTTTNTGGGTTTTGGTGGGTTTTTTGTTTTGGGGTTTTTTTGTTTTTTATTTGTTTGCTTGGTTTGGTTTTTTGTTGTTTTTGGTTTTTGTTTGTTTTCGTGTTTTTGGTTTGTTGTGGTTTTTTTGTTTGTTTGTGGTTTTTTAATTAAAATACACTAGTATAGCTTGTCTTAACTTCACAGGATAGGTGTAAACATACATCCAGGGCTGAGCCCTCTCTTTTGTTCTTTCATTTCTCATTACTACTTGCCTAACATGTGAGGGGGGTTTTTTTATACTTTTTAAACCTCATTTTCCTACAGGGTGTTGTAAGAGGACAAGAAAGAACTGCACTTACTGTCAGGTTGAAGTGAGGAAAAGAAGGGCAGTTTATTATGATTTGGGCTTTAAATAGGATTTGGAATGTGAACGAGGGTTGGGAGATGAGAGGAACACCTCTCTGACCCCAGTGGTCAAACCAGCAGTCCATCACAGAGGGGGATGAAAACAATCCACTTTTGTTTCTGTTACATGCCTGAGAGACTCTACTAGAAAATATGTAAATAAAATGAAAAGACTAAAAAATCAGAACAGCAACAGGGCAATTAAAATTGGAGGCTAAATAATTCTTTCTCTTTTCTTTTCCTTTTCTTCTCTTTCCTGTTGGGAGCCCACATAATGCAAGTATTTTGCAAATGGGAGTGTTTGTGCCGTGCTCCTGCCAGTTTTAGTGTACATTTACTGGAAATCTCGGTGGGTCAGGGTTGCCAAAGAGGAAATGTCACTTCCTTCTCCTCCTCTGTTTCCAATCCAGCAAACCCTGGTGCTGATCAGTTCCCTCCTTGAGCTCACTAACCTGACTTGGAACTATCAATTGACTTTCTTAATAGTTTTATTTTGTGCCATCCTGCTGAGCTGGTGCTGGATGGAAAAGGGCACACACACCTTGGGGAGGGGCAGCCCCACCTCCCAGCTCATGCTGGCTCTGAACTTTGGAGTTATTTCAGAATTCCAGGGGTTTTTACATAAAGTGATATTTTTGTTACAATTTTTTTTTTTTTTTTTGGTAAAAGCAACGTCCTTCCAAATACAGAGAAATGGTGTCTTACATTGTAACTTACAGTAGGAGAGACTGTTTCATAGATAATAAAAATGAGGGAGAAGTGGATAAAACTTTTTCAGGAGGAGAACTGAACTTTTAAAAGATGGCAGTAGTTCTGTTTGTGATGTTCATTTTTCCCCAGGCACATTTTAACCTGATGGGTGCAGTTAAAGTCCTACTGATTTAGAAAGAGAGTGGAAATAAGCTATTTTTCAATAGGTGGGGAGTTTTTCAAATTTTAACATTTTACTACAATAAAGCTTTCCAACTGCATATGTGCCTGTGAAAATACTGCTTACAACATCTGACTTCACCTGCATTTCAGACAGATTTCAGGCAAGGAACTAATTTAATGGAAGTTTAATTTCATATTTCTTTTTAATCAATTATTTTTAAATCAATGTTGTTTCATTTTCAGGAATGACAATAGTTTTTTCACTCTTTTTGAATTACACTGAAGATTTGCCTATATTCATGTGTCCAGTTTTGAAAAGGTGAATTTTCAGTCGTTGTAGAAGATCCCACTAGGAAACAGGAAACAGGAAAAGCCAACAAAATAAAGACCCAAAGCATAATTCACAATTTTTCTGTCTGGCAGAAAGCAAGAGCACAGGAATTGTGATTCTAGACATGACCTTAATTCTCAAATGTACATTATGAGGTAGATAAGTCCTACTATTCCTGCTCTAGGGGTGGAATGGAAATGCAGAGAAACTAGGGAACATGGAAATGATTTCCAGTGCTCAGGAAGTGTCTTAGGAAGTTATTTCTTGTCAGCTGAGCTATGGCAATGGACAGTGGTCACACTCAGATCTTTGGAGAATGGAGAGGTTTAAACATTTTTGTCTATTTTGGGATGTCTTAAACTGTAGAATAATCAGCTTTCCTTCCTTGCAGCTCACATATCGTCACACAGACCTGGTCAGATGGGGATGGCAATGTTAGCTGCAAATCCTGACTGTGCTAGGGGGAAATCAAGCTCTCTGTTTTCCTCTTCTTGCCAACTTGCTGGTCCAGTTCAGCTCCTTGTCTGTGCAAAATGCAGATTCTGAGGTGGATTAAGAGGTTTGGGGGTGAAAAAAGAAACACGGAGGGAACACAATGGTGAGCGAGAGAGCAAGCTGAACATTTGGGAAAAGGTTACGCTGGGAATTTGATCTGCAAGTACGTTTGGCGTTTCTCTTCCAAAGCTGTAGCCTGCAGATTTGGGGAACAACCTGGTGTCCCCAAAATAGCAACCCCTGGAGTGTGCTTTGGCTATTTGTGGTTGGTGAGAGGAGGCAGAGTTGTCGTGGCTACTCTTCACCACGTGTAGGCTCACGGGGCCCGCAGTTCCCTCAGCAACACGGTGTTACTGATGGGTGTGTTCTGCTGTCTTTGCTCTCACGGGAATGGTTTTGCTCGGTGTTAATTGTGCTGCGTAAAGTTTGTGTGTGCGCTTGTCTTTGAACCAAACGCTGCTCATTTTGGAATAAAACACCAGGCCGTTTTATTTCAAACCCGTGTGCCTGGCCGAGCAGTTTTTGGTGATGTTTTTCCGTTGGCTATTTTTTGTGGGCTAGAGAACCAGAAAAGCACATCCTAGCGGCAGTTTGAATTCATAATCTCCTTAGTGGTCGCTGTTCCATCGCCAGGCTGCTTCGCTGCCGAGTTGTGGAATGTGCTGGTATTAGACTGTACTGATTAAAGTTTTATAGTCCCCAAATCAGATTAGGCAGCGAGTCACCTGAGCGGGCTGGGTGTGCAGTCATGTGACCCCGCGCCCCGCTGAGCCCCCGCTGGGAGCTGGGACAAGGTAGTTTGCTTTGGAGATGTTCTTAAGTACCTAACAGCATGGGCCGTGGATTATGGCCGCAAAGAAGATGGCTTCATTTTCCTGATCTTTGAACTAGCGAGAATGGGATAAGTTTGAAAGTGCAGGATCTTCGGGCCATGAGCCAACAACTGGAAAGAATGTTTAATCCTGGAAGCTCTGACACCAAAAGACCTGGTTTTTTTTCAGTGTGAAAAAGCTTAAAGACTGCTTATCCAGTCAGTCTGTGGCAAACGAAAGAATTACTTGGAGTGTTTAGGACTTGCCAGTTGTATATTGTATAAAACATGATATGATCTTACTCAGCCTCTGGATGTTACCTGAATTCATCCTTGTGGGTATCCTGAGCAACAGGGAAAAAATTTAAACCTGTGTCAAATTTAAACAGTTGTTTTGAAATAGAAGTAAATTAGGAGACATGAGTTAAAGTAGTGTGTGCTGAAGACAAGAAATTATTTTAAAAGTTACTTTATGTTTCTGTGATTTCAGAACTGTACAGTGTAATATCACTGAAAGCCACAGAACAATAATCTTGAAAATGAGTTGTGAGTTTAATTCAGTGTCTTAATAAGCATCATACAGATTAGTGCTGTATTTAAGAGGGATTGTTTTCTTTGTATTCTCATACTTCCTGGTGAGACCCACGAACATGGAACCTCAGGTTTGCAGTGTACTGGCCAATGATGTTTTCTGGTTATTGTCTCCCACAGGTGTTCCAGACAGGAAAGCCAGGTTGATTTTTCAGCTGCCACCACCTTTCACAGCACTCTGGCCATCCACAGAGTGGGGCATGAACCAGAGCATGCTGCAGTAATTCATTCTTTAGAGATGAGGAACTCTTACCTGAGCTGAACACAGGACCTTGCTTACACTTCAAAAAATTTGACTAGAAAAATAATTTGGTAAAGTAATTAGGTAACTGAGGGGCAGATGAAGAAAGTAGTCATTTTGGCCTTGAAGTAGTCAGGAAGTAAAATTTAGGTTTTTTAGTGTGAGTTATAAAGTTGAATAAAAGACAAGCAAGCAACCTAGTAAAACTCATTGTAAAACCAGATTCACAACTGGCTACTTAGGGAAACTTGAATTGTTTCCAATTTGGAATAATGTTTTGGTGAAAAAAACCATCAGGAAACACTGAATAGCTGGTGTGGGGTGTGGGGTGTGGGGTTTTTTTTGGTTTTTTTTT
>VXBB01017338.1:192995-252685 GCA_013399915.1 Illadopsis cleaveri
AAAAAAGCAAACCCATCTCCTCTATTTCTGAGAAAAGTGTTGCACATTCTTGGAGCCTTATGCTTCCACCTTTTCTTGATTGTGCTTTCCAAGAAGTGTGAAGCACTGTTTGATCTTGGTGTTCTCATGCTATTGCCAAGCCACAGTGGTTTTTTAATACAATTTTTAACATTCCTGGGACAAATGAAACTGAAATTCACAAACATTAATTAAATTGTAGGAATATCACCAATCTTCTTAGCACACAGGGAATGTCTGTGAAAGGAGCTGGATGACCAGTCACTGATTTTCCTTTTGGAAAAGCAATGTGTTATGGAAGAAAGGGCAAGCCACATTCTGTACTTTTGGAACAAACCAGATGAGCAAATTTAGATGAAATAAAATCTGATCACTTATTAAAAACCTAAATAGTTTTTAAGAAGGCAGTTCAGGGAGACATGATACTAGTGAAGTTGTACAGTGATTGTTTCTGTACTGCTTTTCTGTTTGATGAGTACTTGTGTCCTCATTTGAAAGTGCAGTTTGGGGTGGATGTCCATGTGAAATGAACCATACAGGCCCTGCTTGGGGATGTGTTTGGTGTTAGTGAGAGTGCAGTTTGTGGGGCTGGACTGTGCTCATGTCTTGCAGGTGCTCTGCACCTCCGCTTAGAATCATTTGCTAAATTGGAGAAAGGCACCTCTACTTATTTGATTCACTAAGTAGTCAGTTTTCGCATCTCTTATTGTGTCAGCTGTATCTTTTACTTAAACCCATCAAATTAAATAATAGCTTATGCTGCCTTTCTATTTTAGTTCATGCATTTAAAACCTGGAAGTCAGATAAAAAGATAGTTTCAGAATAAATTCAGTATATTATTTATGAGTGGAGCAACACATTAGCATGGAGTTCACAATAGATCATATCGCTTTTATTCCATCTTACAAGCTTAGCAGCACAAACAGAATAATCAACATATTATTTGGCTGTCATCTGCTGAACAGAAAGCAGAGATCACAAGGAGGTTTTCCCTAGCTGCAGTGATGGCCTTTTTGTTCCAAGCCCCCATCTGGGAGGGCCATGGTGTGTTATCATATGGAACGCGGGGTTTGCTGTAATCTGCTTAGCTGCGCTGCAGTTTGAATCTTTATTCCATGTTTGTGTAATTTATAATTTTAATGAGACCATGGCTCTTGTGGGCTTTGAAATATATTAAAAGCTCTTTTGTGCATATGCTTTTGTTCTTGCTTAATAGGCTCAGTGTATTTAAAACTGATGAATTTTTATTCATGGATTTGGATGTCTGGGGATTAACTGAGACTGAATATCATTGCACTCATCTATTGATGTTTGGAACTTTTTTATACTTGTATCTCTAAGTGGAGAAGACCTTACAGAACTTGTGTTTTACACATAAAACAGCTCAGAAATAACTAATAAAATTTTATTGAGCAATGAGAAAAAGTACTGATTACAGTTTATTTTTACTACATAAACTCTCGTGAAATACCATTTTGCTCTGAAAAAAGTCCTTGAATCCATGTACATGTGTGTATTTAGAACTTTGTAACTAAAAAGCAGTTTGGGAAAGCAGTCAACATTTTTGCAGAATAATGGCAGTGAGAAGCACCTGATTTGCATTTTTCTTCTGTTCAGGTAACTTGAAAATGTAAATTCTGAGCACTCTTGTCTGACTGTGTTGCCTTTCTCCTGTTTTTTAACACATTTTTTAATCAGAGTGTGCATCAGCTATTTCATTAGAAGGTGATGTTCATAAGTGGGGAGTATTGATAAGCATACAGAAGGATTCTTCACTGCCATTTTCTGACAGTGCTGAAACAGGTTTTGTTTTTTGCTTTTGTATTTTTCAGATGCTTAATGGTTTGTTTATGGTTTAATTGTCTGTCAGGTTTGATTTGCTATTTGTTGAAAAATTCGATACTTTGTGACTTCTTAAACTACTTTGTGTTCTTAAAGTCTGTGGAGCACTCTTCCATGATGGCATTCTCTCTGAGACCAACATTGGTGATAAGTATTTTTTCTAAATAGTCTTGCTGATGGTGTACTGAAATGAGGAGGGGTTGTTTGGGGTTTTGTTTGGGGTGGTTTTGTTTGTGTTATCTTTGTTGGGTTTGCTGGTTTTTACCAGCAAACCATCCTCTTTGTAAATGACAAAATATTTGAAGTAAACAGCCTTTTTAATTCTCATTGCATAGGGGGGTTATTTACCCCTCTTTTGTTCACTGCCTTAAGCAGTACTTCCAAAATCATATTTCCACAAGATGTGTCGGCTGGGGAAGTGCAGGGGACATGTGAGCCGTGGGCAACTTCAGGTTCTGTAGGGTTATAGATTTTTAGTGCCTAATGGGAAAATTAGGTTCGTAACTCTTTGTCTTACTGAACTGAAATAAATTTTCAATGTTTATATGTCCGTGTCTCAAGAAAGTGATGGTAGTGAAATTTCAGGTAAATACGTGTAGTTATCTGACCATTGTGATGTAGGCACAGCCCTTTTTTCTCGGTTATGAGCTAAGGTGACTGTGGTGTCTGCCAGACCTTTGGTGTTTGTCCTGACTGTGACCTTGTTGCAGAATACTGTAAAGTGAATATTTTGGCATCCCTCAGAGGCCCAGGCTTGCCATGTATGACCATGCCTTTGCTCAGCTGTCTGGATTTCACTGCTCAGCAAAGAGGAGTGGATGGAGCTGCAGAGGAGGAGAAGCTTTGCAATGCACCTGGCCATTAAAACAGCGTTTTATTCAGCAATGTGCAAGTGTTAGGAGCAGCTTCCCAAAGGTAAATAGAACCAGTGAGAACTGCTTGAAATCTGTGTGGAGAAATTGCTCATTCTTGTCGGTTGTCTGTGGTTATTTAACACCAGCGAATTGTGTTACGTGCGTTCTGTNAATTGTTTCCAAGTCCTGTCTTGGGTTTGCATGGAAATGATAGATGTATATTATTTCATTGCAATGAGGGCGTAATTCATCTGGAGTTTTAGCCCTAAGGTTTATGAGAATACTTGTGTCTCTTTAGATGTTCAGAATCCTCAGATTATAATTAGAATATTTAAAGCATTTTGTATATTGCATATCTAATGTGGAAAGCATCCAGATAAACAAGATATACACCCTTCGCTCTTCTAGCATGTGTAACATCAATTTCATGCAGAAGTTTTAAAATAATAGTTTAGTATAAATAACAGCTCAAAGATAAATATTTAAATGGCCTAGTCAGTGTGCAGTTTTGTCTTTGGTTTGGGTTTTTGGATTTTTTAAAAAGTAATCTCAGAGTAATTCTGTGGAAAGAGATGGTGCAGGTTATGTATAGAGAAAGGTGTCTGGTTAGAAGTGGAGAATGTTAGGAGAACATAGGAGAAGAGTTTCTCTTATGGAAGGAAAAACTGATAACCTCTTACTACATATTCAGTAAAATTCCAGGATTGGGAAACAGTAAGTAAAGAAAATGTGACCAGAAATTTTTGTATGAAAGTGAAAAATCTATTTAGTGCCAAGTCCAGTGATTTGTTTAGTCACATTTTCAGTGCCTGCAACTTTGATTTTCCTGTATTCAAAAATCCAGCACCATATCTTAAATTGTCTTACACAATGCCATTGGTTTTCATTGGAAATGATAAATCAGCTCATTGATTTTCTAATTTTATTATGTACACAGCTAATTGTAATCCAGGATTACAGCAAACAAGATGTTAATTTCTAGACAACGTATGCACATTTCTCTCAGAGTGTGAGTGTTACAGAAGCAAAAGAGTACAAAGAGAATACCATTTGTGCTATCCTCACAGGAGCTGTCAATAAAAGATGTAATAGGGGATTTAGGAATCTGGAAATGGCCAACTAATTTATGTGAATCTATTTTATTTCAGCTAGAAAGCCCAAGCTCTGTTTGGTCTGCACTGCATATTGCAGAGCACAGGCTGTCTATAGAAAACCAGGCGGCTGCATATGGATAGTCCCTTGATATCATTCACTTGCTGTGTAATCTTATTATGCAAAGTTCTAATCTTCACCTAGAATGAATGCCTCTGGGTCAGAATATAGTCATATCAGGGTTTTTGGGGTCATGTTTTGTGATCCTTAGCTTATTCTTCTAAGTAGAGCTGGGATTTAAAGAGTATTCCCCAGACACTGGCAGAGATAGACGGCAAAACCTGCTGCCTTTTTGGAAGACAAGACCAACATGAGGTCCCTGGTAGGATTAAACTTGATTTGTAGCTGTAGGATTTTTTAACAGATGTATTATTGGACAGGGAATAGGGGGCCACCAGCACAGCGAAATTGGATCACAATTGGCATTCTCAGGGAGTCCGCTGGCTGCTAAAACAGCAGCTGCATGTGGATTTGACTTCTTTCAGGTGAAGCGACTTCCAGTCATTTGGAAAGGATGGGATGAAAAGGAACCTTGGTGATAATTTTGATGTCTGCAAGATTTAGTAGCAATGTAATGGGATTATCGGTAACACCTTCGCGGCAGAAAAAGCCACCTGGCGCTATAACTGGCAGCAACTGAGAACTAATCCTTTCCCATCTCTTGGATGTCATTCATCAGGCTCCAAGTGATTTCTACCCTGCTAGCTGTGATTAATTTTATAAACAAACAAACAAACAAACAAGAGTGATGAAAGCGTGGGCTATGGAAGGAAAAGGGAACAGAAGACAATAGTAATTACATTTTGCATTTTATTTGCTCTGGGAGATAAACTATCCAGTTGTGGTAAAATAACCAAATGGTGTTCTCTGTGATAAATATGGATGTGTGACCTTTTTTAACCAATGTCGATTTCAGCATAAATTTTTCAGCTACCTGCTATATGATAGTAGATAGTACCTGGAAGTAATCACAACAAGTTTTAGGCCATTAGTTCTGCAATAAGGATGTTTATACTACAGAGCCATTAAGTTTTCAAGGGGCCTGTGACTTACATAATTTGTTTTAGTGTGCTTAATGGTCTCATGTTCGATCTGGTGGAGTTGCCTGCTGATGGTACTTCGTGTTAAAATTGTGTGATGTGGAAAACTGTTCAGCTGTTTACTTTCTTATGATCAACAATATGACATTGTTTCAAAAATGTACTGATAGTGAGTTCTCAGTGGAAACAATTATATTTTCATGATGCTCAAGTTAATTATTTCTATGTGGTTTTTTAAATAGACTAGTTTGTTGTGGTGGCTTTTGTACTGCACTTACTCTTGCTACAACCATTTATTAACTAGAAGCTGTCACTTCAAACTGCATGGAAACTTTTAGGATTTTAGTTATTTGGAATGAATATTAGATGTCTGAAGATGAACCTTAACATTTAAAACACCCTCCCATCCTCAGGAGGCACCTTGCCAGGGTCAGACTGTATAATCCAGGTATATATATGCCTTCATTTGAAATTAACTTTCTTGGCTAGTAGTCAAAAGCTGTTATATAAAGCTGGGAATTTTTTGATCATTATAAAATCTGATAAGCTTGAGCATTTAAAAAACCCTTTGTACTGTACTTATAAATGGGGGTTGGTGAAATCCGTGTCTCAGGAGTTAAGAATTTATCTTAAGAGAACTGGGAACAAAATTTAAGAGCTCTTGACTCATCTTTTGTCCTTGTGGTTACTTTTTCACCATGGCAGATCTAGGAGCAGGCAAAGCTCATTCTGAGCCCTGGGTTTCTCTGAATAGCTCCCAAACCTATTTGCAAGCATCACAGGGAAACACGTGTCCAGGGTAACTGCCCCTAGGTTTGTGTCATCCAAAATCCAAAAGGAAATCGCTTGCAATCACTTTGAAATTTGTTTTCTGAGATGTGTAGCAGTTGTTTAGAGTTCCATAATAAAAGTGTTTTAGTTACAACCTGACAGCTGTTGGCATGGGGAGTCTGCACATTCTCTTAATGTTGTTACTGTTTATTTGTCCCAAATTGATCTGCATACACTGGGCATTGTAATGCATTGTTTGTAAATGCCTTTTGATCTGCAATACCCACAGGTGCCTAAATTCTCTACTATCTCAGTATCTTAATATAAGGGTTCTGAATAGCATGGAGCACAAATAGAGGATGCAGTATTTTTCTTCCTCCCTGAACTGAGAAGCAATGTGAGGCTGCCTTTCTAGCAGCTCCTGTTAAGAGATATTGATGATGGACTTCCCTCAAAACGTAGTTGTGGTCATGCATTCACAGTAGTTCTGCAACTCGAATTCATCTGCTGTGCCTCCACCTTCTTTTTATCACATGCTACATTTCTGGGCTCACAGTGTGTCTGGCCCTAAGAGTGAGGCATTGGTTGGTGCTTTTCATGGTGCACTGAACTGAGAAGAGCCAGCCACTTCCCTGCCTCACCAGACTGAATTCTGCTGAAAGTGCATTCCCCTTCCAGGGGAGCTGTTTCAGTTCCTGCAGTGTGTCCTGCTGGCTGCTGCCTCTGCCAATGACACAATTCAAGACTTTCCTGTTTTCCATTGTATTTTGGGTCATTACTGTGAAAATGGCCAGATAATCTTATAAATGATGAATCACAGCTTGGTTTAAGCTGCACTAGTCCAGAGATGTTTATGCAAATAAAAAAGTATGTCTTTTTTGGAACAAGGAAATGAACTTGGTAGAGAATATTTGCCCCCAATAATGGTTGTCTTTTGAATATATTCAGGCAAAATTCCCATTAAATTCTAGTGAAAGTTGTGAAAATAAAGCTATGCACTTTTAAATTCCTGTCTTTAATTAGTGAAATGCAATGAAATGCAGAAGAAGATGTCTTTATTAAATTTTGAAGTGAGTGTACTTTGCACAGCATTTTGCCTTTTTCTCTTTTCAACATAGTGTAATTGCTTAGCAAACTCTATTGACCCATCTTAGTAACAGAGGGAAATCTTGCAGTGGTTTAAGGCAACACTGAGTTTAAGGGGAACAGGTTTCTTGCAGCACTTGGTTCAATTACTTCAGTATGTGTTTTCCACTCCCTTAAGTACAATGGTCAAATTGTGTTAAGGAAACATTATATTTAGATTAGCATTGCAGGGATTGGATCTCCTAATCAGAGTTGGACTTGAATATTTGAGGAAGGAGGTAAAAAAATGTTTACAGGCTAATGTGCTGCAGAAGTTACGGCACTGTGCTGCAGCTGAGAGCAGAAAGACTTGATGCCTTATTTCTATATCCACCTCTTCAGGTCTGTCTGATTATTGTTATTATTATTATTGTTATTATTATTGGCAGTGCTGAAATTATTGTTGGTTGCATTACACTGCTGGGTTTTTTTCATCTTGTCCATCCGTTACACACAAAAGATGGGTTTGTAAATGTTAGAT
Organism: Illadopsis cleaveri; assembly: GCA_013399915.1. Taxonomy (NCBI): domain Eukaryota; kingdom Metazoa; phylum Chordata; class Aves; order Passeriformes; family Timaliidae; genus Illadopsis; species Illadopsis cleaveri. The sequence continues at coordinate 200,279 of VXBB01017338.1, forward strand.
TGGTTGTTCTCCAATGAATGATCCTCTTCTGTTTTGCTGTAGAGCCAGCTGGGCACCGTACCACTGTAGGATGCTTCGCAATGCCCTAGGAAAAACCTTCCGATTCCTGGGGTACACGGTGCAATATGGCTGCATAGCACACTGTGCCTTTGAGTACCTTGGAGGAATTGTTGTGGTAACTCTTTATTTTCATCACGTTTAAAAGGAGATAAAACTGTAATACTGAAAATTTTTGTATGTGATGCTGTCAGTAGTTCAGGTTTCCTTATTTTCTTCGAAGCATTTAACACAATTTGTGGGAAGCAGGTCCAGCCTTTATGAAGGTTATTTGCACTTTAGGCATTCATGTTTTCTGATATGTTATTGCTTGAGGCATCACTGAAGTAAACGGGAAACTGATCAAGCCTTTTGCAGAGTCCAGTCTTCAAGAAAGGCTGGAAATGCCTTTGTTTCACACTCTGACCAAATTCCTGGGTGTTTTATGTTCCCTGCCCTCCTCCCCAGGTCCTTAACCTGGCAGATACTGCTGCTGGGCATGGGGGAATTTGGCTGTGAGCTGCTCTTGCAGCTTCTGTGATGATTCTGTGTCACAGAGAAGAGAAAGGGGTAAGCTGGTAGGGCTTTGAGCACTGCTCCTAAAAATTTCTTGGAGATGCAGTGCTGAAAGGAATCTGTAAGGGTGTATAGCACCCAGTGCAGTTCAGGGCCAATCCTAAGGAAATAGGGAGCTGTAACAGAGTTAGAGGTGCTCTGGAGGCTCCTCTGAGCTTTTAAATGCATCACACATTCCTTGGAGGAGCTCATTTTTAGTTCTCCACATTACACGTTTTCTAATTTATTAGCATGTCATTTCAATAGACGTTTGTTTTAGATAAAAGTATTTTGAAATAGTAATTTTTTTTCTCCTTTATTTTTAATTTGCAGTGTTCTGGACCCTCAATGGAACCAACCATTCAAAACTCTGATATTGTCTTTTCGGAGAACCTCAGCCGCCACTTTTATTGCATTCGAAAGTACGCTCCTCTGTAGAGACCAGACCTGACATTCTCTGTGCCAGGGCTTGTCACTAACCACAATCTGGCCTTCCTTTTTGGTGTATTTGTCTGCTTCTAACTAGTAATTTTCCGTTGTGTCTGAAGGATGTTAAAGTTTTGTCTAAAGGATGTTATCAGCACAAACAGCCTAATGAACAACTTGTCAAAATTCAGTTTGGATTTAGTCTGTTGTCACTTTCACAGCTTTGTCCAAAAAAATAGAAAAAAAAATCCCATTTTTTCTCCCCCTAAATGATTCTGTTGAGTGAATGTAACTTCTTCACTAAATATTGAAAACCAACTATGGGTATTACTGGTCTCAGGTTGTAGTATTAAATGTTTCATGAATGATCTAAATAACAAAACTTCATTCCACTTTTAAAACTCTGTGAAATTATACCTGAGTAAAACTGAAGAAACCAAAATTGTACATAAGAATTTTCAGCACAATGGACTATCTTTAATGTGTGTGAATATTTTTGGAGTAGACATCTGGATGCTCATGTACTCAGCCAAATAGTTTGTAATTAGAGTTCTTCTGTTTGTTTGTGTTTCTGTTTTTTCCTCTCAGAGGAGATATTGTAATTGTGAAAAGCCCAAATGACCCAAAATCAAATATCTGTAAAAGAGTAATTGGCTTGGAAGGGGATAAAGTCTGCACAAGCAACCCTTCAGATTTCCTTAAGAGTCACAGCTATGTAAGTATTAGAGTTTCTTACTATGTAAAGATTACTTAAGTAGGCTTGGTGGTCTGTAAAAGATTTGCAATATTTGAGGATCATAATAAATTATGACATTAATAAATCATTATTCTTGAATATGCACAGTAAAATGTTGTACTTTTAGACTGTGTATGCCAAGCTGTCTTTCTCTGCCTTTTGTGTCTTAGGAGCTGTAGACAATATCTTTTGCTCTGCCCTTTGCCTAGTCCTTCCCTGGAAGAATACTGTGAAATTCTCTGTATAAAGTGCAGTACAGATGACAGATCCAAGTGCTTGGTGTTCAGGCAAAACTGTTTCTGTATTTTAAACACTAAGAAGTTAATATTTGACTCTGCAATAGCTTTGCAGATTTTTCTTTCAAAATTATACTTTAGTGTATCTCTATTTCAATGTAGCAATATTTTAATTTTCCTCAGTATGGTTGGAAAAGTAGGAATTTTCCTAACTTGGCCAGGTGATGCAATAAAAAGGGAAAAATAATCTCAGTGTTCATTTGTCCTTATGCAGATAGACTTCACAGAAGTTTAGGAAGATCAGTGACAGACTGTTGCTAGTAGCTTCCTTTTAGGCTGTCATTAGAAAAATCTTCAGGAATCATAATCACAGAAAGATGTGGGGTTTTTCTTGTCCCAGAAATGTGTTTGACTGTTACTCTACTCAGCACCTTGTGGAGCCATCAGATATTTCGAGGCGTTTTGAATCTTTAAACAAAGCTGCAATTTTGCCCTTTCATACCCACTTCATCTTCAGAATAGGAAGAATGAGAGTGTGGCCAAAGTCCTGTGCTGTGAAAGTGGAGAATTTTATGGAACACACAAAGTGTGACACATAAATCCTGTAAGAGTTTAGCTTCCCTAAAGGCAGCCACCTTCACCAGGAAGCCTCCAGGTACCATTGCTTCATTTGGATTAAGCAGCTGCAGTGGAGTTTGTCTTTACTAAAAGAAAAAACTCTTGTCAACATTTTGTGTAGCACCAGAAAATAAGGTCATACCCTGCTCTGAGGGTTTGGATTTGTTCCTTGCACTCCAGTGTTGAGGCAGAACATCTTGGGCACCTGCCTCTGACCTGCACTTGCGGTGTAATGCCAGTGCCACTGGAGCTGCTGTTCTTGGACTTTGGTCACTTGTGGGCATAAAGAAGGAACTCTTTCTATGTTACATTTGGAAGGGGAGGACAGAACATTTAGTTTTTCCACAAATCAAATTGTGTTAACCATTTAACCAAGGAAAAACCTACCAAAAACCCCAAAGAACACAAACCCACCTTTCTTACCAAGTTGAAGGAATCCTCTAGCTCTGGTGGAGCTTGTAATTGTGATGGAATACACATTTCCCTGAGGAGACCAACCTGAGAGGGAAACCTGAATGCTGTGTACACTGACAGAAGACACAAACTGAATTTCTCTGAGCATCTTATTCCTCACTTTTCTTAGTCTTGTAAAGGAAGTTCAGGAAAGATTTGTACTTAGAACAGCATATCAGCTTTTCTGGAAGCACTGAAGTGACCAAGTGAATATTCAGCAGAACAATTTCTGCCCTAGTGCAGGATTTTTTGTCTGCAGTGTTAATGCAAAATAGGAGGAGAAAGAGCAGATGAGGAATGCAGAGTCCATTTCCTGCTTTCATAAAGGCTAATGTGTGGAAATATAGCAAAGTGACAAGCTTTTGTAATTCTTACATCATTGTATCTATGAGGAGAAATTATCTAAATGGAAATGCTCTTGTGCCTGATACCTGTTTTCCTACTACCTTTAGTGCTTGGTAAAGAGGTAGGGCTTTCCATCTGTTCAGGAGACACTTCCTTTACAGAAGAGTAAATTCTCAACATGGATATCTGTACTTTATGTTCATAACTGAGGCTGGATTATTCACTAAGTAAATTGTTGGGGAGGGAAAACGTGATACATGTTTATGTTTAGGCAATTGCCTAATCAAATTCCTTATTTTAGTGAATCACTGTGCTATGCACTTTTAACTCAAACACAGAATTCTTCACAGAAAATAATGGCAGCAGATGTACAGAGATCTGGCTGTTTTGTTGATACTTGCCTGAGGTGGGTTTTTGAAAAAATGATTGTCCAAACTAAGGAAAGGCCTGGGCTGTGATTCCAAATGGCCAGGAGTGCTGCTGGGGGGCCTGTGCCAGGGGAAGGTACCACTCCTTAAGAAAGCAAAGCCTGGAAAGTGTCATGAGTTTTTGCACTTTATATTTGGCTGCTAACTGCCATTTTTCAAGCAGGAAATATGAGTGGTGTGTGAATGCTGTGACTCCAGTGTGTAAGGTCAGAGAGCAGTCTTTGTTTTTATTACAGCAAACTGCTCAGCTTTCCTTGAGGGCTTGTCTCCTGTTTTGGGGAGCTCCTGTCCTGTTTGCAGACTTACACAGTAAATAGGAGTATCAGATGCCAGCAATATTGCCAAATTAGGCAGCTCAGACCCCTGCTTGAGTCTGTGCTGGTGGTTGCCAACAAGTGGATAGATTTTCTGAGTTAGCCAGATCCTGGAGATGGCAGAGTAAGGGCAATACAAATGTACTTCATGCAGCTGAGGGTGAAATTACCTGTAAGCACCTGCTTTGGATTTGCCCTAAAAGGAGAATCCTTAGAGTCACCTTAGTAGGAATTGTTCTTAGTCTGTATTGACTGTGTCAGTGGTAGCGTTGGTATATTTTACAGGATTTAAATTAGGGATTTTTGTGCTTAGAAGCATTGTCACACACAATTCTTACCCTGAAGCCTAAGAGAATGCTAAAACCAGATCCTGCTGGAGAGGCTGGTTCATTCATGAATACACTTCTCATATTTAAGAGATGATGTGTAGATCTCTGTAAAATTACACAGGTAAGATGCATTATTGCTGCAAACAACCAAGGAGTTACTGTAGATTTTGAAAGAAATCCAAACACAACAAACCAACCTTCCAAGCTGTAATGAAAAGAAAAAAAAAAAAATCATATATAAGCTGAATAACTTGTTCTGAAAGGAGGTATTTCAGTCAAGTAGAAATGCACTAGAGCAGTGGCAGTTAAAATACTCTTGCTGCTGTGTTTAAATGAAGGAATACATCATAAGAGAAAATTATTTTTGTCAGAGTGCACTAAGTGTAAAGCTGTATCAAAAAACTGTCTTTGATGGAGTTGTTGGATTACAGGCTGATGGAACTAATGCCACATATAAAATTGAGTGGTATAAATTAGGCATGTGCTGAAATTACAATTTAAGTACATGAGATTGGAGTTTATCTGTAGAACAATAATTAGGGAAATCTTCCTGTTTACATGAAAGTATAATGAAATTCCTTTTTTTAATTAGCTGTAATAGTATTACAAAGTTAGGAAAAGGTACTTTTCCTTTTTGTTGATATCTGGTATGAAATGTGAGCATTAGGCTGGCAGTTTTGCAGGGTTTTTGGTTTTGTGCTAAATGTACATTTGTAAATAGAAACAAGTGTATTTGCTGTAATAAACATTTAAGAATGCATAATGATTTTTTCTGTATCAGAGGCAATGTGGTATGAACCCAGAAGTTCAAAAGATAAACAACTAATGTATTCAGAACTAGTTTCACTTATTAAAAGATATCATATTTTATTCATTCACCTATATGGATGTAAATAATGATGATTAATAAGGAAATTAATCACAGTAAACCCCTGAAATGGTCCTTAAAAAAAAAGCTGAAAGGTTATTTTTCATATTTAGGCTTTTATTTCCTGTTTAAAGAAGTCTTAATAGAGGTTTATAATTCAGATTGAGTATCCTATTGCTCTATTTGAATTTGTTTTAATGCCATTTACTTTAGCTTTAATTTCTTTACGTACCATATGTTCTCGTGCTGCAGGTCCTATTTACAGTGTGGAAAAGTGAGGGGCAAACCATCAGAATCAAACAGCTTGTATGTCATAAACCACCAATATGCTGAGCCCTCGTGGCACTTAAACAAAAGTAGTCCCTAATAATGTCACTTCACAGAGGCAGGGTCTGTAAATAAGGAACTGCCTTTTGCAAGTCCCGGTGATAAAAAGCTGAGATACAAATCCATATCTCAGCAACAGCGTGCTGGTGATCAATCCCAGCTCCCACTAATGCTGCCAGCCTGGCTGAGGGGAGCGTGTTTGCCTAGTGCTAAAGTGAGCCTGGCTGCGGAGATGGCATCTCCTCATCCTGTGCGAGCTCCAGAGCTAACAGCAGTCAGGATAATGCACCTCACTGTGTTTGCACAGCGCTGTTAACTCTTCAACATTTCTTGGCAAAGGCAGTAAGAATGGGATGTGGGCACTGAGAATAACATCATGTCGAGGCAAACAACGCTGCCCAGTTCTACGGGTTTTGGGTGCGCCGTGCAAGACACTGAAAAGTGGTTTGATATTTCACAGCACTCAGCACTGTTGGATAGTGTCTTTTAAAATATTCTAAATAGCAATTAAAAATAAACCTAATTAAAACGCCACTTTTTTCCCCTTTGCTCTAAGCATCTTAATGTTTACACTCATGGTTTAGTACTTCACTGGGCATCTTAATGTTTACACTCATATGGAAAATGAGTAAGGTATTTTCTTGCTCCTCCTTAGCTCTAAGTGTAGTAGAGGCTCAAGAGAAAGTCATGCCATAATTTTAACCAGCAGCTGTGCTGAATGTCTGGTGGGAGAGGAGAGCTAATTTGGCACATTTGTTGGTTTGCAGATGGCTCTATATCCCAGTATAGAGAGTTCATGTCTCAGGCTTACCTTGAATTTTCTGAAAGTTGTTTTAAATCAAAATTCTGATTCGTCAAAACTAGATTGTTCAAGGGAAAAGAAACACAAAGGATTTTATCAGTCTAATTCCTAATATTTCCAGGGTTTCTTCTGCTCAAGTGGCTTGGTCTTTGTACCTTTGAAGTTTTGGTGATACTTCAGGAACATAGAAGTAGCTACATTTTATGATTCTGTTATTCCTCTGCCCAAAGTTCAGTAATGACTTTTATGAAGCTGCTTGGGATGGTGAAGCCAACTACTTGAGATTCAAGCTTTTGAGCATGAGTTCTAATCTGACTGTACCAACTGTGCAGGAGAGATTCTGGTCACTCCTGATGGAGCTGGCAGACAGGATTCCTTAACCCTGATAGTATTATTTATCAGCCACTGCTCTCCCAGGCTGAAGTGCAGATCAGTGAGCACAGGGCACGCCAGGGATGGTGATGGGTTCTGTGTCAGAACCAGTAAGTTCCAGTTGGCATTTGCACCCACAGGGTTTTTTGTTCTCAGACTTCTTACACTTTGGGTGACCCTGTCACATCACCTGTTATCTGGAGAAGAAAATCAAACCCTTCTTAATTATTACTGTCAGAAAGGTCTCTGCAAACTGTTAAGTAATCTTTGATGGATTTGCAATCAATATTTTCTTCTAAAACACTCCTCTTCTGTAAATCTAAGGCTAATAAGAGTCTGGACTGATGAATCACAAACATATTTTGATTTTTTGTTCAGGAGTTCCTAAATGTAGCTAGGAGATTTGGGTCTGAAGGTTTTGGCCTAAGAACATGAACCATTTAGTTTTAATTTTAACTGATAATAGCTTTAGAAAAGAAAAGATGACTAATAATTCAAATTTAGGGTTGCAGCTAGAAGTTTTAGAAATCAGATATATAGCTTTTCCAGCTGATTGAGATCTGTGTATTTAACAATATGATCTAGATCTCAGCATTAAATATTTGCAGCAGTAAACAATGCATGCAAGTGTTTGAATTATTTAACACAGTTGAAGACTTCTGGAACAGGTAAAAAGTGATAATGAGAGAAATCAGATATTTTTCTCATGAGACTGGCATAGACATCTCTGATGTGAAAACCTCTCCTATTAAGCCATGAGTGTAGTGATCAAACTTTTTGAATTCCAGGCAGTCAAGCTCAGAACAGCAGCAGTTACTCCTGTTACATTACACAAAGTTTAGAAGGAGCAGCAATAGTTAAACCCCAAACATTGAAATAACCAATGAGTGCTCTGACAAGTCACTGTAACAGTTTACCCACGTTTTTGTTACAGAACAACACCCAACTGGTATGCTTGCATGGTGGAGAAAAATGTCTTAGAAATTCAAGCCTATGTTAATATTCCTTAGTTTCCCTGTGGTGTGTGAGTTAACACTGAAGTGTGATTTTAATTTAAGTATGTGATTTTAATGTTGGTTAAGATTTAATTTCAAAACTTAGACAAGTCTTCATATCTTACCTTTCTATAAATCTTCTATTAAAATTACAAATGTCGTAGTACAGAAAATGATTTCGTAATATAAATATGTAATCACAATTAATTTGATTTCTGTATAAAAACACATTACTGTTTCACTATCACCCTCTCTAATAACAACCTGGACCAACATCATAATGTCTTCTTTTTAATATGTGCATTTAAACAAACTAGGTCAAGTACATTATTTCTTATTCATAAGCAGCTTAAACTGTTCAGCAAGTAGAGGAAAAATGCTAAATTCTTTGGAAGTACCTATAAATTTAAGGTAAATTCATTCTGTTATATTAAGAAATATTAAATTCCAGGTAATTCAGCCTTTTAAGGATACACAGAAAATGTTGATTTAACATCTGCTATACTGTTTAAGTTCCAGTGTAGCTGCTACCATTTCGTAGCTTTTTCAGCACAAAAAAGTAAATATAAATGGTTAGCCCAGTTCTGAAAATCTTGAGCTAATTAATGTGGTTGGATTTTATATAGATGGCAGCCTTAATATGAACAACATTTATGATAAACCTACAGAAAGAGTGCCTGGAGCAGCTGGATCATTAAAAAAAGTATTTGTTAAGCATTATTCAATCTTGGTGCTGAATTAATAAATAAAGGATTAAGGAGTAGTTATGTGAGACTTTAAGTATAGAGTGATAAAACAAACTCCTGCATTTCTATGGTGTATATTTTATCCTAACTAGATGCAATTTACTTAAATAAGGCAATTTAATCAGTATTTAGTAAATTTGTCATTTGATATTGTAGAATCTTTCATCATATTTCACTTTAATCAAGAAAGGTAACACCTGTGGTTTATTCACAAAAGCTTCTTTTGTTAAATGAACACCCGCAGGCCATGAAGCAATTACATTTGTTGCTTGTACCAAAGTAGGAGGCACTTAAATAGACCTTAGCAGGGAGAGATGAGAACTTTCAGACTTTATTCTTTTGTCCAGCACTGAGATTAGTTCTTATCATAGCTCAAGAAGGAAGCCTCTGAACTGAAAAGATGGGAACGATTTAAAGTTCTTCTTAAGTTTGAAACTTTGATATTGCTGGAGTTGATGGGAATACCTGTAACCTTACAAAAGTTCAAACATCTACTCCCAGCTGATCGTATGTGCTGATGTTTTTGGAGATTGCAAGACATTCATGTTTATAAGTCCCCTAAAAGCACTAGCAAAAGCTCTCTCAAAACAAAAAGCCCAAACCACAGAAGCCTGTTTTGATTTAGTTGGGTTTGGGGGTATTTTTGAGGCAGATAATTTAGTCTGTTGGCTTTATTTGCAATACATTAGTTTCCTAATATGTCATTAATGCATCACAGGGTTCTTATCTCTTGGGGTTGAAGATAATTGAGCAATCAAAGAAAAAAGTTTGGCATCATGTAAAGAGACCAAAAGAATATAAATATTGTTCCCTCCCCTTTAAGTAAATTAATGTTTTATGCTGGCGAGTATGCATCAAATACCTGCCCTGAACTTCAGTTTTGCCACTTTAACTGCACCACTGAGTCAATCCCAACAGCTCTGCAAATCTTTGCCAATTTGTGGCAGTGAAAGATGCTTATTTGGGGTGATAGAGAATGAACTACTGCTTCAAGCTCAGTTGTTCCCGAGGATAGTCTTGTTCTTCTGGTCTGGAGTCTGGGGAGGGAGCAGAGGGAGCAGAGCCGTGTCTGATGGGCGTTGTTCATTCTCACACATTTAAGCTGCGCTGCAGATAACCGGTTCTGCCTGAGAACTGCCGTCCCTGGGAAGTAAATCCTCGGCTAATCTGCCCAGAACCGAGGCACAGGGGTTGCTGAGGCAGAGGGATTTGCCTGCAGACAGTCAGAGGCAGCGTTTCACAGCAACCTGCACTGCTGAGGAGTTGCTGGTTCTGCAGGAGTCCCACTCGTTCTGTGAAAACTCCGCTGCTGGGCGTGTGAGACTTTTCCATCTTTAGTTCTGGCCTGTGTGTAGGGCTTTCACCCCTCATCAGTGTGATCTGTGTGGGTTTGTAGTCATTGTCCCTCTGTGTAGTGGGAACTGTGATTTCAGTGGTACTTCTTGCATAGTTAACTTTGTCTAAGAGGCCCATTGCCTGTAGATACCAAAATGCAACGCTGTGAGTTGTCACACAACTTTCCATTTGCCTTGGGTTTTTTGGCAGCAGCAGCACATTGCTGTGCAATTAATACATTCTTACTAAAAATACAGGTTTTCAACAGTTAATTTTTTTTCTTTGGTGAATATTATTCCCAGCTAGCGTGCTTGCAGAGCTTTGCAGTGTTTCAGATTGAGTCCTGGCTGTCCAAAGACTGATACTCCATGTGAGTAATCCCACTGAGATCAGTGATGTGGTGTAGACATGGCTTGGTGCATAGAGCCTTGAAGGATTCTGGCACTGCTCTTTATTTCAAAGGGGTTTATATTACTTTTGGGTTTTAATTTTTTTTTAAAATTAATGATTATGGCCTGTCACTGGTATTTGGTTTTACATTTTCCTGTAATTCTTGTGATTTTTGTTGCTTGTCTTAATTCTAGGTTGTAGTGAAATGCCTAGATGATGGACAGACACCCTACAAAGGTATTACAGTGCCTTATCCCTAGATGAATCACACTTTGTGACAGTACTCCTAATGCCAAATTCAGAGGTGTAGGGCCCAGTCATACCTTCCAGGAAGAACTGCAAAAATTACCTTAAGTGGTGAATTTCAGGATATGGGAAGACACTTTACTGCAAATGTTCTACCTAGAATGCAAACTGTGAACATCTTGTCTAGACAAATAACTATTCCTAGTACTGGAAGTAGTTTTATGCCATTGGAAGCAAAAGCAATTTAGTTTATTTTTTTTGTGATTTTGGAGCTTGGTAGAAATATGGGAAGTATTCTAGAAAGCTTTTGGATACACTTATGAGTGGTTCTTTATTTTACATAATAAAAGATGAGCATCACATTCTGCCTGTGAACTGGGAGAAGTGAGGAACCATAACAGCACAAGGGGAGGTGGCAGGGAAACAGGAGCACCTTGCAAGAAGTGATGCTTTTGCAGCAACATGAAATGTTAGTGTGGGTTTTCTTTCTATATTTAAGGAAAAAAATTTTCCCTTTCACAGTAATTCCAGCTTGTCCTGTTTGTGTATTTGCTGGGGGAGTCTGTCACAGTGACAGCAGTTTGATGACTGACTCCTTATTCCAGTGGATGCTGGACAGGGGAGTTTGCACCAGAAAGGTCAGGACACTGCCTCGTGCTGTTATTTGCACATGGGAAACAAAACTCACATGTGTGAGCTGTGGACACAGGGAGTGCTTTGGGTGGGTCCCCTGAACTAAGTGAGCACGAATATCCAACTGACATCCTAAACAGGCTGTGTTCTGTGGAATCTTTGAGGAAAACAGCAGTGACAGCACATGCTGGAACAGAGACCCATCAAAAACACTGCATGAATATTCTACACAGCTTGGTTGACTCCAGATAGAAGCTTTTTAAAATGTATAAATTGACTTCTGGTTGGTTTTTTTGTTTGCGAAGCTGCTGGGTAGTAGGAGGGGCAAAGTCATGTAGCTGGAACCAGCTGGCCTTCCCAGAGAAAGCCCTTCCATGCATGTGCCAGGAATCTGATCAGCCTACCAAACAACAAAGGTGACAGACAGCTGAAAAGGGAATTCCTGTCTGGAAGGACTGGGAGAACAAGCAGTAGAGGAGCTTGGCTGAAGCAGTGGATCAGTTAAAAACAAAGGAGGTGGCATTCCTTTATACCAGAGCCTGTGCAAGGAGATGGTACCAGTGGGTTTCAAAAGGGCTTAGATGTTGCTGGTCACGTGTGGATTCTGAAATGCTGAGGGCAGGCTTTGTGCCCTCTGACACACCTACAGCACCTTTCCTGGGTGCCACAGAATGCAGGGGCTGCCTGGGAGGGCTGGACAGGCTCACAGACACTTTCTGCAGTGAATGTTTCATTCTGCCACTGCCAAAGGTGACCTGTGGTGTCTCAATCCACAGCTGACACCTTTGCCACGGCTCGGCAAAGGGGCTCTGGCAGTAAGTGTGCCAGCCTTGGATCCTGCTCTGGTCACAGGCACCTGGGAGCAGGGCTAAGCAAGAGCCTCAGATTAAGGACCAGGTTCCCAGGGAGTTTTACCTGGCCAGGCACCTACAAGTACCAACTGCAGTTTCCTCCAGTGGGGAGCTGGATTTGTTCTTACTGGTTTACAGCCAGCCTTTACTCTAGAGTCGTATCTCACTCTGTTTAATCTCTTTTGGAGACTATTGTGTGTAGAGTCTGCATGGCTCAATTCTAAAACATTCATGCTACTTGTGCTTTGAGTTTCATTTGAAATAGTTTATTTATTTAGTTTCAGTATGTTTTTCCTCTGATTGGTGGTGGTAGCAATGTTTCAAGTACATGCTTGGTTTTGGAAAAATGTATATTAGTTTAAAGTCCATCTTAAATATTCGCTAGATTGAGAATATGTTGCTTCATTTAAATTTTCAGCCTGGTTTAAAATTTTAGAAACAAAACCCAATTAGAAATGTAATTATTAAGTATTTTGTTTGGTAACTTGAAAGAGGTTATTTCAATAACAAGAGTTATTGTATCTGAAAATTTTTTTAGAAAACATTACAAAACAGTATTCTATGTTGCAAGCAGATATTTTAGTTTAAGACTCGTAGGAGCAACTTTTTCACATATGAAAGCTTCATACTCTCATTTAGGTAACAATTACAGCTATGTTGCTATTTCTCATTTTGTCATTGAGTCAGCCAGTGAATGCCATGAATCTGTGGTATGTAATATAGTTAATGCATAATATATATGGGCAATGAAAGGTCTTTGTCATATAGTATAAGGTCACCATCATTAATTTTCAAATTATAAAAAGGGATTTGCTGTTTTGTGATCATCATTATTGCAATATAATGTGTTGTGGATTCTGCCTGCACATAGAATGAACTGTGATCTTAATTAGAACTTTGACAAGCCTACTCCGATAAAATGATGAGATTATTCGTAATTGATGTCACAATCAATTACCAGTTAGTTCATCATGAATCTACTAACAGGTCTAGCCTTGGTGCTGGCCCCAGGATGTTGATGAGTGTGTGGCTGCCCTGTTCATGCTGTTACTGCGACAGGAGGGCAGATTTTCAGTCAACATCCTAATGACCTCTTTTGAAGTCTATTAAATTAATGACCCTGTCACATTGGTCTAACCTCTTACATCTTCATTTTGGATTTTTTGTTGCAAACCATTGGTTTTTGAGCATATGATAGAACAGATACTTCGGAGCACTCCTTGTCATCCCTCTAAACCTGGCAGTGGGTCTTACTAGACTCAATAAAATTTAGTTCATTACACAGTCATGAAATACGGAGCACAGAAATCAGGAAAAACACTGTAAGGCAAATTGTGCTTAAGACCATTCTGTTCTGGTTTCTTTTTACATTTCAGTCTTGCTTAATCATAGGTGCCTAAAGGACACGTTTGGTTAGAAGGTGATAATCTCAGGAATTCTACAGATTCCAGGTACTACGGACCTGTTCCTTATGGGCTGATAAGAGGACGCATTTGGCTTAAGGTATGTCAATTTATACTATCTAAAAATAGTTGCATTAATACATTTTTAATGCCTGGGTGTTAGGCATTGAAACTTGTCTCCCCAGCTGTCTGGCCAAAGCAAATGTAAAGGAAAGCATGAACAGTCCACCACCTGCTGTAAAAGGATAAATCAACGACAGGGTTTTTGGAAGGAGGACTTTGGAGTAGCACTGAGCAATCACTGCTGTGAAAATTGAATGAATTATTTTGCAAGCAAATCCAAACATGATAAAACCACAAATGTACACACACCCTACTGCACAGATGTACATTCTATCCTTACTTTGATTCTTGCCTCTCTGCAAAAATGGTTTTTCACTGTTGTAGCTCTGTGGTCCAAAACACAAAATGGAGGAAAATATTCTCTTTGCAGGACTTGCACACATACTTTGGACATGTAGCCTGGCCTTGCTGCTTTTTAAACTAAAAAAATGCTTTGAATGAATACTGTACTGTATAAACCATCACAGTTCCTTCTCCTTCTGCTTCAACAATTCTACAACTTTATTTCACACTAAATCATTTTTTCATATTATCTGCATTACTAATTTACTCTTTTACCAAAACGAAGAAACATAACAATTTCCTCTCCATAACAAGTTTAACCTAAGAAACAGGGGAGTGTGTATTACAGACGTATGCACCTGCTTTTAGAAAGTTGGATTTAAAGTTGTGCATTCAGAACAATAAAAAAGGTATTCAAGATATCCACAAACCCATAATTTAGCACACCTGTATTACACAGGGAAGATTAGATCTTTCCAATTTAACAAAACATTGGATCCTTAATTTACAGTATTTATGAACACAGTTTGGGACTTTAAAAAAAAACAAACCCAAAACAAACTCTTGCAGCTATTGAGCACAATCAGTAATTGCTTTCTAAACCTCAGACAACACGGCCCCCTCAGCCCTACTGGCAGATTTTGGGTGACCTCTGTTCCTCCTGGCTTGCATTTGCTCCAAGTTCTTCCCCGGTGTTTACTCGGCTCTGCCCCTTCTCCTGCTGTCTGCCTTACCCTGGACACCACAGGGGAAAATGCTGATGACCAACTGGGCTGGTTTTATGACCCAAGTTTTAGCTTGGTTTATTGACTGCTAAGAGACAAAGGATGCTAATCTGCTGACACTCCTCTAAATGAAAATGTGGCAGTAATAATGCAACTGCAAAAAGCATTTCTCCAACAACACATTTTCCTAACACACAAACTGATGCACAGGTATAGAAAAGCTGCTGTTTCCTTCTTTAAGGGGACTGTTAGCAAATACTGGATATATTGGATACATCAAGAACCTGTGTGTATGGACAGCCAGAATTAGTCACAGTATCTCTCCACAGCAATAGATTCTGTGTCCAGCTTGTGCCTCAACAAGGAAGGTGTTTGAAAGATATTAATGAAGTGACTGACAGGACTGAACCCTAGGTAAACTCTGTAAAATGAGGGAAACTCACACACAGTTTATATTGAAGCACTACTTTAGGACTCCAGAGCATTGTCTGTTAAAGCAGATATTATGCAATCACTTGATAATCAAAATAATGTAACCAGATTTTACAGCAGTTGTTTAACGACAGTGGCATAGAGTAGTGATTATTCAAGTTTTCATGAGTATATGGTGCCTAACAAAAGCAAAAATGGATTTGTTCTTGAGATGAGTGTTCATAGTTGGGTTATGATAAATCACATGAGCATACAGTGATGTTGCTCCCGTGTGTTGCTGCTGCACACTGCAGTGGAAGGCAGCAGATCCAGACTGCACAGAGGTGGCTGACCACTGACCACTGGCCAGGAAACCTCTGTGTGCTTTTAATGCAGCCTGCTGCAGCTCTGCCTTCTCTTTCATCCAACAGTTTTCAGTGCCTTCAGAATGGAAGCTTTTGTGGCTTTATCTTGCAGTGGATTTTGGAGAAGCAGATGTAACAGTGCCTCTCAGTGTTAAGTTCCTTTTTTAGGAACGTTTACAAAAAACCCCAAATATAATTTGGAAGTCACTGATTTCAACAGAAGAGAGTGAGCTTAGCCAACATAGCTTGCTGTATTTGTTTAGCCAACCTGTTCTTGGCAAAACATGAATGTTTATCTGAAGTTTAGACCGATGGTTCTCAGTCAGTGTTGGCAGCAGTTTTTAACCCTTACAGAAATACCAGCACGTGATTCTGTCTGCTCCTTTTCCTCCCTGCCACCGTATCTCCTGCCACTCCAAACACAAGGTCATTCCGTAAAGGGCTGCTGAAATCAAAGGAGCTGAAAATTCAGTAAAAGCCCTGGGAATCCCACTTGAACAGAACTCATGCTTCATCCTGTCCTAGGTAGGATATCCTGTGCATTCCCTAGATTTAGGCTCCATGTCAGAACTAGACCTGTGGTGTATCTTCAAAAGAGCTAGTTAGCCCCATTTATGCCCAGTCCATCAGATCAAATCTATCTATGCAGGCCAAAGCAAAGAGGGCAAAGAGCTGCTAATTGGAAGAGCCAGTCTGAATGAGCAAGTCACAGTCAACTTCTGTCAGAACTTTAAAGCACTCGGGAATTACGACAGAGTGGCATGTCTTTGTTTCACAGAGGAGGGGTTTCCATCTCGTTCCAAGCACCAGTATTGTGTCTCAGGTTCTCCCTGCATGCAGACTAGATAAAACATCATTTTCATTCTAACTCTACCACTAAGATTACTGTGACAAATTTCAAACTACACTGTCAAAGCAACATTTAAAGCTAATTTGATTACTTTCACTGAAAGAAAGTCAAGTTGCAGTAGGTGTGATTTGAGTTGCCTGAAATGAGATTTGTGCTGCAGTGAACGGACTAAAGAACTTCCTTCTCCAGGCCTTTACTGAGATCAGCTTACATTTGTTACATGGGATATTTTTCTTTCCTTTTACTTCTGTTTGCCTTGAAGGCCAAACAAAGACTTGACACCCAGCCTGCAGCCAGCACAGGCCCTCTGGACAGCCTTGAATTCTGCAGCTTTGCTGCTAACCAAGATCATAAATACCCTTCTGTTGTTGGCTTGTATCTGTATTTCTGCGTGGAACTTAAAATAGCTCACCGGCTGATCAGCACAGAGACAAGACATCACCTCTGTGGTTCTGTGTCTCAGCAGCTGTTCCTTGTGCTCCTCCCTAACTGCACATGCCAGAACCAGAGTATTTTCTAAGATCTTGCACAAGAGCCTTTTTCTGATGCACAGAACTTGAGGTGCTGAGCGTGACTCATCCTCCTGCCTTGCTGAGGGCCCCGCACAGGTGATGGGGCACAGTGCTGCCAGGGGCCTGACAGGACCAGGGGCAGGGCACAGTCCCAGCCAGCAGTGAGCTGCTGCTGCTTCTGCCATGCCTGTCCTCAGCTGCCTCAGCCCCTTCTGTCACAGCCTTCGGTGCTGGGAACAAATCACAGGGGTAGAAATAACTGAACCTCTGCCTGTGCTTCCTCTTCTAAGTGAGACAATTACTCCTTCACTCCACACAGTGGCAAAGGCTCCTTCTGTGCTGTGGCTGCTCCATGAACTCAAGAGTTGCTGTTCTTATACCTTAAGACCAAATTCTAGGGAAAAATAAGCAAGATAAACAAAATACTGACAGATCCTTTGGGAACAAGGTAGTGCCCCACCTTTCTCTGTCTAGGTCGCTTCATCTTGGGCAGGGGCTGTGAAATTTTTATGGGATTAGAGCCACAGAGGGCACTGATTCTTCAGCATCATCTTTCCCTTCTTCCTGCTGAGCCCCTTGTGCCATCTTTGAAAGAACATCTTGCCAAGAGACACAGACATTCAAGGGAGACAAAGGACAATGAGTAAATGAATGCCTTGCTATCCTATTACTTTTTTTTTTTTTGCATCCAAGACCATCCTGCATGTAATCAATGACTTTGCAGAGCAAAGCACTCCTGGGAGCATTCAGTACATGAACAGCTATACAGTTCATTTCTGGAGAGAAGACTTGTTTATTGGTCAGCATCATTCTCTGACACCTGTACTGGGTGATGAGTTGTGCTCTTTTTTTTTTAATAACTGTCCCCTTCTCAGGGGAGCCTCAGTCCAGAGCCCCAGACAGTGGCAGGCCCTCCACCCCTTCATTCCTGTTTGTCTAAGTTTACCTGTAGCCAATAGATCTTTTTTTTCCAAGGTTTGGTGTTTGTAGTTCAAAGGCCCATCTTGAAAATACAAATGTACACCTCACCACGGGGAGGTCCATGTGTGTGGGACTTGTTTTCTCCTAGATGGACCAAAAAACACATACCTTGTCTCTAAAGTCAGGAAGAGCTTTGCAAGCTAGAAAACACTGAATTGGAAAGGCACTCTTTAGGAACATGTTTATTTCCAAGGGTGAAAAAAGCAATGGAATTCGTGAGGCTCTCTACAGCAAAGCATGCCCTGTATAAATTGTAAAGTTCACACTATGGAACGATGCCCTGTAATATACAGTATTTGTTACTTCTAGTAAGAGAAGCACATCAGTGAGCAAAGTTCTTTACCAAAGAGAGAAAAAATGATGCTGTTTATGAAATGATTACAATAACAAATGAAAATACTGAACTTTGAATTGTGATTAAAATCTCTTGTAACTGTGCTTTATTTTACAGATATGGCCTCTGAATGACTTTGGATTTCTACGTGCAAGCCCCAATGGCCACAGATTTCTTGATGATTAAAAGACTTAAGTTACCATTGACAGTTTTCATAGTATTTTCTACTAAAATGACTGGAACTATTTTTGTTTAGAATAAACACAAATATTACTTGACAAAGGTATCTCTTTCTCAGATTACACCTAACTTCAGAGTGGGAATGATGCACTTGTGTCACCAACAAAAATGATGAGCCTCTTGCTCTGCTTCCTCTGGCGTGCCACAGTGAGTGCTTGGATTTTTGGGAAAGTTCTGGGGTTTTGTTCCAAGCCAAGGGTAGCACTGAGTGTTAAGAAGGATGGAGAAGGTGCAGTGCACTTACTGTGTTGTCACACAGCTGGAGCCATCCCCTGGCTCTCCCTACATCAGCAAGTGGAGCACAGAACCAGCGGGGTTCCATATCTGCTGGTCACTCCCAGGAGCTCAGGGGTCACAGCACAGTTCCCTCCTTAGCTTTCCTCTCAGGAATGATGACTCCATTTGCTCAGATGATGGAGAGCCCAGCTCAACACGTGCTCCTGCTCCAGGCTGCTCAGGTGATGTCACTGTCACAGGGCAGGGCACAGCCACCAGCTCCTCAGCACTGGGACACCCAGCCACCTCCAGCTGCCAGCCTCTGCTGCCTCCTTCTAGGCTCCAGGCTTTGAGAAGATTTCATGAACTTAAATATTTAGCTTATAAGCAGAAAATGTTCCTGTTTCCCACTGCTGAACCTTGCTCTTCATTATCTTCAAAGCATTCTCACATCTGTGCCTCCTGATTGAATTATGTCATCTGAGCTGTTAAAAGGATTTAACCTAAGAGGAAGGGCCCGAGGTAGAGCTGCTTCAGACTGAAATTGAAAGAAGCTACTCTGTTGTTTGCTGGGGAAGAAACCTTTAGCTCAGGAGATACATTCCAGTTGTACAGAACTTGTGTTCTGGGTTGGAGGTGTTTAATAATGAGCTCTTCAGCTGCAGAAGGAAAATCTGAGCCTCACGTCTGCAGAGCTGTGTCAGAAAAGGGGCACTTGTCATTTTAAGCCTGAACGAACTTGTTCTTGTAGTGCCCCCCTTTTCTTTAACATACATTTCTTTAGCAAATGCTGTCCCTTGTTTGTCCAGTCTTTTGCAAAGTTTGTAACACTCAATGTGCTTCATTGAAACAATCACTGCAGGATCTCGATAACAAGTGAACACGTGTCACAACAAACCAAAGAGACATCTTCGGTTTCACTCCTGGAGATGCTGTAAGTCCCACCACATCGACAGGACAGAGTGTAGAGTTGTTCATCTGCCAAAAAAGAAAACAAAAGTGGCTGTAGTGCTGGAGAAGAATCAAGAATTTATTTTGAATGTTCTTCACAAAGCTGCTGTTAGTAACAAATAACCTCCCACTGCTGGGTTGTAAATATCGGTATCTGTGCTACCATTTGTAGCTCAGAAAATAATCTTAAAATGTTTCAATGATTGAGGAATTCCTACACTGAACACCCAGGGCCAGTGGAGTCTCTTCAGAAAGAAAACCCCAGTAATAACAAGGTGCATGTCTGTGAAATGGATGATACTAAAAGAAAAAACTAAGTGGTCTTAGTCATACATGTGACCCATCAAGGATGCTTTCAGAACAGGCTGCTAACCCAGGAACCAAAACAGAAGAAAGTAAAGTAGGATTTTTTCCCCCTCACAACTTGAAAAAAAGTTAAAAAAAAAATAAAAATCAAAATCAGTCATTTATTCCAAAAGCAATTAAACAAGAAAAGCCAGAGCAATAGACAGGAGGGAATTAACAGTGAGAGATGAAAAAAGAAACACAGGAATTCTACCATCACGGGAAGAGCAAGAACATGCACAAGAGATAAAGGAAAAATCTGTGTACTCCCAATTATACAAGAGGAGAGCTGGGTGAAAAGTGGTACTGCAAATGAGGGTGGGGAGAAGTGATGTAGATGGAATGGAAAACAAATGTAACAGGAAATTAAGTTCTAATCCAGGTAATCTCAGAGAGCAAAATATCTTTGTCCCAGGAAATACAGAAAAACCAGCACTTCAACAGTGGTGCAAGATGGAGAAAAAAATTAACAGGGACAATGAAAAGCATTAGGAACCAGCAGCAAGGCACTCATACCTTCATTCCAGGACATATCCCCCAGATAAATCTGTGCATGAAGTGGCCATTCTTTTGTCAGGTTATCTTCTATAAAGCAAACATGACAGATGTTCAGTCTTTTCTGAGAAATTAATAGTTTTATGTACCTAGCAGTCAATCCAGTCCCTACTACAGAGTCCTAACTAGACCACTGTATCAGTTCAAAATGTAGTTCTCTAAAATTTTAGTTTCCATATATCTGCAAAAGCTGGAAAATGTCCTCTTGTAGCCTGGAGAAATAAACGGTGACAATGTATTACTGAATTCAGACCCTTTTAAACCAGCACTTTTGCAAATTCCACTTCAGTGAAATTAGGGGCAAAGTTCTGTTTTGATGTAGATGCCTTTTAAGACCTGGCTGTAACTCCAACTCCACGAGCTGAAATGGTGCAGGTCAGCTAACCTACTCTTCCCAGATTCGTGGGACAGCTGAGGTCCAAAGGGACTCTCAGGATCACCTGTCAAAGCCTCCTGCACCCTTGGGGCAGCTGAGCAAGCTGACCAGGATGAGCCATGTCCAGGCAGATTTTAAATATCTCCACAAATGGAGACTTCTCAGTATCTCTCAGGCAACACATTTCTCCTTAGAAAGGAGAAGCCAAAGAAAAACCTTCCAATCAGCACCAAGGGAAGGTTGTGTGTGAGAACACCACTGAAATCCCTGCAAAGAAATAAATGCAAAACACTTGTAGGGGAAGACCAGTTCAAATGCTCTTTTATGATAACGAGTCTCTGAGCACAGAAAGAAGGTCAAGTTCTGGCCTGTATCTGAGAGATCTGCTGCCATTTGAGCCCCCAGACTCTTCCAACATTGAGCACAGCATGAAATAAAAGTGTACAACACAACTGACAGCATCAAATGCAAAGTGCTCACTACAAATCGATGTTTTTTCCATTTATCAGCAACTCATTTGATGTACAAAGTTCACACCAACTTCTTTAGCTTAATAATGTGAGAGCTTGTCATCCAAGTTACAAGTGAAGCCATAAAAAGTAATATTTAAAAAATGAAAAAAAGACATAAACCCCTTGTAACTCCATGACACAAAACCTCCCAGCTGCTGTCTGTCCCCTGAAGGCTCCAACTCCCCAAATACTGTATTCTGAAGAACAAAAAATGCCCAAAAGCTGAACTGCAGAACATACACAGAGATGCCTTGGCTTTGGCAAGACTCAGGAGCTCAGTGCCTACGTACAGTTTAAATGAGGTTGTTCTTGACAAGGGAAGTGTTTCTCCCTCTTGGAATGGTGAATTTTTAAGCCTGTTTATAGTTTAGTAGCTTTTGAGAGCATGGATGGTTTTCTACAGCTTTCTTTGAAAAGTTGGCAGTGAAATAATGCCTTATTCCAGAACTGCTTATTGAGCACGTGCTGGAAAAATCAGAGGCCCAGATTATGTTGTTTTAATTCTCACAAGATTGCCCTACTTAATCACTGCATTCTAAGTGGTTCCCAGCTTCTTCTGTGTAACTTCCATGTCATTTCTTTGCTCTGGCCTGAAAAGAGCTGAGGGACTTCGCAGCTCCTCTCCAGTGGCAGCCCAGAAAAACTGCCCCTCTCCAACCTTCATCTGATCAGGCAATGAACAATTCCCTTCTTTATCACCACAACCCAACCACCAAGTTTTAAATCTCAATCCTTCTTTTGCAACTCACTGTTCTATTTTCAACTGAAATGTACATTATATATGCCTCATCAGTACAGCCTCTTTGATGTTACCTTTGCTGAACACCTCTTTGGTAATGAAAAAGTCAGAACCAAAAGAAAATTAACCCAATCGGACCCAGTGCTTTATTACTCTCAAAAAAAGGGGAAAAATTAGCAGCAGTGTAACGATGAAAGAAAATGGGAAAACACAGCAGTTGCATGGAGTAACAGCGTTTTCCTTGCACCTGATCAGAACATTAGTTAACTGTATGAGGTGTTGAAATACAATAAAGGATCAGATGGCCTCATCTCATCCCAAGTAACACCAATGTTCCTGGGAGTTTGCTTGGTACAAGCTACAAACTGTGAGGACTGCAATAGTGAGTGTCCTGAAAATACCCACAAAACCAGCCAGAGGCCTTTCCTCCAGCAGGCCTTACTTGGAGCAGAATCGTCCTTTTCTCTGAGGAAGAAAACAATTAAAAAAACAGAGCTCAAAATCAAGTTTGTCTACTTGTCTGGCTCACCACTGTGATGAAATAAGACAGTACCATAACTGTGAGAACAGTATGAAAATGGGAAATGCTTCCTTTTTCACGTATTTATTTTAAATACTTTTTAATATGAAGACAAATTCACAATTTTCACAAAGGGAAAGGGTCTGAGGTTGTAGAATGAAAAGATTTTTATCTACAGGTAACAACAAAAAAAACTGAGTTAGAAAACTTCCAGAGTTCCTATTTGGAATTAATGAAGCAGGATTTCTCTCAGAACAACTTTTATAGGATTGGTGGTGGAGGTCTGGGTCATGCCTTGCTGCTACAAAAGGCAGACGGGCCATGAGCCATCTGAAGAGAACTGGTACAATGCAAATTCATGAGGTTACCATACTTCAAGTAAAGTAACTGTGAATCACAGAACCACAGCATCATTTATGTTGGGAAACACCTTTAAGATCATTGAGTTCCAACCATTAAAGTAATGAAGAAGCAGCTGAGGAAAAGTCTGCTCTCTCTTCCATTCCAAACATGGTATAATACGACCCAGGGAACAGAATTTCAACAAAGCTTTTCTAATTAATCCCTGCAATTGTAATTTTGAGAATAATAAAAAAAATCCCAGCCAATGGGCAAAATTAATCCTTCTCACAGTTCCCAGGCTGAAGAAAGGTCGTTATTCCCCATCTGATGCTCAGATCCTGAAGGATCAGGTAGAGCATCACCAGGCAAGGGAGGGGGATTGTCCCACTCTGCTNGTGATTCTATGAAGTCTAAAATCTGGTTATCTCAAAAAATAAATTTTTTTTATTAGTACTCTTGACTTCACACATAACGTAGTAACAGCTCTTGTCAGGCAGTTTTGCACACTGCACTTATTTGCCTGTCTGGTTTAAGCAGAAGGAACATTTTCTACAGATGAACAAAGCTTTTTTATTTTCTAGGTCCCCTATTAAATACCTTACCCAGCCTAATACACCTTGAGACAGCAGAAACAGAGGTAGCCACTTACTTAAAAACAGAGGCAAGGCCCAGTGTGAGTTTGCAAGCAGAACATCCAACCTAATGGCTCTCATATGAAATATGATTCATATTTCTTGTGATCTTCCTTATTTCATCTGCATCATTACTACAACCACGGCTCCTTGTTGGTGCTTGTCTGAAGTAAACTGGTGCCCCATTTTCACTCCCTGGCCAAAGGAGAGTGGGAATTTACCAGTGCTGAGTTATGTGGTGGCCTTGCATGTGATGTAAAAGCTGCTGTAGGCTGCTCAGGCTGTAAAACTCTGTGTACAGAGCTGTCATTTCTGAAACACACCCTGAACATACAGGGGGAGATGTGAGGACTTGATCGTCCACCAGAACTCGTGAAACAAATTTTAATTCCCCAGCAGCACATCCTGCCTGGCTTTGCCATCTATTGGATTTGTCTGACAACAAGAGGTGAAAGGATTCTGCAGCTCCATTGTCTCAAATGCAGGATCTAAGAAAACACTGGCAGGCTCATCAGAGAGGTTTATGAGCCTGCAATTCAAAGAGATTAAAAGGAAAAATCTACTGAGATTCTTTCAGGCTGCAGAACAACATTAAATAACTATTAGCAGCTTGGTTCAGTAAAGCTTTACTAGAGCCCTTGCTGGGTCATTCAGAAATTGTAAAAGAGGAAAGGTATTTAAGTTTCACTTGGAGATACAATAAATATTTCTTGGGCTATTTAAGGCTGAGTTTTAGGGAAAGGGTTGCCAGCAGTAAATGGAAATTCAACCCTTTTAACAGTTTATGGTTATTGTAAAAATAGTCATAATACTTGAAAGATTTTTCTACCTCTTTATCAAGCGTACATACTTAAGATTTTTTTTTTCAAACCAAACACAATTAAACTTCAAGATATGTACTGTCAGTCACACATACTGTTCACAGTACCTACTCTGCATAAAAATCACCACAGTACTCACTGGATGTTTTCACAAGTTAATTTTTTCTAATAGGCTTTTCAGTTTTAAAACAATTACTTCAATTTGAGTCTTTTCAGTTAATTTAAAACAATCCCACTTACTTTAATTTGAAATTTTAACAAAGTCATGTGCCAAGAATTTTCATAACAAAGAGATATGTTTGTTATAAAAATACCAAAACAATCCCACTCCACTTGTTGCAGATGAGATTTAACTCCAGAGAGTTCAAAGGCTTGTGCTCCAGCTGAGGGGCTACAGCCACAAATCCATGGTTGGAGAAGGAATGTACACTTCTGTCATGTACAGAGCACAACCTGGCACACTGCAAGACCAGTGCTATTGTCAGCAAAGTCTTAGTGACCAGATATTACAAAAACAGCTGGTTTAGGCTAAGCACAATTTTTTGTTGTGCCTCAGTGCCTGATGGAGAGGAACAAGGAGTATGGAACCAGAGTCATTCTCAGAGGCACAAGCTGGAACAATGGCAATTCCAGTTAGAGCCTGGAATTCCTCATGCCTAAGAACTGACACAAGAACAAAACAGAAATTACACTGGAATGTTACTCCTCTATGAAAATTGCATCTACAATATTTTTCTAAAAGTGCAATTTAAAAAGTGAAAATCCAAAGGAGGTTATATGCCAAGATGTGAAAACTCCTCCCCCCACCCTAGAAACCTTTGGAGGCCACGAGAAAGATGGAGAGGGAGTTTTGACCAGGGCACGTAGTGACAGGACAAGCAAGAATGGACTCAAACTGAAAGACAGCTGGTTTTCATTAGATAGTGGGAAAAAATATCTGGCTGTGAGGGTGGTGAGGCCCTGGCACAGGCTGCCCAGAGGAGCTGTGGCTGCCCCATCCCTGAAGTGCCCAAGGCCAGGTTGGATGGGGCTCTGAGCAACCTGGGATAGTGGAAGGTGTCCCTGCCCATGGTGGAGGGGCTGGAACAGGATGGTCTTTAAGGTATTTTCCAACCCAAACCATTCAGTGATTCCATGAGTTATGGACATCTGTGTCCATCCTCATGTGGAAACAGACCATCCTTGATTGAGCCTCACTAGAGCCATACATGGAAAAGAACCTCTAGATCCTCAAATCTGCCACCCAAAATCATACACAAAGCAACTGGTTTTAGTGTTGATTCCATTACCAGCTTTGAATTATTTGCTGCATTTATCACCAGAAATTATTCTCAGGCACCAATTTATTGATTTAATTTTGTGACCTTTCTGCTAATCCATCATTAATAATCAAAACATAAAATCAATCAATAATTAAGACATAAAATGAATTCCTACTATTACCTTGGCAATGTGATTGCTCAGACACAGCTCCCTTGTATATACCAACAAAAATGCAGAAACATTGCAGGGCTGCTATTCCAAGGGAGGTGGACAGGATCTAGAGATGGGCTGGCAGGGACATCAGAGAGTTCAACCAAGAAGTGCTGCTTTTGGGATGGAATAACCCAATGCACCAGTACAGGCTGGCAGCCATCTGCCTGGAAAGCAGCTCCACACACAAGGACTGGAGGGATCTGATGGACAAAGGGCTCCACACCACTCAGCACAGGGCACTCCTGTGGCCAAGGCCAGCCCCACACTGGGCTGTGGCAGCAACAGCATGGCCAGCAGCTCAACACAGGGATTGTTTCTCTTCTCTCCTCAGCACTAAGGACATTGCACCCAAAATCCTGTGTCCAGTTTTGGCGCCCCCAGCACAAAGCCCTGACTCATTGGAGTGAATCCACTGGATTGCCAGCATGATCAGGGGCAAGGAGGGTGCAGAGACTTCTCAGAGGTGCACACAGGAAGGAAGAGAAGTGAAAGGCACAAGTTGTGAAGTCCTTATATACAACTTGAGAGAAGCAAAACATGTTTTGTTGGTTTGGGGTTTGGTTTTGGTTCGTTTGGTTGGTTTTTCTACCGTGAGGGGGTTCAAACACTGGAACTGCTGCCCAGAGCAGCTCAAGAGTCTCCATCCTTGGAGACACTAAAGCTGGGCTGGAGAGGGGCTGAGCAACTATGAGGATTGGCTTTAGGTAGGAGATTGATCTGGCTGGCCTGTGAAGGTCTCTTCTAGCCTGTGTGATTCTCTGTTTCTATGAGAAGTTTTTCTTCTTTCCAGTTATGTCATGAAAACATGAACCTCCAGGGTTCAGATGATTTCTAATGTGAAAAATGTGAAACAGGTTTTACCCATGCTAAAAACTTTTGGTAATAATTAGAGTCAAGCTTGATTTTAACTGCATATTCATCTTTTTTAAAGGGGATAATCAAACAAAGAATGGAAAAATCTAAGAAGAAAATCTATTGACAAAAAACCCAAGTCCATTCTTCATAGGTAAATTGTTATGCAGGTTTTCTTTTCCCATCCCCCAAATTTTTCACAGGGACTGTAAGCAAAAGATTCACCATCATAAAAAGGTATTCTTATATGATAAAACAACGAATTGGAAGAAATTTCAGAAAACATACAAAAAGGCAGTTTTTATAAGATTTCCAGATCAGAAGAAGCTGGATAAGTATTTGAGCCTAACCTCTGAACAGTCTGTGGTTTGTCCCTTCCCCTTTAACGCTATGACCTGAAGGCACAAAAAAATTTAGGAGATTATTGGGAAACCTTCAGAGAAAAGTAGTATTAAGATATAAAAGCACATTTACTTGTTATTCTCAACAATTCAAACAAGAAGAAAATTAAAACCATAGAGCCCCAAAGCATTTCATCTCCTTGGGACTCCTCTGGCTAGTGAATTTCTGAGCCAAGCAATTAAGATTTAGTTAGTGTAACACAAGAAGGTACACACAAATAAACAATCTGTGAAATGGGGAAAAGACTGCAGTGCAAAGGGCTTCCTGCTGATGGGCAGCCACACACACAGAGGCATCCTTCAGATCCTGTTTCCTGGCTTTCCTTTGCGTCTTACTAACTTGCTGTATTATCTCTCTCATCACTATTCCCCTTAAGCTGCTGTCTCAATTCCTTTGTTTCTGTGAGCTTTTATGGCAGTGTCTACGAATTTGTCTAGAATCATGACTTCAGAAGCAGCTTGACAGGCATTCAAAGAACTAGAATTTATTTCCCCATCATTTTGCTGCCAGGGAACATGCTGGAAAGAATGCAGCAGCACTGCACATGTGTGTTAGGTGTGGCTCAGTCTGAAACACGGGGGCCCTGGGAATGGCACCCTCTGTGCTAAAACAGAATGTCCCATCACCATCCCATTACCAAACACCTGCCTAAACAGTGGTACAATCTTTATTTACTTCTTTCTTTACCAAGACTTTTCTACAGAATCTTGGGATGGCTTTTCGAAGAACTCATCTGGATGCAAAAGAATCTCAGAAAATACAGATAATCTTCAAATTGCGGTCAAAACTAATTTATGGCAATGTCCTTAAATCCCAAGAGAAAACAGAATCTTGATGTAGCTCTCTGCTCCAGTGGATTAACCTGACCCAGGCAAAATAAAACTTCATAGTTTGAATTTAAGCTTTAGGTAAAACTCACTAAACACTGAAAAGATTCCCAGCTTAATCTCTAGTATTTTCTTTTTGCTCTGCACATAAAATGTGTGAAAAGGGAAGGCACAGCCAATATTACAATGGTAAGGGTACAATAGCATGAGAGCACCGGGCAGCAGAAACTCCTGACATCACCTTCAGGCCTTTAAAAAATAACTCGGAGATGAAAAACTTATTTAAGTCTGATTTTAACAGTTTACATTACAAAGAGAACGAGATCCAATTTTTTCCATTCTTCTAAAACATTTATTCAACGACTCTGTTTTCACCCCTCCCCCTCTCTTCCCAAAGCCACACGAAGTCTGAAATACCGGATTATTTAACTGGAGAATTCACTCAGTGTCTCTCCAGTCCTGCACCACCCTCGTTATCCTGCAGTGATGCCTGCGTGCCACAGTGACTACACCCCGCTCTCTCCAAGCTGTGGCACCGGCGGTGGCAGGGGAGTTAAAAATCAGCACAAGGGAGCAAGGTCTGATGGTGTGCCAATGCACAATGGCAGGGAATTCAATAACAAGCTGCACAGACAGCGGGCTTTTATCAGCACATTCCGCAGTGGTGGTGGCTCCACGTCAATGCCGGGCCCCAGTGTGTGACTGCAGAGTGCGACCCAGTGTTCTCCCCACGGGCAAGCCACTATTATTGACTCCCCCCATTAACATGGAGGGTGGATATACATTTATTGAAGGTTCTAATGGAAGGCTGAGGGACTCCTATCCTGAGGCCAGAGCAGAAAGACAGCCTATCACTTCATGTAATGGTAGCCCATGTGTGACAGACCTGACCTACATTTCCCCCCTTTCTTTCTCACAACAGCCTGTCACTGTTTTAAGAAGCTATTTTCTGAGAACTATAAAAAGGAATGCGTGCTAGAGCTGCCTAGTTAATATGTTACGTTGAAATATTATTTACAAACCTGCTTTAGAAAAGCTAGTTTAGACTGCGGATGAATTATGAATGCTACCTAACACCCACAACGGAAAAGAATGTGTCCTAATGATTCTGGTTATAAATCCATACACAAAGAACACTAGGTGTAGATGGATTAATACTTACATCTAAAACACTACAACAAAATGGAGCGTAAAACTTAAAATTAAGAACAATTAATGAAGCTACCTTCATAAAATAAAAAGGGCTAAGGTCTGCAATTAGTATAAATTTCATAATAATTCAAACTATCAGGAGTAATGCCCCCTAACGTTTTGTTGGAAGTAATTCTGTGTTTTCAGCAGCTAATGTATGTGTAGCACAAGCCATAAATAATGGATCCACGTTTGAAAGTAGGACAAGAGCGAAAGAAACATTCGGTTCAGCACTAAACAGCATTTTAAAATACCATCTAACTACCACTCCCAGCCCCTGCTTATTTAAAGAGCTGCTGCCACTCCAGCACTCCTTGGCAGGAACCTACCACGCTGCTGCAGGTCATACTCTTTTTTTGTCTCCTCGTTCCCTAGAATTTTCCACGCTTGATCAATTTCGATGAACCGCTGCACGCGCTCCTCCACTTCTCCTGCTGGCACATCTGCCTCCTGTTTGTCGGGATGATACTGCCAATCAAAAACAACATAAAAAAAAGGGCTGGGGGAGTGAAAGTGAGGAGGGTGGGAGAGGAGCAATCAATAATGCATTTGATACTCAGTCAGGAGGACAGAGAAAAGGAGAAGGTCTAAGCTGAGGAGCCAAAGGAAGGGAGATGACGACGCTGGGCACAAGAGGAACCTGCCAATTTAATTATCCCACTGGAATGGCAACAGAACCACCAGTGGCACAAGTGTCACCATGCGCACTGACGGCATTTTCTGGATAATTTGCTGATGGAATCACTGGCCTTATGGACAATTTACCTAGAGAGTGACTACCACAAACAGAAACAGGTACATGCAGGGGACCACGCCACAGGAACAAGAGGAGGTGCTGGCAGCTCTTGTGGTACTACACAGAGCTGATTTAAACATAACCACCAATGTTTAGTTAAAGCTATTACAGATAAATTGAATGCTGAATTACATGTGCCCAGCTTTTTTTATGATTTAAATGGTAAATAAAATATACATGATCAAATATAATTTATACTACATGTAATTCTACTTTTGAAAATATGCCTCAACATCTTTAATTTCTTCCAGTTCAGTGAATCAATAGCCCTTCCAAATACTTAAAGTCATGGATCACTGGCTACAAAATTGTGTCATTTTGGTTAAGAAATGTTTATTCAAGGACACGGTTATTCAAGAAATCCCACGTTAAACAGGCAATAATAATTAAAACAGTAACATGTTTTCTTTCTTATTTGTTCTGAGCAGAGCATTCTGACTTGAGTGGTTCCAATGTCTACTGAAAAGGAATCCTCAAAGCTCCATCTTCCTGCAGCTTTAATTCAACTCCAGTAATCTCTTTTTTCTGATATTTTAAACTGCTCAGTAGACATGATGGAGCATCAGGAAACAGCACCTAAGTTGAGAAAGCTGCAACATAATCAGGCCTACCAGCTGATATCTGTGTTTTCCCTTATTCTGGAGCTTTAACTGCCCTTTATACCAACATCAGCTGGGGCACTGAAATACAAAGCAGATTTTAGGATGTAGAACACCTGTTCTGTAAAGTGTTTAAGCAGATTTTGGATTAAATGAATCTCTCTGTTTTAGTTTGTAATCCATTTTGGAAAGAAAAGAATGCTAACAACATGTGTAGTTGATAAAATCCCAAACGTAAAGGAGCACTTCTCCTGGAGTCTATTTGCTCACTGATGGATCTGTCACTGGCACTGATAGGTGTTAACCCAGACAAATCCCCTCCACAACAACAGCAGGGATGGGTGAGCAAAATGCTTTGAGCTCAGGTTGTTTCACAGGTGTTTTTCCATATACAAGTGGATGTACCTCCAACCTCACACACAAGGTCTGTACACAAAATCCTGTTCTTGTTCCACTTGAAGTCCCCTCACCATTCAAGACTGAGGACTATCTTACAACTTGCTGAAAATATGGCTGAAGAACAGTTGTGACCCATAAAGATTCATCCCTTTTATATCTCCTCAGCTGAAGATGACAAAATTCTAAGGTGCAAACAAACCCAAAAAATTTTGGTCATTGTATTCTATGTAGATAACTGCTAGATACTTGGATTGGCCACAAAGACCACACCTTCTCAGATCAGTTTCTTAGAAATACATGGAAACATGACTGATCAACTGCCCAAAGCAGAGCTACGCATACTGGCTTCTCTCCTGCCAAGAATGTGGAGAGAACACTCCCACAAAACTGGTCACACGTTCCCTTTGCTGCATCAAAACCTTGCCTGACTGAAAAATGATTCTGAACTACACTGGAAGGAGACAGCAAAATACAGGAAGCCACGCATCACAAAAGTACTGGGGAAAAATAATTATCAATGCAGAAAACACTACTCCATTCATTTCTTGAAAAATGCAGAAAATTAATTATTCTTCAGGTTTATCACATAGCCCTTAACTCCTTTCCTATAGATTTGGAAAATCTAGTATCTGCAGCATATGCAAGTTTTATGTTAGAAAGAGTACAATTTCATCTAACTTGCATCAAGTCCATTGTAGGGGACCTACTCATTAAAATAATCGTCTATATCTATATCTATTTATTTCTTTCCATTCTGGTCTCCATGCCTTCTGAACCCATTTGCTCCTTCCTCTCTTGGCCTTTCTCCTCTATTATCACCTAATAGATGCCTTTAGCAAACTACATCTA
Source organism: Illadopsis cleaveri (assembly GCA_013399915.1). Lineage (NCBI taxonomy): Eukaryota > Metazoa > Chordata > Aves > Passeriformes > Timaliidae > Illadopsis > Illadopsis cleaveri. The sequence continues at coordinate 231,946 of VXBB01017338.1, forward strand.
CACTAAGAAAAACCCTCAAACATCAGCTCTTCCACTTCTTCTACTCTAATACTCCTCTTATTCTTCTTTTTATTCCAGTGACCCCATTTCATCTGGATTTATGTACTTATTTTTATGCTTTTATTGACTTATTTTCCTACCCTCTAGCTTGCTAATCAAAATCCAGGAATTTATCTGTAGCAAAAATCCACTCTTGATTCAACTGCCCTTCTCCTCCCTCTCCAAGACAGCAAACGAGGTGTCCTCTCTACAGTTGTTTTAGACACTGTTCAGCCACTCAGACACAGAGGACACTTTACAAAAGTACCCAAGTTTTCAGAGGGAGCACTCTTAATGTCCTCTTGTCAATATTTCAGACAGAAATCAACCATACTCCTTTTTGGGACCTGCCCTCACCACTAGTTACCAGATTCTTGTGTCTGACCCTGCTCCCTCTCCAGCGTAACCTTCAGAGGAGCTGCCTGAAGAAACAGAGCCAGGGTTTGGTTTGGTTTTGTTTAGCAGGAGGTGAAATATGACGGACATTTGTGATCTCCTCCTCTTTCCCATTCAGCCTTATTTCTGGGTTAATCTCAGCTGCAGCCTGTCCAGGCCCCATAATGCAAACAGACAGGCCCTGTTTTCTACTCGACCTCCCTCCTTTGGCTCCAGCTGAACTGCTGCTCATCTCTCCCTCATGCACCCACTGGTAAGGTTTGACTCAGAATGCTACAGCCCCCGTCTCCTGCAATATCACTCCTCAGGATCTGTGCAGATGATGTTCATGTCACTCAGACCCCACCTGAGCACTGTTCTCAGCCCTGTTACTGGATGCATTTAAATCTTTCAGCTGCAGATGTGCAACGGTTTGAGGCAGCAATACTTCATAAAAACAACTTTTTGCTGAGGACTCATCCTGCTAACTGTGTTCAAAACCGAGTTTTACTAACATGTTACTATTTTATAGGATTTTATAAAAACAGTAAATGATCCTTTCCCAAGTCCAGCTGAGGGAAGGGAAAATGAAGAAGGTTGGCGATACATGCCCACTTTTATATAGCTGTACTAGACGTAACTTGCTGACTCCCTGTGTGGGACTTGTATCACTTCACAGCATTTCAGTTAGTCTGAATGCTAAAAAATAAATCAATTGATTTTGGAAATATGTTAGTTCATCTGATAACATACGTGTGATAATACTGTGCTCTCTCCTGATGTTTATCTTAAATGTCACATTGTCCAGTACTTCTTGAGGACTCTGGTTCTTGGCGTAAGATTAATTCAAAAACCATTTCTTAATAGTTTTATTTTCTTTAGCTTTTGAAATTGTTAAAAAACATTTTGGAAAAGCACGAACCTTGAAGTCCAAAGCTCATACAAAAAACACACTTTAAGCAGTATCTGTTGGAGACTTGGTGAAATGTCTGGCACTGCAGGGCAACAGGAAATGCTAGCTAACACCAACTTAGCCTTGTGCCCTTTTCAATTACAGTATCATAATCATACCTTGATAAAACAACTGCATTCTACTGTGTTATTCTTAGTATACATTAGACTATACTTTTCAGCAGACTGGGTACTGTGAGAAACAATGTATCACCGGGCAAACATACTCTGAAACACAGATAGAGGTTCAGTTCACAGCTCTCAGTCTTTTTTCAAGTATTCAAAAAGTTAGAAATTTTTCATAGAATTGTTTTAGGTGAATTACTTATATTTCATTATGCTGATCTACTGCCTTTGATATCTGCTACAGAATAAATAACAAGCAAGTAAACAAATCTTTTCTGTCTCAAAAAAAAAAAAAGTGGTGTTAATGTTGCTGCAAGTGTAGACTATGAAAATGCCTTGTGTTCCAACATCTATTCTATTTATGATATCCTTATTTGTACAGTGTAGCACACAATTAGGTTTGTATAAGAATTTGGAACATGCTGCAGCACATTCAAACTGCTACTCTCTGAATTTCTGCCTACTTTACACTCCATGTTTGGACCCTTCTGCAATTTGAAGAACTGCAAAATCAATCCTTGGCCTTGAATCCCTGGTAGTTAATGTGACCATTTAGCTAACAACTGGTATTACATCTCAGTAATGTATCAGCAGACCTCAAGAAATCTCACACCACAGGATGAGGAGCCATGAGAGCTGGCTGAGCTTTGGCCGAGCAACTCCAGGGCCTCAGAGGCCACGCGGAGATCCCCGTCCTCCCGACCCTGCCACCAGCTTCTTAACTTTGGGTAATAAATGCAACAGGGTGACTGATTTTAATCAAATTCAAATTAGCAAGCAGAGACCCTCTAGTTAAATCAATGCAATGTATATTTCTTACTGGGGCTCATCAATTAATTTTTCAAAAGGCATTTACAGCACCCAGTGAGGATCAGCTGAATACGGCTCAGTGGGAGGGGAGGGGTGAAGCATTACAGGCCTGAGTTTTACACTACATTTGTAATCTCCTCCTGAACTGTGGAACACACAATGACTAAATCACTTAAGATGGTCAAACTTTACTCACAGCTGTTTTTTCACATGCCAGATTGAAAAGGCTGGTTATTTAGAAAAGGTTTAAAAAGTACTATCCCTTCTCATTTAGTAATGAAAACATTACTGTGGCTATTTTTGCCTTGTGTAGAAAGGGTATTCACTCCAAAAACAAAAGATGCACCACATCCATAATTCTGTACATCAAACCAGGAGGCTTCACTTTCTAGGAAAACTACTACTGCTTCCAAATTTTTATTTCACTTACAAAAAAGTGATTTAATCTACTACTGTGTATCTCCACAGATAACTGTAAAAAAACTCCACCCTGCTGAAATTACATAGCTTTTAAGTAAGCCACTTAAAATATAAACTTGCCTTTTTCTGACTGAGGAAACTGAAGAAAAATCAGTTCCAATTTTTTTTCCAGGATAAAACTAAGGAGTACTCTTTACCTTCTAGAACTTTGTCTTTCCTATTTTCCAGTATCATCTGAAGCAATGTGCAATATCTACTATCCAATACTGTCCAATCATCTGAGACGATTATTTTAGAGAAATATTTTCAGATTTTTAAATTTTTATTATACTCCATTTAGATTCTTTTTCTCCATAAGGGAAACCATTATTAAGGTTCTAAAATTCAAAAGTAACGACAGGCATAGAACAATGATGACACCATCAGAGCTCAAAAATTCAAGTTAGATTATTCTGGACTTACTATCATATATCATAAAGTAACCACTAAGTAGTGAGTAAAACCAACACTTACAGCACAGTAAATTTCTAAACCACCTGATTTATTAAAGATTTTTAACTCTGAAATCATCTACAGTCTCATGGAATCACCCTGCTAAATTGAACCGACAAGTTTAGACAAGTCTTGAATTCCTGCTTTATTTCCATAGGGGATGTGTGCCTATATTTGAATATGGGATATATTTAAAGTTGGAGATGTGCTCTGAGCAAATGAAATAGTAGGACTTTACCAGAGGATTACTTAGATGCATCAAGTATTTCTACCTTTGAAAGAACTACATCTAATGACTAAACCTTTACGTAAGAGCAAATGATAGAATATTAACATCTCAAATTAACTCAGTATCTCAGCAGCCTTATCCCTCTCTCCATGTTAGGAATATAGCAGTAGCTACAGTATTTTTACAGCTAGACATAATTTTATCCATGGAATGCTATGAGCAGCATAATTTCCACCCAACTATGAATTACCTTTTCTAAAAACACAATTTTCACAACCTACGCCACAACACTTTCTGGAATGTGTAAAAAGATATTTATATTAAAAACTAAGCAGTGATGAAAGACACTCAGCAATGGTCAGGGAAGAGAAATTCAATCCAAACTTGACAAATACTTTTCATATCTGGTGCAGGTACATTTTTGATGAACGAAAGAACTGAATTAAAATTGCAAACAGAAGAGAGCCAAGCCACAAATCTGGGATGCAAAGGGCTGGATGGACTAACATGGCAGAAGTGGAAGTGGCCCTGGACAAGCAGGGGACAGCGTGGGATGACAGCAGGACACAGCCCTGACAGCCCTGTCCTGGCAGGAGTGAGCTGGTCACTGCTGCTCAGAACAGAGGATGAGGACAGGGGAAACATTGGAAGCAGCTGGATGAAGAGAGAAACCCAAGCCATTATTTTCCAACCACATGGCCACACTCATAGCTGGGAACCCAAGAGGATGAAACTTTGACTCCTTATGGCAACTGCACAGACTAATATCAAGCAATTTTATGAATCACATTATCAGTATTAAGCAGTCAACCTATTTATTCTTTTATCAAAGCTCAATATCAAGCAGGCAGTATACTCAAATTTCAGAATCAAAACTCTCCCTCAGTGTAATAAGTCCAAACTGTTATTTTATTTATAGCACACTGTGGCATAAAAAAAGTTAAAATGGGCTTAAGCAAGCAGAACAGAAAGCCTCATGCAAACAGCCTTGCTCTGTACAAAATTAAACAATCATGCTGCACTTAGACAAAATGCACAAATTTTGTCTAAGTGCAATACAATGAAGTGCATCCTGTTAACAAAGCAACAAGATCAAAATGCAGAAATTAATATAAACATAAAAATATCGAAATTGGGAGCTATGTTTAAAAACACTTGTCATGCTTTATTCTACATGTATACATTATCAACTGTAATTGTCATTATCTACAAGTTAAGCAAATGAAGTCAGGACAAAAGCTGTCAAGTGTTCTCATCTGACACATTTATAGGTCCATGCAAATCTGTCTGTACGTTACAGAGCCCATCATAACACTTCGCATCACATTAAAATGAAGCTGCAAGACAGCCAACATTAAAAGGAAAAATATTAACTGGCTATTTCCTATTTAACTTCTGATTGAGTCTGAATTCCTGTTACGTTTCCCTGCCTTAAAATAAAAAAAAAAAGTCTCAGTATATTTAATGCCAGGCTGTTCTTCGGAGGAAACTCCTTTGCCCCTGCTCACAATATATGTAGTAAATACCAGTTTTTACTGAGACTTGCCAATAAATCTCACCCCCTGACACAGTGTCTGTTCATACTCAGTTTTTGGCTGCTCTGCCACAAATGCCAACAAAGGGACCAATTAATGAAAACTTTCTTGATACATTCCCAGTGGATGAATGTCCGCCTTGCAGAAGGTACCTTGACAACATTCATCTTGCACTGGCCAAATGGTTGCTCTGTGGTAGCAATTAAGACACCACCAGCCTTGGCTAGGTTTAAACCAACAACCAAATCTGTGTAGGTCGGAACAAATGCTCATAGAAATCTGGAGAAATTAACTGCTAAACAAGGGCTGGATTGGGTCATATAATTGCATCCATTTCTCTAGTTATTTACAGACCATGAGGACACATTTTTGTAAGAAAGTAATTACAATTCCTAAAACAAAATCTCTCAATCTGGCCAAGTAATATGACCACAATATTTAAGCCACATCTATAAACATCTAAGAAATCAACAAATATTTAAAATAATTTCAAAAATCAAAATATTGTGCTAGGCTGACATTCTCTTTGTACTCAGCTTTTTTCTCTCTCTCCACAAAAAGACTGTGTTCAGTCTTCATCTTCCCACAGCTTTGGCATCAAGTTTGGATAATTAAGCTTAGTGCAGCATTCCTCTTCTTTCTAAAATTACATTTAGAGATAGAGTTTTGTTGCTTTGATCCAGAAGTGCTTATCAGAGGGTCTCTTGCTGCAGACTGTGAGCAGGAGAGCTGGTGGGAAAACCCTGCCTCCACTGCAAAGTTCAGACTGACTTTGGGTTTTTATGCAGGGTACCCACTCTGAAATCTCTGTCCTCAGAGAGTTTAAAGCGTGGCTGATCCAGGCCCCAGCCCTCATGAACAAGTAATCCTGCTTGCTTCCATTGGTCTCAGGGCAAAATAAATTTATGTTTGTGCTATCCAAGATATTAAATTCCTGCATCTGAAACACTACCAGCTGAGCTGAACACAGTGTAGGAGAGTGGGTTCCCCTCATCACCCCACACCTGGGCAAAACTGCACATTTCCAGTTCTGAACTGTCATCACAGGCCTTGTAGCAATACTTTCAATCAAATTATGCAGCATCTCTTGAAAGTTCCAGATCAGCTGATAAAGCACCAAAATGTAAAGCTGAGCAGTCTCCCTGCTGGACACAACACAGGAAAGGAACCATAGAATGCAATTACAACACCCCAAGAGCTCTATGATTACATTTAAAGTTAACACTTTGGCTGATTTTACCTCCATCATCACCCTGAACGCTTTCAGCCACAAATCCCCACCAGCCTGTACCAGAACTGACACCCAGACCTGGTACTACCTTTGCCATGCATATGTCAGCCATAGCTGAGCACCCAAGCACAACGCCTCCAAACGAGCATTTGCTCTGGCTGTGGGCAGGACACACAGAGCACACACTGCCTGCTGTGCTCTGGGCACAACTGTTTTCCTTGCACAATCCATTCTGCAAGGGTTTTAAAATTAAAACACGGACCAAATCATCAGTTCGGTTATTAAACTGGCATTTGAACTGTTGGGTAACAAAATTTAAGAAAAAGCACGTTTTAGCCACCTGTGAAAATCAAGGGGAAAAGTGACAAACATGCACTTGGCCCCCTCTCCGTGGCACTCACTGAAAGGCCACAAAAAGAAGCCATTTTCCAACTTCACCAGCTTACAAAATTAGGGCAGGGTAAAAATAATTACACTACCTTACACACAAAAAAAGAGGTTATTTACTCAATGAAAGTATTCTGAAACAAGATGTTTAACTCAGTAAAACAAAGAAGTTTGAGCTGCAGGAGAAAATGAGTTAGTTTTGAAAAAGAATCTTGAATTTAACCATGCAAACATTAAACTTCTGTCACTGCAGGAGGAACTTCTGAATGAAGAATGTGAAATAATTACCAATGTCTTTATACAAATGAATAGAAAAAACCCACTAACTACAGTAACTAAATAATTCTGGCATCCTACCTTCCCACACTCAAAGTGCTTTTCCATTCAGAATGGCTTAAGTTTCACCTGAAAAACTCTCCAGCACTGCTGTGTAAACAAAAACCAGTTGAGGTGGAACCCTTGAACCCTGTGGTGCTGGCTGCTCCTCACTTAGAATTCTTTTGCTTGCCATGTTATCACAGGAGCCATCAGGAGATCTTACTGCCCTAGTATTTCTCTCTTGCTACACAGTTTTATTTAAAATAAAAGAACACCTACTTGTAGATCAGCTCTTCCATTTAAAAATATCTGAGCAAACAAAAGGCTACATTACTTCAGAGCAAGATGTGTACAAAAACAGGGTTGATGATTTGATATGTGCTCCTTTTGTGAAGTGTGAAGCTTCCCCCAAGTTTGCAGTGGAAATGGAAATATTTCAGCAATGAAAACTTCCTTCCCTGGCTTTCCACAGGCCTATTTTGCATATAAAGGTCTTGTATAGTTGCCACCCTGAGGCAACATCACAGTCTGGGCTCTGTGGCCTACATGGTCCATCAGATACTAATTAGGCAGCATGTTCTGTCAACACTTTCTTGCTCTTCTTCCATTAATTGATCATCCTGCCCAATTAATACAATGCAACACAGTTCTGAAATCCTTGAGATCCTTTACCTGGGAGAAACAAGGATGAAGGGAAAAAACACCCTCCCCAAAGGGTCACAAGGTAACTGCACTTGTCCAAGACCTGGAGTGACAATAACACCACTGTGCTGAAAGGTTAATTATGTTCCTACCAACTTTCTCTTGAGCCTAAGATTGTTTTTTATCTAAGAAAAAAAAAAAAGCCCCAAACCTACTTCATCTAACAGACTACATTATGTTTAGATATGGTAACAGCTTATGAAAAACTAAGGGCTGCAGAACTAAACTCACTTGGCCATTAAAAACATATTTATCATCAGAATATGTGTGGTACATGTTCTCACTGTTAGATACTACAGACCAGAAAATAAGTCATGGACACTGTGCACACACTACAGCACACTAACCCCACCACTGCACACAGGCCTCCAAACAGCTGCTCTTACAGTCCCACGACCAAAGCAACCCTAAATCAGCATTTTATAACAACTGCGAGAAATAAAATACATGTTTTCCACATTTATGAAACTGCACTAAAGACAGCAAAGATAAAAACCCAACGACAAAGCAGCCGCCAAATACAACACGCTACTGCCACCTAATGCTTACTGGGACACAGCAGAGCTCGGCATTGTTCCTCTGCACCACACCAGCAACGGGGCCACAGCCAGACACAAAGTTCAGTGCTGCTCTTAAATATTTGCTTCACATTTCCTGCCCTACAGCCTTCCTAAGCTGAGCTGCTGGGAATGACATCCTTTCTTGTACACAAAGCCTGGGACGGGCAAGATGAATGTCTGTCCGCAGGAACACCAGGGATGTAACACGTGCATTTCAGGAGACTCACAGTGAGAAGGGGGGCCCTCACTAGGTCAGGCTCCACACTCGTTTGTGTTTCCTAACCTGTCCCCTCTGAAGTCACTGGCACAATTCAGTACTGAAAAGCTTTGTGTGACAAATGTTCGGGAAGGGAAAACAAACAAACAAACAAACAAGAGTGCTCTTATCTTAAACCAGCACAAAACAAGATTACTTTCAAGGTGCTTTTTGTATTTCACTGATGTTGCAAAGCACTCTCTCCAAAACGTGAAACTTATTCACTTCCATGAAAAGGATGATGCCAGGTCTTAAACTTGCCTTCCTAGTCCACAATCAGTCTTTTCAACATGCTCTCTCAATTGGCAGAAGTTAGCAGAGAACATGCAAGGAGCCTGCTTCTTCCACTTGCAAAGAGGAGAAACAGTGAGGAGCTCCTTGTGACATTCGATCTTTTCATACAGAGATTTAAACTTCCCCCAAGGATGTCTGTGCAAAGACAGCTGGACAAAAGAGCAAGGAATTTATCTACTTGATTCATTACTTCAGTCCATCTCTTTCCTTTCTTCCTCTAAACACAACCAACCTTTAAGCTTTTTAACAACTTCAGCCTTGCCCTACCTGATCATGTTATCAGCTTTGACACTAATTACAGCCTGCACTGCACATCTCCAAGATGTTTCTTTCTCATGGGAAGTGTTCCTCATTTGTGGAAAAATAAAGGATGACCACTTCCCTCTTCCTTCTCATCTCTGGGAACTTACCCATTCTGTGACTTCTTTTCCAACATTGCACATTGATCAGTTAGCTGGTGAAAACTGTGTCCAGTCTTGTCCCTTTTTCCTCCTTATAATCTGCCATGATCAAAATTATTGTACAAGTATCAATCTTCCCACACAACATTCCACTGCTTGCATGTTTTACACACATTATTAATCTTTTCCATAACCTTCTGGCCAGAAATAACCACTGTTATACACAACATCCAGCACAACACACCTACACCTTTTCCTGAGTCAAAAAAAAATCCACCAGAACAGAAATATTTCAAATAACACTATTGTTGCTATAGGTGTAACTATAAGGAAGTAACTGCTGTGACTCAAATAACTGCAGCAAAATGTCCTCAAGACTGCACTCTGGAAGAAAAAGGAACTTTCCCTTAACACTTTTGTTTTTCATTACCCAGTGGATAATTCTGAAAGAAAACACCCACAGACAACCCAAATTGCTTTCTTTTAAGACCAGCCAGAATTTTAAAAAAGTTAGGACTACATGTACAGAGCAATGTGCAACAGGTATACAGAACACAAAATGGGTGTTCCCTGACAGCTGCACAGTAAAAATACAGGATGGGACTACAAATCCAGTGCAGCAAATTCTTGAAAACTACTGGAGTCTTCAGAGTGCAATTAAAAAACCCCACAGACTAAATTAGACTGCCATAAACTCATTAATTTCCATGTTGGGTTTCTTTTTTTTTAAAGGTATCTTGCTTAAACATACTTAAAATGCAATTGCTTTTATCATGGTACTGTAGCATCACCCTGCTACTCTGAAATTCCACACTCTTTACTGGTCTTAACTGGTGGCAGTGGGTCTCCTCTTTGTCCAAGGCAACACTCCATCAATCTGCTACTTTAGAGCCCTCCAGCTCCCCCTGAAAAATCAAGTGGAAAAATTTCTGTTCCTATTGATGGAAAAGAATATAAACTGTTGTATAAATAGAAGAAAACAATTCTTTGGCTAATGAAGGTATGAACATGAGGAGAAAAACCAGAAGCTATGGTTACCAAAAAGTACTTTTTTAGAAACAGACTCTCTTTCATGTTTTTTCCCTTTCCATGGCTCCTTATTTTCTTATGAAGAGTGACCCAAGAGCCTCAAGAGGTACTTCAAAAAGCCTTTTGAAAACTACGCTATACAGCAGGAGAAGAAAAACCAACAGAAAATCCATCAAAAACTAGCAAAGGAATGAAGGGGGGAAAAGCCACTTAAATTTACAATATAATGGTATATAGGTATGTATAAAGGTAAAATTAGAAAGGGCATTTGAAATTTTTTCTAAATTTCTGGCTCCTATGCTCACAATTTACACTAATAGTGTCACACTGAACAATGTTCTGCTGTTTAGGCATGGATTATTGTGGCCCTAGTCATATAATAATTCCAGACAAACTTTTAGGAAAAGAGTTTAGGCAAATGCTATTTTCGTGTGAAAGCAAACTCCCAAATCATTTATTTTATTACAGAAAAATACCCCAAACAAACAAACAAAAAAACTTCAGAAAATCAAACCAAGCAGGGTTGCCTAAACTACTGAAAAAACAGGGAGGAACCTTTCCAGCTGCCATGGACAGTAGTGCTTGAAGGAAAACCCACAGGCTGAGTAACATCTGGCAGAAGGGCAGGGACAGGCAGTTTGGGGCAGGAGCCTTCAGCTGGCACTGGGACTTGCAAGAGGAAAACCCTTCTGCAGGTGAGGTCGAGTACTTTGATACCCTCGACTTCCTGAGAGCTGTGAGCACAAAGCACAGGTTTCTGTGTTGCCCCCCTGCCCTAATCACAACCACAGTATTCTAAACCAAAGTGTAACATTCGTTTTCTGATTCATTTGGAATACCTGGAAACAGCCTCACAGCTTTAAGAGGTTAGATTTAAGCACAATGCAAAACAATCAAAGTCCCTAAGACACTTCAGCTGCAGATGGAAAGCAGGCTTTGAAGAACACAGGACTTTTAAAAAAGTAGCTATTAGCAATCATAGCTCCAACACTTGCATAACAAGTGGTGTGAATTTTTTGTTTTCTTGAAACTATTTCTTTCAGCTCTCCCCATCTCTGAGACGGATATAAAATCACTACAAGTGTTTGAAGCCATTTGAGATCTCAAAATAACAGGTTTGGCCCTTGTTGAATTATAACTTTTAAAATGGACATAAAAAGCTACCTATTAACAGAATTTACTCAGTTGTGAAAACTGGTATTAAAAAAAACCAAACAGGCAAAACCACCCAAAAACAATGGAAAAAAAATCCCTAACAACAGCAACAATAAATAAAAGTCAGCATTATTTCAAGAATTCATAGCCACAGCAACAAAACAATACCAAACAATCTATGGAATAACACACACTGAGAAATTAGTTTGTACTGGATTTATTTATCAGCTTGAAGGACGTGTTCCTATCTGGACTGATCACTAGTTTGGTGTTAATTTAACTTCTGATTTGACATTTGATGTGGTTGGCAAATTTCATCATCTGCAGCAAGGAAACAACTTTGGCAGCACATCCTCACAACGGTAAACTTTGAGGGGGAATCTAGGAAATCACATATCCACAAAATATTCTGCTCACTTACCAGAATTCATTACTGACCTTTGGGACACTGATATTTAATAACACTCTATCTAGCCAGTCTCAGCCTTTACAGAACTGCCCCATTTTAGAAAGGAATAGACAAGAGAAGGAGATGGAAAGATAAAGTCAAAACTTAGCACAGGTCAGCAACTGCAGAGGAATAATCCAAGGTTTTCATCCCTTGAGCTCCAACAGGAACATTTCCAGGAGGCAGAGTTTCACTGGGAGAATCCTCCCAAGCCCATGGTTGGCAATGCTCCTCTGCAGCAGTCAGAGCCAACCCTGGATTGCTCTGACAGAAGGCAAGTACCTCTTAGAAGAGCAGCTCTTGTTCAGCCTCTCCTCAAACACCTCATTAGTTACAACTCAATGTTCTGTCAAGGAAAGAAAAATGTTTAGCTAAGGTGCTGCTCAGCAAACTCATTCACCTTTACATTCTCTGACTACGGACATTCTTAGGTCATAAATCCAAGCGAAACAGACTGAATTTTTTCATTATTGATAATTTAGTAGGAATAACAATGAAGGGTCAAGTTTGACAACAGTCAGTCAATAGCTGGCTACTGACTTTTCAGCCTTGAAACATCACTTTTAATGAACTGAAAATTAAGTGACAAAGAGTTTATCCAAATGACTGGCAGAGGACAAAAAGCTGACCGTTTTTCCTATAGTAATAAGCTCTCTACAAAGTATCCTGCAAGCCACCTCTTCAGGTACATGAACTCCTGCATTAAATCAGCTCTAATGAGTCTGCAGAGCATTTGAGCTCAATGGGAGATGAGGAAGCATTTCTGATGCAGTGAGGCAAGGAAAAGATGGAGGGTGGGACAGTTATGTCATTCAGATGGGGATTTTCTGACTCTAGCGTAAAAAGATGAAGAAAAGAAGGAACATGAGAATTTGCTGCTTTAATACTTTTCTGTAATAATTATATTATGTATTTCAAACAGAAGACAAAACAAGACACAGACTACTTATTTAAATACTAAAAAACCCAACAAGTCCCCAGAACACGGAATTTTAGAGGTCAGTACATCACATGACAATATTTGAAAAAATGCAGTCATTATTTCAGATTCAACACAAACAGAGTCAATGTCATTTAACAGCAATTAGAGATCCTCATACAAACACAGACAGTGCAAGATGTCTGATTCTACCCCAAACTTTTCTTACCCCTCAGACCATTGCATTAAATAATTAACCTAGTGCCTAAAATTTCTGAAGTAGACACCTGAATGCATAGTCTGGTTTGGATATGTTGAACACCTCACAGTACTCTTGACTGTGGCTCTTCAAACATCAGAACAACCAGAATGTTTACGATGTGAAAGCATTTATGCTGGTGTTTGTAGCTTCCTTCTTTGTGCTTTAATACATATCTTTTGCCATATGGTTTTTATTTCAAACATCTCACGTTAGAAATGAGACAAAAAGCACACTGCACAATATAAAACTACTTAAATATGTCTTCAAAATGCTGAAAGAACAGTTGCAAATATTACAGAAATGTCTTCATGGCATTTAGTAAGCTACTAAAGATTTTATTTTTAATCAGAATTTTAGTTTTACACTGACTCAGGACACAGTGAATATTTGTGAATATTGAACACCTTTCACAAAAAGTCTGCGGAACAACAGTATAGATCCTTTTAAAAATACATTGTTACAACAAATAACTGACATAACCAGGGCACAAAGTGTTCAAGAGAGGCATCAGATTCCTCTGCAGAGCACAAATGACATCAAAGACTAAGCACAATTTGGCCAAATCTCCCATTTCAATTGCCTGGTGCCCATTCTGTTATGTATGAACCATAAATGTACAGAGGATGAGGTACCAGAAGCTGCTCATTATAACAAATGAACTGTGGACAATAACCCTGGCAGTAAACAGATCAAATTTAGAAATTTTTGAAACTAATATTACTTTCACAACTGGCTGAACTACCTGGATAAGCAATGCACTACTTACTTGCTGGCTTATTTTGTGATGCTATAGGTTCTCATATTCTGTGTAAGTTAAAGATAAAATTTCTTCTGTAGGGATATTCACACCCCCTGCACTCGTTAAAATTCACCCACATCTTTAAAAAAATCATTACACATTACAAAGTAAACCAAACAAAAGCCAACACCAAAGTCAGGTGAATAAATCACACAACTCATAGTTTAAACAGCAGCAGCATGATATGTCCCCTTTTTTGTATCAAAGTGATAATTGGTGAATCAGATGTAAAGAACAGCTCCAAGTAAATCTACCCTGAGCATTGAAACAACAGTCCTCTGTATTAAACTTGATGGTTAATCTTTCTGCAGCTGACTCCAGTCAAGCTCCAGGCTGCACTGAACTTGTTCTGTTTATATTGTCAATTTACAAATCCATTCTCTACCAGTTAGGTGAAGTTAGAATTAGCTAAGCATCTGTTAAACACCTCTAACCTGTGCTGCTATGGAAATAAAAAAACCCCAAACCTGGCCAAGGTTATTGAAAAAGGCATACATACACTGCCTGATTCTCATGAAAAGCATTATTATGAGACTTCTTCCAATACAAAATTCCAAGTGTTCTCACTTTTAGTTTCAAATTCTCAAATTTAGCATGAAGTTCCTCAGTAATCAGGTCCTTTCAGGACTAATATTGAATTTACCTTGCAACAAACTTTACCATGCAACAATCATAAAAAAAAAGAACAAGAAGCTCTTTAACTTTACACATATGACACCCTCTGCATTTCTGGTGATTGCAGAATTCAGACGTGTACATAAATCTGATAACAGATTCTCTGCTCTCCAGAAAATCCTGTCTTTCCTTTAAACATGCTCCATGGAATAATGTCTTCTTGAAGTAATTTTGCCTCATTAAATTTCCATTAATTTCCTTATTTATTGTTCCTGAGATTCATTCTCACCTATGCCTGATGCTCTGTTTGCCAATCTACTCTTTCAAACAGATCAAGCGAGCACCTTAACACTTTGTATTTATGTACACAAACACCACCCCTTTTGATAAAAAAAGGTAATCTTTGTAGCACTCTGTGTTAAGTGGCACATTTTATTTCCTTACCATATTAAAAATAAGAGCTTCTTGCATACTGCCTGCTCAAATTACATGGATTTTCTTTAAGATTAGGGCATACATTGTAACAGCAGCATATAATTTTCCTGCACAATAATTTTTTTCCAGTTGAAAGGTATCCTATAATATCATCAGCATCAACAGGAACAGACACCTGATTTTCAGCTAGACAAAGCTGATGTGTTTGGTGACTTCATTCCTGGTAAAAAGCATTTTTCAGGTATCAAGCAGCTACACAAAAATTCAAAAACAATCTGACAACTTATTCTTTGACCGCAAAGTGTTAGACCAAAAGCAAATGCTAAAATTGTGCCAAAGATAAGAGGGGAGGGGGTGGGGTGTCCCCTGAATGTCCTATTCCTGTTGCTCTAATTTCATCTTCTGTCGATTTTACACACATTTAGAAATGGAACATAAGCACTGTCCTTCCTAAAAGCTGAATGGATTCCTTAAAAAACCAAGCATAGAGAACAAAACCCACTTACCCATTTAAGAAATCACCTTGTTGAAACTACCATGTATGTAACTGGATAAAAGGCTGTGTGTATCCCAAAGAGCTCAAACCCACCAGCACGTTCCAAAGTTCCACAAGACTAAATACCTACTCCTGCCACTTCAACAAGTTATTAATTCTCAGAATTTGCTGGATTCCTTACAGGTATGGAAACTACAAGTCTTCTGTGCTTCAGAAAACAATTTAACATGAGTTTGTAAGAGCCAGCCAAGGAATCTCTGCATTGAGCTATGCTGGTGTCAAAGCACTCACTTGCTCACAGATTTTTTCTCCTTTCAGAATTACTGGCTGGAGCTTTGTGCCAGAGTATGAGCCTGCAAACATAGAAGTTTTATTTTCTTTTAAAAAGAAGCTTTTTATAGAATTGACAATGGCACATGCATCTTGTGCCCCAAAGTCTCATCTTCAGCTGCTACTGATTCTGAAAGTAATAGAGCATCAAGATGATCCAGGCATCAGAGTCACCTAAGTACACAAGAATTACTAAAAAAAGAAATAAAATTAAGTCTCAAGGAAGTTTTATAAGATGCTTAAACAATTAGAAGATGTGGCAGGAAAAAAATCCCTAGTTTTAGCCCAAACTAATTTTCTGCATCAAATTAATACTATTCTTAAGGACTGAACTCATATTATCTATAGTAAAATAATTCACTTGCATATATGTTGTGACCTGACCAAATGAAAAAACTAAGTGCAGTAAAGAAAAATATATTCATTCTAGTAGGGTGTCTATGTACAGTTTTGTTCTGGGTTATTAACTTTTCCCATCCTCAATTTGTTAGAATTAATAAAAAGGGGTTTAGTTTTAAGAATTCATTAGTTGTAAGCAAATTTGCCCTGATGAAGTTGTTCTCATAAAGCTACAATTCAATCACTTTTAATTGTGTATTACTTTGTATTATTAAGGTCAATCCTGAGATTTAACTGCAGATATAGTTATCTTTTGGATGACATATGGCAAGATCTCCAACTCTTTTTAGCTTTGGAAATTTTACATCTGCCTATTTCTTCAAGATGCTAAGCACACATGTTGACAAACGCAGAAAACAGCAGATGGCAAAAAGCAAATGCTCAACATGAAGCATTGGGGATCGCTCGAAAAAGGCTTGGACTCAGAGATTTGCCATTTTTATTTTAACAGCAAAATTATGTTTAAAAGTAAATTCCACCATCTATTCTGCTTGATGCTAAGGAACACGTGTGATCAGAATATTCATGATTACAGAATCAATGTCATAGCAACTGCAGCTGGTATCCAACACTCAAGTTCCTTTGCAAACCTTTGGACTTTAAGGCTATTAGCACAGTGTAATTCTTCAGGAGATTAACTTCTGCAGCTATATAAAAACTGGAAAACATTCTGCACTGACCATAAAATTTGACATGAAAGAAGCAATACAAGGCTGTGTTCATCTGCTATTCCAGCTTCTAAAAGCCTGCATGGACCTGCAAGGAGCCCTGTCCCCTGCCCTTGGCAGTGGCACTTGTGCCACCCCCATCTCCAGTAACAGCATCAGACAACTCAAGGAGCACTTGGAGCTGAGAAATTACCACAGGCTGCAAGGACCAGCGTGGACAGCAGGAGAGTGACTCCATCTGAAAGGACACAAAAGCTCCACCCACAGCTGGATCTCTTACAAACAGTGAACACTGGGTGACCAGGGAACAGCATCAGCACAAACATTCCCCTAACACAGCCAATCTTCAGAAGTCCACAGCTCACGAATCAGAGAGAACATTGCTGTGTTAACATGCCATGGCTGACTTTTCTTTCAGGAAACCCCCTAGAGTTTTTCCAAACGTGGAACCTCTCAACTCAACAACTGTGGCACTTTCCCACTGTAACTAAGAGAAGATTCGTGCTGTGCCCTCCAGTCTCTCCTACAGCCACTGGGGGTGTAAGGTCCATAAAAACCATAGTGGTCTCATTAGCACCACGCTTTGGAGACCCCAGAGTGACTGTGCTAGATGCTGCATCAGGAAGGAAAGCATCCAGCAGAGTCTGTAACAGTTCAGCTACAAGAAAAAGATGAGCAGAGACAGGACATATGGTAACAAGAACAGACAAGCAGCAGATCTGCCTTGGGAAAACACCTCCAAGTAAACATCAGTAACCATCTCTTTTTAGTCAGAGGGATCCATCACAGACACTAAAAGAAAAACAAACAAACAAAAAAGTATCTTCATTTTCTCTAACATTTCTCACTGACTTTTCCAACAAAGAGCACTAACCAGTCAGGTTGGAAATATACAGGTGCTAAAGAAATGCTTGTATACAAACAATATTAAAACAATACTTTAATCTTCTGAAACTACAGTTAGAGGTGTAGACACACAGTTGTAAACTTTGATAATTCTTGCTACATACACCCCAAAATAATGGCATGAAATTACACTGAAGTACAGCTCTATAACTTCATACAAGAAAGGGACTATGTAAGCTTTACTTCTGTAACAGTTCTGAACAACACTTATAATTTTAATTCCATTATTATACATCAATTCATAGGAAAATAAACATATTAAGTCCACTACAGTATTCAGTTTAAATCAGCCTCCTGTCTGGACAGAAGAAGTATTTTACACCATGGTCCCCTGACCACCTCCATTAAGAACAATCAGGCCTTTATTAATTTTTTACTTACGCTTTACCAGCAATTCAATAGAACAAAACCATTAGGAGGTCCAAGACAACAACAATTTCTATTCAAAATGGAACTAAGAAACTTGGTTTCCAAAGCCCTCTCCTACATTAGAATAATCAAAGTTTAATAGTGAGAACCAAAGGATTTATGTCCAGAATCTGCACACAAACATCTTGCCGGGGTAGAACGTAAGACTGAGTACACCAATCAGTTTCAGGCAAAGAAATAAGTTCACAGGAGGCACTGAGAAGAAGACACACAGCAGGGGTTGCCTAGCAAATTCAGCTGAAGAATACCAAGAGGTGTGAAACTGGAACACACTGGTGAAATGACCAAACCTTAAAACTGTTTCTGTAGTGGTTAAAAATAAGCATTAACAACCTCCTCCCACAACACCATGAATTTACTTCAACTCTAACAAAACTCAAGTCTCCTGGTCACTGGCATTCTCTTTACCTCACTTAAAAATCCCAACTTCTTATCACATTCATTCTGACACCTCAAACCACCTCAGATCTGCCATGGACATGCTCCAACACCCTGCCAATATTGACAGCCTGGCTAGCAGCTTCCTACAGAAAAGGGAGCTTTTCCTACGAAGACTAAGTTCTGCTTACCTTTCTTCTTCTCTACCAAGTCACCAGCTTTCAAGAAACAGGAATTTAGTGACCCTGGGAATTCTATCTGTCTATCACATTCAGCTGAAAAGAGTCAACACTATCAAAAAAGACACTCCATTTCCCTCAGACACCCAAGCCAAAGCACTTTCTGAGCAAAATGCCTGAATTCAAGGGAGGGAGTAAAGCAGAATAACCAAGAATCACACAGAATAATCTGGTAAAGCTCTGAGATTCTTATGCACATACAACAGCAGTACAGAAAAAATTTGGGGAATTCACAGAATGTGAAGTCTTGATGCATGACCAAGAATACAAAAACTCACCAGAAGCTTTCCAGTAAAATTAACATATTTTCCTCCTATTCATTTTTTATTTCAATACTACTGACTATTAGGAAAAAACCCCCTTCTTTTTGTTCTTTGCATCTGGTCTCTGTGTACTCGAGGGTTGCATCTGATCAATCACATGGATACAAACACTGTAAAAACAAACCTTGCAACTATTACCTCACTGGTTTATAAAAATGACTTTGGTGTATCTCAAATATCAGATCCAGCCTTACCAACAAAGCCAGTTTTTGGTATTTCCGTTTCAGTTCTGCCGGGCTGTCCGATGGTTTGGCCCCCAGCACCTTGTACCAGTCCTTCTGCTTTATCCCTTCAAAGGCCATGGCCTGAGTGCCTTTGAAATCACTTCCTCAGCACTGCCTAAGAAAACCAAATAAGGGAAATCACAACTTGGAAGAGAAACAGAAAAAGCAAAAACAAGGATGTGGCCTATCGGCGATTGATGGAGGGACGGGAAGACTGATTCAGTGATGAGAATTCATTTTACTCAGGTTTTCCAAAAGCCTATATACCATTTCAGGAAGGTTCATAATTTCTTCTACAATAATTAGGTTAAAAGATCATACAAACAACTCATGCATTTTACAATCCCTTTTTTTGTAGGGGGTTGATTGAATCTCTCCTCTGCCTGTAAGCAGGTTTAATCCCATCTTCTGTAATCTCAGAGCTGTGTTTGCTCCTGCCATGGCATCCTGGTTATCAAACCAGCTATGCCAATTAAATCTTACTCTCTCTCTTGTGCATTCCTGCAGTGGCCAACTACAGGATCACAGAACTGGCTGTTGCCCTCAAGCACCTCTACGCTGTTATGTGAGAACTGCTGTGCAAAAAAAGTTAAATTCACGTGGCCATTCCATCCCACAGACTGTCAAAGGTGAAGTCTTGTGTTTCCTGCCCAAGTGCCTCAGCATATCCTGCTCAGAAGCCATCCATACTTCTTTAAAAATCATTTTGTATGTCAAATGAACTGTTTAGAAATGCCCCAGGTTACAGAAACACCTTTTATAAAGGCACTTTATAAAACAAACTTTTGATTTTGAAGCAATACCACACTTAACACATGGAAACATTTAGTACATAAAGTGTGACATATTTCAAATTGTGCAAGAAGACACATGAAAAGGTGTGTGTTGGTTTTTACAAAATGACATTTTCAGAGCACGGGAACTCCTTCCTCCTGCTGAGTAAGAAGTCAACCTTCTTAAAGTAGGAGAGCACGTAAAAACAAATAAAAATGAACCAAAACATACAACGTTTGCACATATCAGTAAGCAAAACCTAACGAGTAGTGTGGGTTTCAATTTTGGCCATCTTTCCTCAAGTTAATGATCCAGAAAGAAAAAAAAATAAACAGGAGAACTAAGTGCCAGTAATAAAATGGCAATGCTTAAGCTTCAGCAGATTCTTAGGCGTGCTGGAATCCCAAGCTGGCAGTAGATGATTTACCATGAACTTCCAGAGCAGAAATAACACTGTCAGTAGGCAAGAGCTTTGTAAATATACAAGCTCTACAACTCTAAATTAACTGTGAAACAAACAAACAAACAAAGGTTTAGGGGTGGGGGGTTTTTTTCCATTTCAATACTGTTTCCTGGTGACTATCGTCGTACCTCAGAACCAACCTTTCCTTCAGGGGGAAGAAAAGTACGTGTTCCAAACCCCGCAGAGCTACGAGCAGACGGCGGGACACACACTGCAGGGGAAAGCACCACGTCCCCGTCCCACCCGCCCTGGAGCAGAGCCCCGGGCCCGCGCTCCGCCGCAGCGGAGCCCCCGCACGGCCAGGCGGGCGGCACCTCGGGCCT
>VXBB01017338.1:252743-289525 GCA_013399915.1 Illadopsis cleaveri
CCGCAGGCGGAGCTGCGCAGCCCGTGCTGCCGGCCTCGGGAGCGGGGTAATGCCCTGGTTTCTTACTAAGGAATTCTTGTGCTAAAGGGCAAGGAAGAACATCCTCTTGAGGAAAACAAATTAAGCTCTGGAAGCAGGTTTTTGGTGATGTGAAGACGTTTCCTCTGCAAACAACAAAACACACAACCCCTTGCGCCCCCACCCCGCCCCCAAAAATACGAAAATAACAAACAAAACTCCACAACCATCGCAAAAAAAACCCCCAAACCACCAAAACCAACCAACCAACCAAAACTGCCTATAAAAACCAAACAACCCAACAACCACTCCCCCCAAAAAAAGAAAAAGAAAAAAAAAAGGATGGATGCTGTAGCCTTTAGCTTTTGGAATCTTAGGCAAATCTACTTAGCAAAATCCCTAAATGTTACTCCAGGCAAACTCGGTTCACAATGTATAGCGTACATCTTGGGAGAATGTTTTTTCTGTGATACGTTAGAATTAAAGCAACTTCTTGTCACTTTTCTTACCCTTCGAACTGTTTAAGCGGAGGAGCAGCCGGGCTGCACAGACACTGTCAGGAAGAACGGGGAGTGTTCCTGGCGTATTGTTCCCATTAAACGCCGCTGGAGGAAAAGAGTGGGACGGCTGGGGTTCAGTGATAAACCTGGACAATTTATTTGAAGTTTAAGGGTGGGAAAATATCAGATCTGCAAAACCGCTCAACACCTGATTTTTTTCCGTGCTGGTTGTCAGTGTTCCTTTTGAAATGAGAGTTTTCTTCTCAGGCAAAGGGCTCAGTGTGGTTCTGTGTGGCACCTCCTTCCCTGGGGCTGGTGTGTGAACAAGGACTGTTGTCGTGAGGGGGGGAATTGGAGAGAAGTTTTTTAAAAATGTGGTGTTGTCCTGGAGATTGGTCACTACACCTGTGCTTTCACCAAAAGTGGTTAATATCCTCCTAAAGACTGGATACAATATCCGTTGTTTGTCCTTTATGCCAAAAATTCCTAAGTGTTGCATGTTGAGTTTTTTTCAGTTTTAGATCGTGATAGGATTGGTACCAGCTCATACAGTATTCTAAACACAGAGCTGTTTGAGAGATTGTGAGCAATTGTGTATCTGTAATGAGTTGTTAAATAGAAAATTAGCTGTACGTGTTGAGGAATTATTTCTGGAGTCAGTGGAACAATTTTGGAAGTGAAACACTTGTTCTTTTCTGTGCATGCTCAGCATGCCAAAGTAAAAGAAAATGGGCTATTTAATATAAGTTTGGTGTCCATGCACCACTGACCTTGTCTGGTGTCACAGGCCTTGTGTCTCGGTTTCTCTTTTAATCTACCCAGTTCCAGAAGCCACAACATTATGTTTGGGTCAGTTAGAGCCAATCATGCCCTGACTGGTAGTAAGGATTTGTGAAATGTTGGTCAGTCCAAAGGCAATTTGATAATCTTTCATCTCTAGAGGTACAAAAATTAACTTAGTTCAAGATTTGTTAAATGGGAATGGATATGAAGGGGAGAGGGAGCAGGGTAAAACGGACTGAACACAAATGCTCTGGCTGATGAGCTTTGCTGCTTTTTTCCCCTGCTGAAGGCAAAAAGAAAAAAGCGTAGGTAAATGACAGGAGAGTGTGGAGAAGTTGCCACGGCAGTCTAGGAGGAGTGGAGGCAGACCAGGAAGTCGTGGAGAAGAGCTGGGACTGTTGTCCCAGAATGGAGGCATCAGACACGTTTGTAAGAAACCAGGGTTGCTTAATTATCTTAAATGATGTAAGCATGGATAGGTGCTGTGCATTTCACTGGAGCTGGACACCTGAATATGGTAAAAATGTTTCCTTCTCTTGTTTAAGATACTTTAGATGCAATTTGGTGGTTTCAGACATTTTTGTGAGAATATTTGACTTCTTAGTAGATGCTTTTCTTGAGACTGTCACGCAACATTGGGCTGTGTTAGAATTATAGAATCCTGTCACAGAATTATAGGAGAATTATTTAGAGACTTAACTGGATATTGTGTGTGCTTCTATTACTGCAATAAAAAATGACTGGACAAATTATGGAACAGCTGAAACATCCAGAGTTTCTCGCTGTTAACTATGTTTTTTACTTCTGGATGGCATTTTGCAAAGTCTTGGTAAGAATAGTAAAGCTTTTTAGCTTTTTTTTTTGGTTCATGTTGGTTTTCTACTGCTACATAGAGTCCTAGAATGGTTTGGGTTGGAAAGGACTTTAAAGATCATCCAGTTCCAACCTCCTGCAATGCGCAGGGAACCTTCCACTGTCCCAGGTTGCTCAGAGCCCCATCCAGCCTGGCCTGGGACACTTCCAGGGATGGGGCAGCCACAGCTCCTCTGGGCAACCTGTGCCAGGGCCTCAGCACCCTCACAGGGAACAATTTATTCCCAATACCTAATCTAAACCTCTTTCAGTTTCATAAATAACGACTGAATGTTGATTGGGTTTTGATAAGTTTAAGAGACTGAGCATGCTTAAGTCATGGAAAGATGAATATTTTGCCTTAAATAATTTTTGCAGCTGTTGTCTTCATTTTTTCAACTCCTCAATGTGACAGTTAATACCAGCAATTAATTAATGTGGCAAAAAATAGTACAAGATTTCATTGTGGGGTCTCACTTCTGATGTGTTGTTTTCATCCTGGCTCTTCAGTCAGTACAGTGAGAAGAATTTTTTTTCAAGTGATTTTTTTTCTGTCACAGCTGTAGTAGACAGTTGACTCTAAACAGTGAACTTAAAGTGAACATTCTGAGTTTTGTCTCTTGGGAACAGCTGAAATAAAATAGTTTGTTCAACTTTGAACAATGTTGGATTTCTTTTTTTAATCTAAATGTTAAATATCCTTGGAAGAGATAGGATTATTTTAAAATTATTAATGGATTTTTTCCTTTTTTTTTTTTTTTTTAAGAGAAGGGGGTCAGAGATCTGAATG
Source organism: Illadopsis cleaveri (assembly GCA_013399915.1). Lineage (NCBI taxonomy): Eukaryota > Metazoa > Chordata > Aves > Passeriformes > Timaliidae > Illadopsis > Illadopsis cleaveri. The sequence goes on from VXBB01017338.1 coordinate 255,687, forward strand.
CTGGGTTCTTCCAGCATTTGTTTAATTGGATCAGATTTGTCAACAGTGAAAATAGAAAGTTTTGTCTCCCAGGAGATGTGCATATGATAGACTAAATGTCATAATGATGTGAACAAATGAGATGTAACATGCACGGAAAATATATGTTTTCCATTAAATTTCCACAGAAATGATTGAAAATGTCTTGGGAATTATTTAAGCAATTTACAATATTGTTTAAAAAGGTACATCTGGGCACACTGAGTACAGTCTTTTGTCGTTCATTAGCAATGTATTTAATGAGGGTTTTTTTAAGTGATAGATAGTTAAGGTAACAGACAAGTGACAGATTGTTTGTCTTTAATGATTTCCCTATTTCAGGCCCATTACAAAGCAATTAGAAATCTGACAGCATTTTTACTCTGCATTACTGATCATCTAAAGTGATGAGAAATGAGAGGTGATGAATATTAATTGTATATTTTCATATAATTATCATAAATTATTACCTTGTCTAGTGCGCTGCAGGTGGAGTAAAATCAATGGATGAAAATGGATGAAAATTCAGTCAAATATGATAATTTGAAAGATTTCATGACTTAGTTTTTGTCTTTAAAGTACAGTGTCAATCAGTCTAAACCAGGCATGCATTAATTGAGGGAAATACAAAGATACTCTTACCTTTCCTTGTTTTGCTAGCACTAAGCAGCATGGCTTTTACTCCTGTGCCCTGTGACAAATTATTTACCTCTCTTTTTTAGCCTGCCAAATTTACCCTGGGTTTTACCTATTCCTCTCCAACTTTTTGCCATAAGTATTTACACGTTGTCTGAGCTTTGGAATATGCAACTCCTATAATTTACGTCACATAATTTTATAATGCATCTCCTTAATTTACAGTTAGTGGAAACACTGTAAAAACAGATCACAGATTCTCCAAACTAGGTATCTAGGCAGTGTGGCCAGTGTTGGTGTTTTTCCTGAGAAAATTTGGTTGAGATGAGTTATTCAATATCACTTCAGTCTTCTAAGAAAAAGACAAGAATGATATACTATTTATTTGGGATGGCAGACCTTATCTATGAGAAAATTCTTTTTTTTTTTTTCTTATTTCCCTGCATGTTGTGGCTCAGAGAAGTGAGAAAAATGGATGAACCATAAAAAAGAAATTATTATGTTGCTAAGTCTATCAGAGTTCATGTGTTTGAAGTCAAATGAAAACTGCAAGTGCAAGTCTGTATTTTCATCTTGATTTTCAATGCTTGACTTTGCAAACTGGGTAATTTTAACAAATTGCATTTGAAAACTCACTTTATTATCGTATTTTATCTTCAAATGTTAGTAGGAAAGAATAGGGTTGGAATGTTTTCTCATGGTGGAAAACTTCACAACCATCTCTTATATTGATGTGGTTTCTTCTATGAGCACAAAACCAGGGTTAAACATGTACTTAGCTTTCTATCTCTGGTAGTGACCAGTGGTGCAATGAAAGGGTAACAAAAACAGCACTAGTGTAGAGAAAACCTTCAGGTGTTAAATCCTCCAAGATGTGTATTTTTCATATATGGAATAAATTCTGTCCTGGCCTAACAGTCTGTAGTTACCAGCACACTATTGTTTGAAAATGAGGATCTCATTCATCCGTAAGCTACCATTACTTGGTCACACTTTGTCAGTATGGTATATTCTAATCCACGTTTTCATCATAATGGGATTTCCTTTGGGATATTCTCATGCTATAAAAAGCCTCATTCACATCCTGAGTGCTTGTTGATGGAAAAGGTGGCACGTTTAGGCTAGTACCACCATTCCCTTCCTGCTGAGGCCTCATGACATCGTAAGGAATCTTCTTTATTCTGTCTGAAGTCAAGGTCCAACTCTTCAAATTTAGATTTTACATATGTAAAAATCAGCTTCGTTTTTTTCCCAGCTCTATGCCAGTACACGCTGTAGTAGCTGTTTTCAGATTTTGTATTTTCAATCTTGGTTTTGTCATGTAGGCTCAGTAGAATTCATTAACAATGTATTCCATCATGCTCTGTGAGACTGTAAGAAACTCTGCATTGTTCTCAATATTCTTCTGCACCTCTGAGAGCAAAGAGTACCATTTTCCTTTCCTTTTTTCATGTCTGTCACAAAACACAGAACAGTTTTAATATCCATCCACTCTCTCAATATTGTGTTACAGTTATGCCTGTATTGCACATGGGTTTTTCCCACAAAAGGACCTGTTTTCTTCTTCTCCCTCTTGTGCATATGTTCACATTCTGCAGTCACATGCTGCTAGCCGTGTGTATAGAGACACATGTTGTGTCATATTTCTCCTTTTTTAAAATTCCTGTGATGAAAAGACTGAATAAGACTCCTTTTTTGATACACCTTGATCTTTATTCTGATGAATTTGAACCAAATATTCAGATGTTTGAATACCCTTATCAGAAATGGGTCTGTTTAATGTCACTTTTGTTACTTGTTAATGCAAAGTGCTATGTACACAAAGGCAAGGGAGCAGCAACTGTAGTGTGGATAAGGCTTGCAAACATAACAGATTGACTGCATTTCACTGTTTATGTTGAAGCCAGCTTCTTGAGAAAGGTAATTATAAAATGAAATATTTAATTCTGATATTTACATTATTAATTTTTTTTTAATTGGAGCTCTCCAAAGTGATTGGATATGTTTCCACGTGTTTGTTGAAGAAAAGCGCTGGGCTAATTGGCTTTTTGCTTATTTTCTTTAAAGATACAGTTTATAATTTATCATACTTTTGATTAACATATGATTAACACATTCACATTATGTGAATTATTTTAAAAACTAAAGTACTTTCCAAGTGAGACAACAAGTAGTAAAGTCCTTTTAATATTCCAGGAGACAATATACCTGCTGTACCTCAAAACCATTTCATTAAATATTCCTATGTTGCATATATTTTTCAGTCTTAGACCAAGGAAAACTTTTGTGTCTTCAGTTTGAACTGATAGATGTAGCTTGAAGATACATCTGTGCTGATCCAAGGGCCAGCTGCCACTGAAAGTGGCAAAATTCTTCTGCCATTCCTTCTTCACTTGCTTCATTTATGAGCTCTTGCTGCCTTTGCATCAGCACCACCTTTTGTGTGACCACACAATGAAATAGCTCATGAAGACAGAGGAACAAAAATCTAATTCTGCCAAAAAATTGATAATTTTCTGGTAATTTAGCTCCACTAAATGGATTTGTCATGTGTCAGTGTCAGCACAGAGAAGACGGCTGGAGAATTGTCCAGGAGAAGGGGAAGAGATGGCAGAGGGGAATAAGCCTGCCAGTTTGGATGCCACTTAGCCATTAGACCACATTACTTCTTCATCAGATTGGATGCTGAGCCAGGCTGTGTAAAGTTCATAAAAGTAAGCACAGGATAAACAAAGCTGGTTTAAGATAATATCACCAATGTATGTTTAACGGTTAAATAGTGAGTTATATCAAAGGTAACAAGCCAGTCAAATGGAAATAGATGTTACTGAATAAAATTTTCATTTCTTTCTGATTTTTGCAGCTGACAGTGGTATTATCTAATATTAAAATTATGTTTCAGCAGTACAGTTGGCTTTTCTTTTGGCTCACAATTACTCTGCTCTGCTTTACTACTTTATTGTTGCCTTAATGTTGATTGGTGGGGAGGGATGATTTCTATTGATGTTTCAGGGAAGTTCAGGGCTAATTGTGTTAGACACTGTACAGAAATATCATTAACAAAATCCTGCCAGCAAAAACCCCAAGTCAATCAAATGACCAATCTGTAGCAATCAATTATAGGTAAAATATTAGATCCTATGTATGTCCAAAAGCCAGTGTCATAGGTTTATGTAAATTCTGACCTGATCTGAGGCAATTTATCTGAAGGTCTAGTGCAAACTTACTTTCTCCAAAATTAAAAAAGGAAAAAGAAAAAAAGAAAAAAACTCCTTCCTATTAAAAGAAATAGAATACTTACAAATCTCCTGATTTCTTAGTGATGTCTTGGCAGAAGCAAGTCTTGAAATACAGCAGCTGTGTTTCAATTTCAATATGGGCAGAGGAGATGGAGGGCAGCAGGGAGATGACAAGAAGATTTCTTGAGAATTTGACTTGATTTCACGTATTTCTGATTTGATTGTATAGATAATTGTACATATAATCAGATTAACCTCAATCCACAAAAAGTGTAATAGCTCTCTTTATAGCTTCCAGATTTCCCGTTCAGTTTCTAATTTTGCTACTCCAGAAAAGAGAAATACGCAAAGTATAGAGAGATTCCAAAAAAAACCTATCTGAATCTCACCATGTTCTTAAAAGCTGTAGAGAAAATGATACCAGATTAGGTCATTTTTTTAAATCAATGTTTGATCATCAGCCTTAACAATTAACAAAAAGCTTGTGCTTTCTTTTTATGGCAAACAACAGAAGTCTAATAAGTGCTCAGGAAAAATGCCATATGGCATGTGCATCATCACAAAAAAAGCCATGAGCTCTAAACTTTGCAAATGTCTTTGTGCCACATGGATGCACAGCCTGTATTAGCAAAAAAAGTATGAGTAAAGTCATGGGAACTTTTCACTCGTCATTTGTCAAAGATGTTTAGTTTGCTGCTGTGTGATAAATTTAAAAATATCCTCAAGTAAATATTTTGTTAGCATCAGTCTCAGAATAAGTATGAAGAGATGTATAACATTTAATATAATTTTGTACTTTCTCTGTTTGATGCACCTTGAGTTTCATTCCAGTTAAAGGAAAAAATAACTCAAAACCCTGCAGAAATGCTGATTTTCAACTTTCATCTTTATTTAAAATTTTAGCTAGCCCTGAAAAGTGCAAATCCTTCATTCCGGATCCATCTGCAGCTGACTTAGTGGTCCTGGAATCTAAAACAATTTTATCTTCTCATGTTTCTTCATCTCTAGCTATCAGTTCTTCTTTTTTGGGCAAACAGCAAGCTGGGCAGAGCAGGGATGGGGCTGTGCCACAGCAGATCCCGGGATGCAGGGCAGGGATGGGGCTGTACCAAGGCAGATCCCGGGATGCAGGAGCAGGGAAGCAGAGCTGACTGGAGCTCAGCAGCCGAGCCCCAGGAGCAGGATGAGCCGGGGCCCTTCCAGGCATTCCACATCCCTGGGGCTGCTGCCCTTGTTTCCCTGCCTCACGGAGGATCCTGGGAGCAGATGGCAGCCTTGCACTCTAACTGTGCAAGTGTAAGTGGTGCTTCAAACTTCTACAGCTTTTTTTTTTTTTGGCCTTGTTACCTACCCAGCCAGTAAAACTGTGATACCTCACTTGTTGGTTTCTTTGGGAGCATTATTTTGGTCAAGGATGGGTATGTTCTCCATTTGTTTTTGGGTTTTTTTTGCCCTAATCTCTTTTCCGTAGTGTGGCAGCTTTGTTCCTGTTCCGGGCACTGAAAGAAGCTCCATTCATCTGGCACTTGTGGGGAGACAGAAGACATTCATTGGGTGCTGTGGAGTTTCTTGGTTAATTAAGAAGAGACAGCAAATGATCTCAGATTATTGCAATAACCAAGAACTGTTCAAACATTTTTCTTCTGTGCTAAGCACCACTTGCCTCCCTGAGCAGTCTGGTCTCTTTTCTTTTCTTTTCTTAAGCATGCTGGAGAAAAACTTTCATANNCTTTTCTTTTCTTTTCTTTTCTTTTCTTTTCTTTTCTTTTCTTTTCTTTTCTTTTCTTGTCCATGCTGGAGAAAAACTTTCATAGCCAGAGATCTGTGGGATGCCAGGGCTTCGGTGGAGAAGTGACAGAGAAAGGAGGAACAGTTTGTTTCTATTCATCAACTCAGAGATGCAGGAGAAAATTTTCATTCAAGCCTTTGGCAAAATTCCCAATAAATGTAGTGGGATATGAGCCTGTACTTATTAGGTTATTGCTCAGCATGCACTCCTTTAGAATGGATTGTAGTTTCATGATAGCCTGTAATTGGAAAAGTATTAGGAAAAAAAAGTGGAAGATCTGGTGATTTCTTTTTTTTTTTTAATAAAAGAAAAATAATAATCTCTTCTTTCCTACTGCTGTATGAGTTGAGATCAGTTCAGTTTGTTGAAGAAGGTCCTTCTCAAAATGATGCAGATTATGTGTATAAAGCTGTCCTTTGTTGGGTGAGTTATTATGGAAGTGTTTCCCAAACACTGAATTTGATAAACTATTAGGCTTTGTGTTTTAATCATGTAAATAGTGTATTTTGTAGGTTTCTTGTGTAATATAATGAAATTTAGAATTTTCACAAGTCTTATGATGATGCTAGTGCAGGCCTGTAGCAGAAAATGTTTCAGGACCATAATATATGAAACATCCTGTGCTCATCTATCAAGATGAAGATATATTTATATGGTTATCTAGAGCACACATGCATGTAGTGCAACAATATTGTAAATGCAAATGCAGTTGACTGCTGGAGAAAAATAAAAATGTAAACAAATTATGGATAAATATAAGATTTGCTTAATCCCTCCATCATAGTTAAGATTTGATATTGCCATTATTTTAATTTTTAATACCTTTGATAGATAAACAAAATGCCTTTGCTGTTCAGACAGTGCTTACAAGAATAAAAAAAGGTAGATTGAAATAGGAGAACATTGAAATAAATCACTGTATCTTTTGAACAAGTACTGAAATAAAATAAAGCAAAGAATACATGCTTGTCAAATATGCAGTATAAATAAATAATTTAGGTGAAAATGGATGACTAGAAATAACAAAGGGACGACCAAATAATGAAGGGCTAAAGGGTGGTTGTTACATCTGATGTACTTCATTGTGGATTGTAAGTAATTGCTATCCATAAAAAATTCCATGGCTTCTGTATGAGAAAAAGAGACAATTTGACAGGCAACACTGGTAGTGAGCGACAGCAAGCACAAATCCTTGGCAACTGTCATTATCCTGCTGTTGGATTCACATCCCAAACTGTGGGATAACTTTGACCTGTATCGCTGTTACTGAACCACCGTCTGTTAAAGCAACTGTATTTTTAACTTAGCAAAGAAGAATATTAGTCAGCTGCAGATTTATGCCTTAGAAAATTGTATGGACTATTTTTTTTTTTTTTTTTGCATACTGTTGCTCTTTATTTAAAAAGAACTACGGAGACCTGCTTTAGTTAGACAACGAATAATGAGAAAATTGCAGAAGAGGAGCGGAGTAGAAATTTTGAATTTCAGAATGTAGAACTAACTGGAAGTAAAAGTTCCTCCTTTTGTAATAATTACAAAAATGCCTCAGTGTTTTGGCCATGAATAAACCAAAGTTTAATTGCTTTTAATATTCTGATACTTAGGAGTTACTTGAATATGAAAGGACAATGAGGGCTTGATCTCATCCAATTTCTTTCTTGCTTCCTCTTGATCTTTAATACTACTCTTGGCACAGTTACACTTGTGCTGATTTGGATCTTCCGAAGTCAGGATAAAATTGGATTGCTTGATCTTCATATAGGTGAATATTACCTCTAGACTTTTGGCCTATGGTATAAAGTAATTTTTTTTGTCATTTATAGTGGCTCCAAATTGAAATTTTAAGGCTTTTATTCTCATTATTTTTAATGTTTTTATGCAAGCAAAGCCTTTATTTCGAGCTTAAGAGATAATTCAATGTTCATTTTGCATGAGGAAGTCTAGCATAGGCTCCGTGCTAGTGCAGCATAGCTGAAATACCTGCTGTACTTCACCATAATCCTGTCCTACAGCACTTTGTGCATTGCCCTTCTGATCCCAGCTTGTGCAAAGATTAATTGAGCCAAAATCTGAAATACTGCTTGCAGAAATAAGAATCAGGATGAAAGTATTAACACAGTTTCATAAGGCATTTTTCAGCTTTCATTAAGATGTTGCAGGTTTTTCTGAACTCGGTACAGTCAATTAATACTAATTTACAGTAGTTGAAAGACCAGAGCAAAAAGATAACATTTTAATGACATTCATCATATTTTTTGTTTTGTGAAATGTTCCTCTCCCTTTGTGAAGAAAACTGTTAAAATATTGAAGGGAAGCAAAGCTCTAAACAACTTCTGTTTGCCCACAGCCTTCGCCTGCCATCAGCAATGGTAGCAAGGAGGTCAAGACTTCAACATTGTTCTCCACATCAAACAAAATCAGTTCAGAGCTGTGATGGAGCATCAGATGTATAGACAGCTGCAAATCAAGCAGTACAGACAATTTCTCTCTTATATCACCATCTGAGAGAAACAGAGCTGAAAATGTTCCCACAGGTCAGCCAAGGTAATCAAAGCTCTCCTCTGTTGCTTTTAATCAAGGGTGCTGCAGTTCAGTCACCTCGTAATGATGATTCAGTTGATATTCTAATTTTTATTAAGATTTCTTGACCTAGAAATTTGTCAGAGTATATAGCTTTTAGAACCTTATCGATTCCAATCAAACATTCCTGGAAGACAAAATTACAGTGAATCAGGCATCCCAGTACACTCTCCAAATTTTTAAGACTTAAAAATAGATAGGTAATACAACAAGCTGACCTCTCTGTAAAGAAGAATGTGATTCTCCATAATTAATCCAAAATGAATTGATTCTGTCTGTTGGGGAAATCCAAGAGAGCAATCGGATTTTGCAATGTACCATAAAGGTGATTAAAGAAAAGAAAAAAGTGTACTATAATGTGCTTAACTTAGATGTCCTCACAAAAGTTTTTTGTTGTTAATGTCTTCTGTTTTGAGGGAGGAAATTGTTGTAAACTGAGGCAAAGCTTGATGATTAGAGTTATCACGGTATCCCTGTATCCCTTGTTTTGTGACCTCAAATAGAATTCAAAGGGCTCTAATTTTTTATTTTGTAGCTATTTTCTGAACAGGCTTTTTCCAAAACTTTAAAATCTTCGTAATTGCTGATTTTGTTTAATAAGACATGTATATTAATATAATGGTCCCCTGGTTTATGAAAGTAATTTCTAGTTCCTTTTCAAGGGGCCACATTCTGGCTTTCTTATTATATGATTTAGTACTCAGCACTGGAGTGGCTACGTTGATTTAGTAGCATGACTTACTTGGGAAATTCTGAAAAGAAGACAAAAAAAATCTGGGATTCTTATGTGGTCATTTTGCCATTCAAGAAATGTGGAAACTTGATTATGTTTCTTGAATGTTTGGAAAATTTCTAAAATTTTTTAAGGAAGAGGAATTCACATCTTAGGCCTTGAACAACTTTTGAGCTGGGCATGGAAACCTCTTGTTGAAGACTAGGAGAGAGACCATGTGTCGCAAAAGTTCTTGCTGAGGTATGACATTTTGTTATAAATCTGCTTTCCTCTCCTTTCTTTTTCTTTTTAAAAATAGTCTTACTGTTCTTATGTTCGCGATACATGAATATATGTTTCTATTCAATAAAATATTCATTATTTTATTGTGTTATTATTCAGAAGACATAATATAAGCTTTTTAAAGTAGTTTCATGATGTCTTTAAACTGATTATTAGTTTATTTAATTTTATTCTGGCAGCTGTGTTGAATATGTTTTGCTATCTGGGAAACAGAAACAATTAACAATAAGCCCCAGTCTGCAGTCACTGTACAGGCATAATTGCTGTCAATTTGATTGAAATTTTGCCCGAGAAAAGACTGTCACCAGTTCTCACTTTTTAAACTAGAAGCAATAACTTACATATTGAAATACTGAAAAGCTCTGTTTAATTAGGAGTTTTCTCAGAATCTAATTTTTCCTCTATATATTTGAGCTGCTAAATTTTGAAAACTAAATTAGATGATTTATTTTCTTGTGATGTTCTTAAGACATTTCATAAAAAGACTTCACAGCAAGTACTTTCCAGTATTTCAGGAGTTCTGAATAAACTCAGTTTGAGACATGTTAAGTGTATTTTGTTTGGAAGAGTTCAATTTCTCTATATTTTCTATATTTATGATTTAGGTGCTGTGAAATACTTGTTATACTGTGAGGACTTTTAATGGCCATATGCTCAGATTGTCTTCTTATACAACTATTATAGAAGTTCTAAAAAACAGTTAAGAAAATAATATTGGATTGTTTCTTTCATATGCTAAACTGGATTTTCTTTTCTAACAGAATTAACTATGCTCTCTGTTTCAAAACTCATGTCATATCCACAGGGCATTTGAACCATCCAAAGTTATTAAACAGCAGCCAAATGTAATCAAAGTCACAGCTTAGAAAAACGGCCCAAGAAAGATTTCTTTGCTGAAGTTTCTGTGTCCTTAGTTAAGCCAGCAACCTCTAATACAAATTTTCTTGCATGCATGAAGTTTCTCTGTTGAAGCTTTTGCTTCAAACCCTAATGTACATCCTTTTTTGCTTTAAATCATGCTTACATTAAGCTTTTCATCCTTTGTACACTATTTCTAAAATGCACGACTTGTTAAAAATCCTTATAAATGCTAAGTGAAATAATTTACAGAATTAAGTACAATATTATTTGACATTAAAAGCAAATAGCATAATACTTTTAAACCAAGCTTTTAAGATCATGTGTGTTTCTTATCCTATGATTTCTGGCAATAATCAATGAAATTCTGAATTAATGGCAGCGCAGTTCTTACATTCGGTAAATTAATTGAGAGCAGATTTTTTGATTTCCAGTTTCATTTGTCCTGACCCAATATTAGCGACAAAATAACTCTGTTTGCAATCAAAATTCCTTACCCCTTGCATCCATTTAGCTGCTGGAGGAGTGCTCTGAGGAGCTGACTCTGAACATGGCTGCACAATGAGAGTTCTTGGCAGGCGGCACCGAGGCACCAGAACCGAGCACAGAGCCCACGTTGCAACTGGAGAAGCATTTCTGTGGCCATTCAAAAAACCAGGAGGTAAAATCCCAAAACCAGAACTGAGAACCCGCAGCAAATGGCTTAAAGGGGTGCAATTAAAAATTATTTTCATCCTGCCTTTTTGCATGGTTTAACAAAACTAATGTTTACTCATTTACAGCTCAGTAAGAGGATAATGTGCTTAATGAAAGAAAAATCTACTGACAGCCACATTTATTGCCCTTCATTAGCATTGGTACTTAATTTAATATAGATCTGAATAGACATTAGGGAGCCTGCAGGAGGTTAAATGGTGAAAATGTAAAGAGATTATTGAATTTACTGTTTGGTTTCAGTGACATCAAACAGACATAATTAATTAGGTTTATTCCACTAGCAAAAATAATCCAGAATATAAGATTTAATTCATTAATGCCATCATTTAACGTTTTTTTTTGAAGTTTAATTGAGCAATATGTAATATCTTCTTTCTCATACTTTCTGAATTTTAGACTGTTTGGTGAGACCATTTTTAAAATTCTTCTTTTGCTCCTTCTTATTCTTTTACCAAAATGGTAGTTATGTTTTAGTTTTTAAGAGAGGTGAAAAATATTTCTGAATCCTCCACAGTTTAGATATTCATGTAAATGTTTGCACTGTCATTCTAAGATCGTGAAGTACCTTATGAGATTGCTGCTGCAAATTCATGGCAGCATTTAAAAACTGTAGCTTAAGTAGGATTCACCAAACTGAATATACCACTTGGGTATTTTATCAAACTATTAATTCAGTCAACATTTATGATAAAGAACTTTTAATTAATACGACCTTAAATATTCCAAAAACCAAAATTATTATGATATGGTGTATATGTAGGTAAGAATGTACAGTTCCAGTGTACAATTCCAATGAGAAATGTAAATAAGATGAATTGTTTAACATAACATGAAATGTTTGATTTTTAATAATCTTGTTGTAGCAAATTGTGTGGTAGGTTTTTTTGAAAGTTAGGGATTGCAAAGAAAAATAAGAGGAAATCATTCACATAGTTTGCATATTTTGTATATATATTGTATGGGTTTTATATACAGATTTGTTTGCATTTTGGGGTTGTTTTTATTAGGTACATTCTTTAGAAAAAAGTCTGGTTTTATTTTTCTATGTAGTTTTTCAATAGCATTTCTTATCTTGGGAAGTTTTGGGGGACATATTTTAGTGTTAAACCGTTCATTCAAAATTTCAAAATATACAAGTGATCTTTCACTAATTCTTTTAGAGATTGATAATACTACAAGTACACTTTAAGACAATGTCTATATCATACTCATTACTGGCTATTTCACAAAAAAATCACTATTATATAGCTCTTTCTCTAAACAGAAACATATAATACTAATTATGGAGTCCAGTAATTAAAGGCTTGTTTACATATTCGTGGAGGGATTTACGAAGGAAACTTATGTTAGTAAGCCTGTGCCTTACATAATCAATTTAATACGTTATAATCCCCTTTTGATAACAAAAATGATTCTGAGTACGATTCAGGTGATGGAATCACCAAAATGGCTGTAATTAATGGTCTGTATCTTCAGAGAAAGGCACAGATCACTGTTCTTATTCTTGCAAAAGTGTGTGATAAATCTGCTATTTGTGCTGTATGAATCATTTACGCAATCCTGTTATTGCAGGATTTTTGTAGGAGTACTGCTGTTTGTCACAAAGTCTTCACTGGTACCTGTATTCTAGTTTCTCCATGCGTACAACTTGAGGGTTTTGATAGATTTTCAAAGTCATTAAGAGAGTCTTTTTTTCTTTCTCTCATTTTCCTCTTGCAAGCCAAGTTCAAAACAAAAACTTCTGGGCTTTGTCTGCGTATCTTTGGCTGTGTTTCATTGTGACATGCACTGCTGTTCTTTTAGCACCAAAATGTTGGCACACATTACTGAAAATTTCACACCATCTCTTGCTGGATCAGCAAGCTTAACCTACCAAAATCTGGTGTTGTTGAATGGTTTTTGACTGATAATCAATCTTTTTGCTGCTCGACAGTTGTTGCTGGGACACAGACTAGAGCAGGTGGCAGATGTGCCTTGTCTTTTGAGAAAAGAAAGAGTAGGTGAGCTTGGGCACAGAGTAGCATATTGTGTGTCCATTAAAAGGGTAAGTATAACAGCAAAAAGTCACTGCTATAAGTAGAAAAGCCACCAATACCAGAAAATAGGCCGTTTAACATCCCTGTTTGCAAGTTTAATAGAACTGGATAATGACAGTTTATAGTGTAGAATTCCAAGTGCTCAAAAATCGGAACTGATGTTAAAAACACTCACAAATTCTCTGTAAAAAATTCCACAGTACCTTTTTTTACTTAAAAAAAAAAAATCTATACATATAATGAATAATAATGTATAGATTTTTAAAAGGCTGCAGTGTGTTGAAGTTTAGGTTTAGAGGTGTATAGGGACAGGCAGTATCTATTTTATATTTTCTTTCTCTAGCCCAAGATGAGGCAGAGAGCAGAGGGTGGTGTAACTGGTCAATATAAACACACTGATGGCTTCATTTCAGCCCTGAACACACCAGTAACCAGGTCAAATGTCAACAGCATATATTTTTTACATGGGAATGGAAGATCAGTGATACAGTGTAAAGCCCTGGAAATATGTACAAGTGATACCATGGAAATCAGACTGACTTTTTACAGGTGCAGTTAAACATAAATATTTGCAAGGTCAACGCCTTTGCAGAAATTTGTATTTCAAATAGAAAATTACAAAGTTTGTCAGAACTGTATCATTGTGCATGTACTTTCATTGCTTCAAGTGGCATCAATAGCTGGATGAAGTCTAGTTCCCAGTGATGCTGATGTCTTGCTTTATTGGGATTTTTTAATCTTCTCATCTTTCTAAAATACTAAAATTTACCTTGAGGGTTTGATTAAGTGAAGAAGGATTCAAACATAAGTTGACAAATTGCACGATCTGGGATAAAAATTGAAAGCCATTGCTGCTTCTAATGTAATTGAGTATTTATAATAAATACATGTGACATATCAGTGACAGGGTGCTATTCCAACAGGAGTTTAGCAAACAAAAATGTGTCAAGTTTCAAGCATTTAAAACCTATTTTGGGGGGTACTGTTGTGGAACTAGTGTGGTGCAGAATTGTGCCAAAGAGCTGATTCTCTGTAGCGTGTAGTTCCTGCATGTCATTTGGTAATGGTCAATTGTCATATTTAAGTAACTATTCCTTGGAAATTTATGGGAGCACACATACTTCAGTGTTTTTTTGCAGACAAATATATTTAGCAGTTGCTTAATTTCAAAATATAGTGGGTATTTTATTTATTCTTTTATTGCCTTGTGTTTCTCCTGACAGCTTTTATTGTACCTCCACCCTTCATTACAATTGAATTTCAAGTGTTTCCAATATACTGCTTCATGCTTTCTTCATTATTTACCAATTTCTTCAACTGGTACTATCTTATTTCTATTGAATTTAACTGCAGAGACTTTAGCAAACTTGCTGAGTAAAACAATCAATTTGCTATCACTCCTTCATAAAAAAATCGTGCATAGCAGTCATGCTATTGTGGAAAAAATGGTTTCTTGAACATTTCGTGTTCTATTCAGCAATTTTTCAGTTTCTGTGTTTGCCATTTACCATGATCTTGCTTCAGAGTGTGATTATATTTAAAATAGGACATCTTTTCTGCAAGAAGTGTCAGTGAAAAGATAGATTCTAACCTTTGATCAGTTTGAAAAGGTTTAAATTCCAAGCAGCATTCTAAGTACTCTAGGCCTTTTTTTCACCAGCACATAAAAACTAAAATTGTCACATTTTATTTTTCAAAAAAAAAAGGAATCTTCTCTTTGAACTTGAAATTAATACATTTTATTACAATTTTTTCTGTAATGACTGTATTATATGTTATTATTTCATTTCTACTGGGATTTTGAAAAATAGCCATAAAATATGCAGCAGAATGTAAATCATCATATAATATGAGCTTATCCTTGTTTTAGGTTGGGGATCTCAAGACCTAGAACAGAGATGTGTTGTAAGATACAGAAAACATCTATCCTGCTCTTTGAGAAGGATGCCAGCAACGTCTAGAGTACATTTTAATGGCTTCTCTCAGAAAACTAATTTTAGTCTTTTACTGTGGAAAATTCAGATTCAAAATATTATTACAGATTCTTACAGCCTTTTTCTGTTATGAGGGACTTTTTGAAATCTGAAAGATGCCAATTTATGAGCTACTTTGGACTCCTTCACAACACTGAAGCCTCCCTTCTAGCCACTCAGAGGCATTGAAGTCTTAATTTTTGGTTTTTTTTAATATACAGGAATCTAGTGGTAATAGATATGCCACTCTAATATGTCCTGTCTTTTCTGCTTTAGATATTTCCCTTAGCAAACTCTACTGCTTCCTTTGGCATAAGAATCAATGGTGCATGTACCAGTGAATCACAGAATTGCAGAATCGCAGAATATGCTGAGATGGAAGGGGCCCATCAGGATTGTTGAGTTCAGCTCCTGGCCCTGCACAGGACCATCCCCTAGAGTCACACCATGTGCCTGGGAGCGTTGTCCAAATTCTTCGTGAACTCTGGCAGTGCTCCCTCAACAGCTTCCACAGCAGATTTTGATAAATATTTTCTTCAGACGACACGTGTGAGGCCTTGTTGACGGCACAATGACCACGGCAAATGTGTGTTGTCAGATTTTAACTTCCTTTCCTGGTCTTTGGCTTTACTGTCCTGCCCATTGACATTGGCACTTTGTTAATGAAATATGAGAGACCTTTATGATGTACTTTAGCTCAACGCTGTTCCTGGGGTAGAGACATTTTCCACCATGAGGGTTTGATTTCTGGGAGCAAGCAGTAGGCTTTAGGAAGGGAACATGAAAACTTAACCAGTGATAATGAATTTTCACACACATAAGCACATAAGGCAAGTTGGGCAGGGTAAAAAAACATCACCAGAGGGAATATTTTTTTTCAATAATGCCTTGGGAACTTTTTTGCAATTGAAAAGCCATAATTCAAAAATGACATGAACATAAGATTAATTATACAAATGGAATTATTTCGATAGCCAGCCAACACCCATTACAATGTGCTGCTAAACAGAAATTACTAAAGCCTCTATATGGAACTTCCACGTTTTCAACTGATTGTATAAAATGATAGTATCTACTACATTCCATATATAAACATATATGTATAAACAAAATGCCTTATTTCTTACCTTTTTACTCTCTTAAAAAGCACTGCCTTGTATTATACTTTGGTTTAGAGCAGCAATGAGTAAGATGTATTCATTCATTAGGTGTCAGTACTTTGTTTTGAGGGAATGCAGACCCTGATGCCCTTCCCGTAATCCACCTGAATTTAAAGGAAGAGAACTTAAATTCCTTCACAAACTTTACACTAGGCTCAGGCTGTAGAGATGGATTAGACAAGGTGTCTTCCTGTACATTTTCATGATATCCACATCTGTAGGAATATAATCATGGTAAAGTGGTCTGTAATAAAATTCTGTATTAATAATTAAGAAAGAATAATGCTATTTTCTGGACTGGATAGTTGTTTTCCAAATATGGCTTAAAATTTTATGTTGAATAAAATAACATGGAAACAATAAGGTACAGCCAAACCAATTTCAATTAAATATTTAAAGTACAGCTCTATTTACCTAGGCCATGTACTTGGGCTAACACATCTCCAACAGTATCCCAGAAGACAAATCCAGGGTAAATTTTGATACAAGCTTATGAATACAATGTACCAGTAGTTATAGAAATGGTTTTCCCTACCTTTCACATGGGAACAGATGAAGATTTTGGCCTGTAGAACCTTTGTCTAATCCCTCTGTTTGCACTCAGCCAGAGTGTTTAAATGAAACTTTCTTCAAGAAGTGCCAAGACTGAGATCTGTATCCCCACTAATCTGTAGGTTGGAGTAAGAATCAGTTTAAAAATAAGTTATGGTTACATCTCTGATGCTTGATATAAAAACACCCTCAACCAAAAATGATTACCAGCCATGACAAATGGAGAAATGCATTCAAATCCTGAACTAGACAGAGTCTTCCAACCATTATCATTCTAGATCCAGTGCTTGTAAGTATGAGGGGAAAATGGAGAGGAATGGTGAAGATAAATGTAGAGAAGGGGTGATTTAGAGGAATTCTGCCTTTTCTCTTTGCCAAATGAAAGGAAAATGCTTTCATTGTAAACCATGAACACATCAACTGAACTTGGGGTTGGCAGCCAAAAAGCCTGGAAGTTTTAACATTTCACCCAGTCTCTATAAGTTTCTGTCATTCTTCATTTTTGCTGCAGTGTCTTCAGGGCTTGTCTTGTTTATTCTGTTTGTCATTTACACCTGTTTAATCCCCAAATAATTTTATGTTTACTTGAGTGCATATAAGGTAAGGATTCATGTGAAATTGCATGAACAAATGTTAATTCCTTCTTTTTAACTCTTCCAACACCAATATTTTTATTTCTTCAAACAATTTTATTCTGGATTGCTCAAATGTAATCATAGGAAGTTTTGCAGTTTTTATTATTGATTCCCTGTTCAGTTGGACCTATTAGAACCTTTAATTGGTAGTCATTTGCATATATTCCATTATTTCCCAAAGTAACTTCATTTATTGGAAAGGAATTGTAGCATGTTTTTTGTAAATTCTACATTTCAGATTCCTATCACACAAAAAATAATGAATAACATTAATTATTCATCAATGAACCTAAACTTTTATTTGTGTTTTGTGAACACAGTATAGAAGTACTTTCACAGTCTGGGGGCCTTCTTTATTTTAAGTGGACTCTACTGCCATAACCTATTTTCCTTCAGAGTTCACAGAAAAGGTCAGGGTGAGGGGATGAAACTTGTTGATTGGCAGAGAAGATAGAATGTTTGTGATTTTAATCAAATTTAGTATTAAGACATACTTCAAATAATATGTCAGCCTTGTGTTAGTGAGTTTAAAATCTAATGACGACTGCTGTCATTATTAGTTAAATATAGCCAGCGTGCCTGTGGCAATAAATGATGACACTTCAGAACATGCAGAAACAAAAAGCTCTCAAGTATTTAAAGAAAAAGGAGTGACTGTAAACTTAGTTAAACACAGGAATGTGACCTGGGCATAATATGCTTCCCAAACAGAGAGGCATCTGGAATTTGAACAAAGAGCATAATTGAATGGAACATTATCTGTTCTTACTACTAGAGTTTAAGCTGTAGGAAACCTGGATCTTTATTCCTATTTCATAAATATATACCAGGAGGTTTCATATTTATTATAATAACACTTTTATTGCTATGTAAGATGTTTTTCAGATTCATGTCTCTGTTAGTGTTCTGTACCCTTTAAAATATGTTGCTCAATTTTTCAAAATCCTAAAAAGTGGGAACTGAGAAAATTATGTCCTCTTGTTCGTAGATGAAAATGTGTTTTTCCAGACTGTTAGTTTTGGATTCATGAAGTTTTGTACTTTGCTCATGGCAGTGTTTGATATTTATTTCTGTGAAGGTGAGGAAAGAGAAAGAAGTTAAAGCAAGATGTGTCTGAGTACACCAGCATAATGTAATATATAGTATACAATATCCATGTATTTGTAATACCATATGCTCATCCCTTTAAACCTACTAGTTTATTCCTGTTTAATGTTGAAGAAAGTTTCTTACAAGTCTGTAAATCTTGTTTAAGCAACAACAGCATAAAGGAATTGTGAATTAAAGGGTAGAAGTGCTGGGAGAATAAGAAAACCGAATTTTGAAATCAGTTCAGTGTAACAGGAAATGCAAACCTGGGCTCAGATCATGATCAGTGTAGCCCTCAGACAGGGACTTAGGGAATGTCATATGAGGATTTTAGGGCTCGGTGAGTTTTTACTGTTATTCTACAAGCACCATTCTTCATTCCTAACAGTGAGCCTCTAAGTCATCCTGTCATTAAGAACACTTTTGCTGGAGGAAGGTATTTCTTGGCATGTGAATTTGAACCGTAATTCTGCTATCTTGAGCTGATTAGAGCTTTGCAGCTGATTCAACCAGCAGTAACAGTGTTACTGTGTGTATGGGTAGGGGCTGCTTCCATTTAGGTAATATATTCTGTTTATCTACACTTCTAAGCGTAATGTCAGTTTGCTGAGTTAATCTTCACTTTCTATACCAAATTATTGACTAGTGTTGCTGATCTTGTTTGAATAATTTCAATATCTAACATTGAGTACACTACCAAGAATATAATTTAATTTTTGAAAACTATGGTAAATTCTGGCATAAAAAATTATGAAAAATACATGTATAAAAATTAGGCTAAGATTAGTAGATTTGCAGTATCAAGCACTCAGTGTTAACATAGTGGTTGTCAAATTAAGGTACATTACAGTTGGTAGTGACTTGTACAACTATCTGCTACACAGTGACAGATTACTGAGAGTCACGGGATAATTTGCCTTGGAAAGGACCTCTGCAGGTCACCTCATCAAGTCTCCTCAGATACAGACTTACAAAAACTTCAGAGACAAGTCGGTACGCCAATAAAATCCACTTGTGTTGAAGCAGTGGTGGTAGACGATCTTTTGTCCTTGTAGAGGATCTGAGCAACCCATGCAAGAAAGACTTATACACCAAATAGCTTCCCTGGTTTTTTTAATTGTAGTTGTTATTCTCTCTCCCTACAAACCTTGGCAATCTTCTACTGTTCATTGTCTAATTTTGCTCTATTTCTGTTACTTACCCGTGTCAAAAAAAGGCGTCATCTCATTCGATGCCTCTGCTTAAAGACCTTGTTTGGACATTATGTAAGCCTGAGGTTATAAAATCCTTACTTTAGTTCCAAATAAGTTATTTATTGTCAAAGATCTGTAAAGTCATATTCCCATGGCTGTTCTTTCTTTTTTCCCCTGATAATTTTTCACTGATGTACAGGCCAATAGCAACAGGAGAGAGATATCAGTGCAGCCTGCAAACTGGAGACTGTGGGCACTGTCCTGGGAATTGTGAAATGTGGAACTGACTGTCAGAATGAGAAGGTTATAGAATCTGACCCCCCTCTGCCCAGGAAATAGAATCACTTGGCCACTCTATAAATGAGACTTTACCATGACTCTTCAGGTCATTTTTTTAAATTTAAATGCTGATGTCTGTTTTACTTTGTGATAAACTCAGTGCTATTGCTGTTTGTCTGTGCATTTAGTGTATCTGCATTTAGTGTATATCATTGAAGGAATTTTGCTTTGGAGGTTCCTGGTTTGTGAGCCCCAAAAGACTGGCAGCTGCTGAATTATCAAACCAGACAGGATCATGATGCACAGAAGTGTCAATGTACAGACAATTTCTGGTGGCAAGAGTAATTTATTTTTGAAAATAAGGGAAGACAAAAATACTCAGGTATGTGATTTTATGTCTGTGCCACTCTGAAGTGGCAGAAGTTTATTCATTACCATGTAGTGCCTTCCATGCACATATAAACCTCATTGACATCTTGTTCATTCAAGGCTAGGAACTAAAGTCATGCTTCACATTTTTGGCCATGCAGATTCCTGGAGGGCTTATTCCTATTGTGCTTGAATCTTGCTAGCAGGCTTATCCTATAGAATACAGACAAGCTTGACCTTCAGAAAACATCTCCAGCCAGCCTTGAGGGATACTGTGAGCATGACCCTAAAGCATGGACAAAATTTTTCTTTATCACATTCTTTGGTTTAGGCAGCTGTAATCTCTCTAAATTTGCCTTTAGGCATCTACTTACTGGCTCTCATCATTCAGTGCCAAACAATCTCTAACTTTCACCTTATGTCATCTTTCATTATAATCTGAATCAGCTGCCCCTTCTTTTCCAAATACCATGCTGTTCAGGAGGAAACCAAAATACCCTTACTTAGTATGGCATCCCTAAACTGAGAGCATCCTTTTGCTCTTGAGTGACAAATGACTTGCAATACTTGCTTATATGGCAAATAACACTTAATGTTTATCCAATAACGAAATAAATGAATACCCCACCAAACTAGATCATGGTACAGACTTAGACTAGATTTGGGAATGAAAATTAGAGCCCCCTCTTCTCAGGCTTAGGCACTTTCTGAAACTTCTCTGAAAACATAATTCAGAAACTTACAAATGACAGTCAGTCCATCTTTTTACTCACTGCTGTTGAGATTTTGAGATCTGTTTTCCAATGTTAGTAGACATATTTTTCAACTATTAATTAAACTGGTCTTGCAACTACCTCATTCTTACAAGATCACTATTTTCCTATGGTCAGAAGTGAAATTCATGGACAAATCACAGGAAGGTGTGATTCAATATGTGTTGTTGTTCTTATGAATTCTGCAATACATCACCCTCATTGCTGCAGTCTCGTATGACTTGGAACCTGTATTGATGGCAGGACCAGGAGTGAGTCAAGCCATCCTATATGCTGAGTGGACAGGATGTCTGATACAGTCAAACAAGTTAATTTTTTCACACAAATGGGGGTTATTAACATAAGCAATGTCCATGTGAAAAATGTCTTCAAAAACTTGTTGTTCATGAAGTAAAAGGAACTTTAATGTATGAATAAATGGTTCTTATCCATGTTGTCATCCATGTCCTTTTAGAGAGGAGATTATTTCAAGCTCTTCTGTGAGATCCCCTACAATTTTTCAGGAGTCTCACTTCTAAAATTTATTTACTAAAATTTTTGTTCTTTCTCAATGAATAATGAATCAATAATAACAAATTTTTCCCAATTGCTTAATACTAATGACAGTGAAATACATGGAATTGTTAATATCACCTCTGCATTTGCTGATCTAGCATTGTTCCATTTAGCTGTGGCAGGTAAATGGGTGATCTTCACCCATCTGTATCCTACCTGGCAGTTTTACCTGTACTGTGTGAAGGGCTGTTGTGAGCCTGAGACTCCTCGGTACAGCCTGTGTCAGCAAAGTCATTTGATGCTGGAATCGGTGGCAATGGGAATGTTCAGGTTTTTTAGCAGAAGATTTTAACAAGTCCATACCAAGTGCACATGCCAAATTTCACAGCAGCCATAGAATAACTTCCTGACAACAGCAAGGGCACATTTTGCTGTTTGAAACGTGGAGGTAAGGCAAAATTCATAAATTCTACTAGGAACAGGAAGGGCTCTGGGGAAGAGAGCAGAAAAATGGAACATCTTAGTTACTACAGCTTCTACATCTGTGTTACCAAGTTGTCCAGTGCCAGGAAAAGAGCAGTTGTTAGTACAGAGGATCTTAATGTCCACACTATACACATTTTCAAAGACAATACTCTGAGCTATCTCTAGTCTGTAGTGTGGCTTTATAGAAAGGCTTTGGATCACATCCATTGCTTTAATTTCACCCAAATGATATCAGTTTGCATGCTTTGAAACTGCTCTGTGATATGAATCAAAGTACATTAAGTGGAAGCATTGTTTTCTTCATCTAAAAATTGCAGTCATTGCTTGAACTACTGTAGATACATCCCCATGGAAGAAAACAAACCACAGTTGTTCAAGTGCAAATATGAAATTCCCTTTCCTGTTGAGAAGTAAGTTTGGATACAAAACCCTTACTGGATTAATAATTTATCAATTCACATTCTCAGTCCTGGTAAGTTACAGTAGCTGTACTGAATTCAATAAAGTTACCTAATTTACATTCACTGAGGATCTAATCCATGGACAGTCACTAAAGATATTTAATTGGGAAACTAAACCACAGTAATGACAGGGTGTTTTTTTGTTTGTTGTTTTTTTTTTTTTCAAATTGATTGATAATATCAATACTGATTAGATGATTAATTTTTTTGTCTTAGAATTTTAAAGTGCTATGAAAGGCTCAGTCATTTTTACTTGAGTGGATTTAGAAACATTTATTAACATAATCAACACATCTTTTATATTTTATAATTATGTTGCCTCATGATACGAAGACCTGTGCATTGAAACCAATTTTTCAAAAGAACTGTCATGCATCTAACATAATCCAACAGTAATAGCAGCAGTATGAGGCTTATATTTTCAAAATTATGTATATAGACACATTCCATTAACATTAATGGCAGTTACAAGGCTAAGGATCAAATTTTTCCTGAGTTAATCCTCTAACTCCCACTGATCTGAGTGATCTTAGATTACTGAATAATTTTTAAAGGTCTTCAGCTCCTAAATTTTTAAACATATCCAGCTCAGACTGAATCGTTATCAGTCCAATGATTGTGTTTATTGGCCCAGTTTTGATCTGTAGCTGGATACTGATTATATTTCTGCATGCAATATGCAACAATCTCCTTTGAAGGTTTAATTGTAAGTACATTTTGTGCAGTGGCAGTACACCATTTAGAGGTCATTTTCTCGTGTTTGGAAAAAGAAGAAAACTAACAGTTGAAGTGAAATAAAAATGTCATTTATATGATGCAGTGTCAGATGTGGAACTCAAACAACGTACAAAAGGTTCAGACTTAATTTTTCTGAAGCAGAAGAAATGAGAGGCATTTCATTTTTGTAGGTGAGAAGTGAAATGTTCCTCTCTGCTCACTGATAGAGGCATGCTAAGGTGAATTTTAATTATGACTAAATTGTGGTATTACTCTTTCATACCCTGAACATCTGTTCCCTTCAGGAACAATGATTTATGCAGGCTATCACTGCAGACAGCTTGCTACAGCTTATGTCACGGTTAGTAGGAAGCTGGTGGTAGTATTTCAGAAAATACCAGCATCTAAGTGGAGACAGGCCAGTGTGTATTTTTAAGGCAGTGGAGAAAGGGGATCATGATGTGTCTGTTTTCCGTTTTGAAGCCAAATATTCACCTTATTTTTTTTTCTTTTTCCTTTCAGATCATCTGTCATTGATGAAGAAAGTATCTTGGACAGTGAATGGTCTGGTTCTTCACAGTGGTGTCAAGCAAAAGAAAAATCAAACATGTCATTGTCACCTGCGTGTAGAAGATTACTGAGAACACCTCTGTTAGAATTTTAGTGTTTAAGAACTGAACAGGGCACAGTAACTATGAGAAGAACACTGCTTCACAAAATCAAATTGAAAACGTAACCTTTGTTTATTAGCAGGTTTGAATCAATGATCTCGAAATTGCATTCATTGTTACTGCAGTTGCACTGCTTTTGCATAGTTATAGGTTATGATTTAAGAAAAGCAAGAAAAAAATCCCTTACATTATAAAGCCTTGGAATTCAACAAAGCAGGGATTACATGTGTGTTCAGGTTATATAAGGGAAATTCCATTTCCCTACTCCCTTTTTTCTGAAATCCCCTTCCTATTTAACCTGCTTGTCTTTGCCAAGCAGCCACCTTCCTTGTGATGAATGCCTGTTTCTTCTACTTCTGTGTGTGCTAATTAATAGCATGTAATCTGAGGATTTATAGCCAAGGAAGATAATTTCTAAGATAACCTGAGGCAAGGGTTATATGTGTTATATGCACATATAGTCAATTTTAGTTTGCAAATATAGTCAGTTGCAATTCAATTGGATACTATAAATATTCAGTAGTTTAAATGCTTGTCTTTAAAAGATATGACACTCTAACCATATTCTGAACTTCTTCTATATACAAGAATCTTTTTCTCTAGATAAAGAATTTTAACATTTTCTAGGCACTTCAGTAGTTTTAGAAGAATTTACATGGTGTCTTTGTTTTCAGGCAAGTCTAGAAGGGCCAGTGTATTTGTCCCAAAACAAGTGGGGCATATATGCTTTATACTGCCTCATGTCTATTATTATTCTGTGATACGTTTGAAACAAGTTTTAAAAAATAAATTTTAAGTGCTTTTCAAACCTAGAGTTGATTAACAACATGGAATCCTTTGCAACAATTTGCACTACACATAAGGAATTTTGAATGCCTGGAATATTAGTGTTCAGCCCCCCCTGAATTATGTACCCCAGGTTTGAGGGGTTTTTAAAGATTGTAGGACAATACAATCATTGTAGGCCCCCTCCAACTGAACTGTTCTATTTATTCTATAGTTTTCACCCACTAAAATAACACCCAGAAGAACTGTATAACTACATCTGGCACAGTTAATGGAAAATCATTTGTCTGTCAGTTTTCTGATGTTGCCTTTGATAGAGATCGTCCCATATTTTTGCAACATAAAATTGATTGTGTTACTGTCAATATTGGTGCTAATAGATGTCAAGATATTGCATTCAAATGTGAATAATAACTCTTCAGCAGTAAATGTTCTTAGAACCTCTTTTGTAACTAGAACATTCACAATTCCTTCAGTATGATAAGGATAATCAAAACACACAGACCAAGCTTGTCAGTACACTGGAGTAAAAAAGTTCAGCAGTAATTTCTGAGCATCACAATAAAAACCTATTAATCAATCATTGGGTTTTTTTCCACGGAGATATCTTGACCTAGACTGAGATCCATGATTCCTCATAGATATGTGGGCTGCCTGTAAAGGCTGACTGGCCAGGGAGCTGTGACTGTCCAACAGTGACAGGGCAAAAGTGACTGAGACTAGCTTTGGGTATATTCCAAATCAGTGTATTCAAGTGCTATTGCTAAAAGAAGTCTCCATCACTTGTGCCCTGTCGTTGCAGGACTTCTGCAGCTCCCTGGCCAGTGAAAGGATTCTCCTCCACTATTCAGTGAGCTACACAGGGAAGATGATCTATGCCAAAAAGTAAAGCAGCTGAAGTCATCAGTTTTAATCTGGGATAGTTTCTGGAGACTGATGGACTGCATGTAGCACAGGAAAAGAGGTTGCAAGAGAGTGGAAAGAAACAAATGAGTCTGCAAGACAAAAGCTGCTGGGAAAATTCCAGCATGTATGTGACTGCTTTGTGAGAGGAAGGAGAACTGGGGGCAAAGGGACAGTTCTATGTTTATATGCAAGTCAAGATGTGCTGGTTTGGGCTGGGGTAGAGTTATTTTTCTTTGCAGNNTTCCATTTTTTCCTTTCCTTCTGTGTGTGTGGCTTTTGCTTTCCCTATTAAACTGTCCTTATCTCAACCCATGAATCTTCTGGCTTCAACCCTTTCCATTTTCTCCCCTGTTCCACTGCTGAGGTTCCAGTGAGGAGCCACCCAGGGCTGGGGTTAAACCACAACAAAAAAGTCAGCACATTTAAAATAAACTGCAAATTGGTGTTATAGATATTAACACAACAGTAAGTAAAAACCATAATTATTTTAAATTTTCAAATCTGCATTTCATCCAGTCAAGTAATTCAAAAAGAAATTTTTTTTTCTTGCCGGTAAATTAAAAACAAAGCCAAATTGCCATAAAAATCACAATACTGTATCAGACTGGATTTTCATATAGTCCAATATCCTGTCTTGAAGTGGATGTCTAATGAAAAGTGGGAGAGTAAAGGCAGCATATAGTGCATATGTTGATAATTTCCTAGCACACTGCCCTAATCTGGAACAACACCAGTCATGGTGCAGTCAAATCACCAATATATCAAAAGCAGAGCATTTTCTTTTCCCTTGACTACAAATATTATTTGTTATTTGAGACATTATTCCTTCCCTTGGCAGTGTCATTGACCTAGCATGATTTAAAAGAAACTATTAAAACATTTTAATGTATAATAAACAAATGCTCAGCAGATTGTTGCTACTGTGTGAAAAGTGTGTTCATTCCTCTGTCATCAGTAAATGCTTCTTTTCAGACTTTCACCTAGTCATGAAAAAGTAGGTTGGCTATGCAGAGGTGTGTGAATCCATCAAATCTGGTGGTAGCTAGGCAGAGAATCCTGAGGCACTACTGAAGGATGTGCTATTCTCCGTGTTCTGAAACCCTGAAAAAAGGGATGACTTTCTCACTTCACTTCTGCTAGATTTGTATCAGTGAAGGAATGGGGAAAAAGACACACTGAACAATTGCTCTCTCAGTTTCAGTTCTCAAAAAGGCAGATTTACCAGGATGTGCAACCTTCACAGTTTTCCTCCCATCTCTACTGAGTCAACTCCTCATCCACCACACAGCAATTAGTATATTGATCTATAGCAAAGAGGATTCAGAATTAACTGAAGGAATTTTCATGCTGAGAATGCCTAGCCTTATGCAATTAAAACTAAATGTTGAGTATGTTTACAAAATTTGAAAGAAGATACAAGATACACAGTGATTTTTTTTTCTTATTAGTTTTATATTTGAAAATAAGTGTATGAAACAGTTTTTCTGTCTCACCAAAGTCCAGAAAATGTCTAAAATACTGTTCAGTTTAAACTTGAACCTGATTCTCCCAAAACAATTTTAGATAGTCATATTCAGTTGGGCAACTGCCTAAAAAAGTAAAGGTAAAGAACCTTGACCCCATTGTCAGAAATTGTAATGTATTTGCATGTTTTCCTATCTTCTATTCTCTCTTGCAAAGAAAGGGATTCTGAGTCAATGCTGGGTCAAAAACATGGCATTTGAGCCTAAATATGGCAAATATGTGCAGAAATGGGCAAATGGAGGGGAATGTATGGAATTTTAGCTTAGGTGATATGCAGCACCTTCAAAAGAATTCCATGATTTTGAGTGTTCGAACAGCACTGAAGATACTGTAACTACAGTTAAAATTGAAAAAAAGAAAAAAGAGAAAAGAACCCCACAAAAGTTTATTGATGGTGTATTCTCTTTGTCTTTTTTTTAAATTGGGTCTCTTTGGATAGGCAGCTTCTCTCCTAGGTTGGGTGTGCAGTGTCAGTTGTGGAATGTGCATTCTCCTGAGGCAAGAGATGCGTTTTTCACAAGTGAACATGTCATGTTGCAGTTGAATGGGGGATTTTTGAAACAGGATGCAATAATTTTAAAATTTACAAGATTTGCAAAATTTGTCTTCTCTGTGTTGTCCATGAGCACCTTGAAAAAGACAGCTTAGGATATTCTCCTGCCTGGCTTGAAACAGGAATGATGGCTGAATAACATCATTAGTATTTTCCTCTTGCCTCTCCTTTTCAACAGCTCCGTGAACAATGAATTCCTCCTGGTCAAAGTATTGCCATTTCTGCCATCAAAAAGTAACTTGTGCACTACCTTTCTTAGACTTTCTTTCAAAGAATGACAGGTAATTTCAGCAGCATCACTTCAGTGACAGTTTCTGCTTTAATCACAGAACTCCTATAGTGATGATTCATCTCCTTCATAATTTTGCATTGGCTGAATAGTATTCCACAATATAAAACAGCTATTGTATATATTCGCAAGTATTATGATTTCTGTACAAGCTGGAGGGAAGTAAGCCAAATATTCAATAATCAATCATTTCAAAGTAAGTGTAGCAAGAAAATAGTATTTAAAAGAATGCTATCAGAAAATGCAAGTTTTAAATTGACTGACTGTATGACTTTATTTTGTTCAATCTGGAAGCCTGGTTCAGCATAAAATCTCAGCAGTGGGAGGATTCTCTCTAAAACAACAGCTGTAATGCATGACTAGAAAAAATCAGAACAATGTAGGCATGGACAGTAAACATAATTTAGAATTTCACTGTGGGCACAAGAAATGGCTTGTGGTGTTCCCTGTCATGATGGTATACAATGGGCCAAAAGATTCTTATGTTGGGGGGGTGTGTTATTCTAAAGTTTTCTGAAGGTGAGTTTCTCTCTTTGTTGGCAGAGTTGAGAGTTAAAAATAAATTTTTATCAAAAGTTATTAGGATTAAACAGTTAAACTAATAAGAATCAATGCATTTGGATGTTTAATAGGAATCAGAAATTAAATTAAGCAATTGTGACCTTTCTAGAGTTTAGCATGTAATTTTATTCGAAGCAGGGATTCTCTAGTCAAAATATACTGCCAGAATAAAAATACTGGGGAAAACCAAGCCCTTCCTCTCTCTCTGCAGAACCCAGTGTAATTCAAATGTAGGACACACACTTCCCACTGCTAGGGAGCCTCTTGCTGAAGTCACAAAGTTCTAAGACATTGCTCCATTTTATTGGTTTACCAAGATCATCTATGGTCAATGACTACAGATAAAAATTTAGCACAATACAGTCATCTTTCTGTTTGGCTAAGCAATTAGATTTGATAGCATTTTTATTTTCATGTCTTATAAAGTCTTTGGAGAAGATTTTTATGCCGGATGTATGTCTGCAGCATCTGACATTTAGATTCATTTTTCACAAGCATTTGAATTTTTCTTTTTAGTTCACATTATTTCATTTGGCAAAAGACATAAAACATTTTGCTAGACCTGCAATTAACTTCACACAGCCCCCTCCCCAAAGATGACTTGGAATAAGCAATTTCTTGCATTTCTAATAAATTTGCATATATAGAATGCTGAACTTGAAAATGTCCAGAGTCATTGCTGGGAGTCAAATGATGGATAGCTGGACGTTCTGCATTTCTGCATTTCATGTAGAGAATGAATTGCTTTGTCAAGGCATTTGTTCTCTAAGTGGTAAATGTTTTTGTTGTAGGTGTTTAGGGCTTATTCTATGGCTTTTTTGATTTTCTTAAGGTTGTTAAAGAACTAGGTTTTAATTATTTGTGGTAGCAGCTTTATTTTTTTAAAGTTTGCAGATGACTGCACACTGAGGATGAACTTTACTTCTCCAGTGAGATACTAATACAAGGTATGTAGAGAAAAAATTGGCATTATCATAAGTGGTAAAGCAACTTTTCTGGACAGGTGTTCTCTTTACTGCATTGAGGACTTGGACTGAAAAGTGAATCCAGACTATTTTTAAAAATAATTTGTGTGGGTTGGTGCCTTTAATTTAAACTAAAAATGACAAGTACTCAGTAAATAAGCTTGTGATTAAAGGTATTGTTTTTGTTATTCTAGCATTTTATTATTTGCATAGTTTTAATCCATTTTCAGGAACTGATTGTCTTTTGTAGGTACTGCTTTAGTATGAAAGCTTTTTCTTACTCTTTCAATGGAATAACACACTGAGTTTCTCTCTTCCTCCCCTGTATATGGTCTATAAGTAAGACATCATTCCAATTCTGTTTAAGAAGGCTAAAAATTATTTCTCTGAGCTTTCCTTAAAGGTTATTTTTAGCAAATACCTTTATCTTCATACTATGAACTTCATTAGGTATTTAAAAATATATCCCCATGACTGTTCTTTCCCTTATTCATGAATATCTTTTTGACACCAAAGATATTTAGTACAAGATTTTAGATAAATAAATTCAAGATTTTCAGACTTTAGAACTACCTGTGTCTGTAAATAAGCCTCCTGTCATGGGAGAAATATATGTGGAAGATGTAACATTTGTAAATCAATAAGAGGAGTCTTATATTCTTTAGGTTTTGCACCTCAAGAGATGTCTTTGTAAGCAGTCTGCTTTTTTCTCATCTAGTCCTAAGCACTTTCAGAGCAGCAAAGCAAATTTCAGTTCAGCTATGAGTAGAGCTTTCCAAGGCTTTTTGACTCTCCTCACAAGCCAGGTAACATTCCCTGGCCACATTTTAGGAAGAGAGATGGCTGCCTTAATTATGAGCATTTTCGTGGTATTTCAAAGTTTATAGCTACTTTCAGATTATAGCTATGAACTAGGCAATAATATTAAATGAATATATTCTTGGTTATTAAAAGAAATGTAGGGAATGCTCATTAAAATATTTATAATAAGAAAAGCATGACATCCTCAGCTAAATATTCCCCCAAATTGTCTGAGGAGAAACTGGACTCTCAGTACTGTTGTAAAAAGAACCCATTGATATATTCATTGCCTTCCTACTCCATGTGATGAAAATATTCCTCTCTTCAAAGTAATTTTCAATTTATATATTATACACAGAATATTTCTATTATTATAGTAAATGTCTACTGTTAGGCTGCATTATTACATGTATCATATATTATATTAGAAAGATGATACATTTTTTCACTAACATTCGATACTTAAATAAAACTAAATGCCCCACACTCAGTTCTACTCATCTGTAAAATTATCCATTGGAAAGTACAAAAGAATCTATTAAATTGACTGAATGTACCTACCTTATACTGCTTAGTGTAGAAAGCACGTTCTGAACAGGAAAAATTAAAAAAAAAAAGTTTGAATTAATCTGGCACGTATGTAGCTGCTGACACCAAGGGTTGTAACCACTGAAACTGCACTAAGTTATATAGTGCACCTTTCCTTGACTCAGTAAATTAAAATACAGAAAAAAATATCATGACATCAAGGTTTCCTCCTTCTCCTGCCTGGAAGTACATGTATCTGGTTGAACAGAAAACACCACCTTGGCTTTTCAGTATTTTTTTAGACTAGTATCTGGAGTTGTTTGTTTTGAAATCTGAATATACCCCTTCATAGCCAGTTTGGATTTTTTTAGTTCACTGGAAGTGATTCTTTTGCCTGAGTGAAATTCATATACATGAGGCCAGAGTCATGAAGATTAATTTTCTCCAGTACCTTTCTCCAGTAGCTTCTACTTAAGTTAAACATTGAACTAGGCAATATGTGTTTTTCTTGTAAGTCTTCAGGAACTTCTGCGTATTAGAATAAATGCTGGAGAAAGAATGCATGAATAGCTATAGAGGAATACCATAAAGCTCAACAAAGGGAAATGCCAAGGCCTGCAGCTGGGTAGCCATAATCCAATCCACAAGCACAGGCTAGGGTGGCAGGGAGTAAAAAGAACATGAATTCTGATTTTTCCCAGTAGAATTCAATGAGTGGATAAGAAGCAGTGGACAAAAACTGAAGTGTGGAAAATTCTACTTCTGCATAAGAAAAGAGGTTTACTGTGAGGTGCTCAAACACTGAAGAGTTTGTCCAAAGGTGTTTTGGGGTCTCATGCTTAGAGACATTCAAAATACACTGCAGAAAACCTTGGTCAATTTGCTCTCGCTTGACCCTTCTTGGGGCAGGGATTTGGACTAGAAAAACCTCTGGAAATCCCTCCCAACCTCAGGCATTCTGTGACCCTGTGAAGTCACCAGGTGAGCTGCAGTAAAGTATCAGAATGATCTGTTTTCAAGAATTCTAAGCATACTGCCCCTGAGAAAGCCTTCTCAGCCTCTCACTGCCTGGCTGCTGCAATTCCATCTGTACAGATTTCTCTAAATGGTTCAGCTCTCAATGTTTTGAAAACAGAGATGAGTGTCTGGAGGTTGGTCAGCATTTAAAAAAGGAAATACTCAGGAAAATTATTAGTTTTTTATAAAAGACTTTATAGACTTGATAAACACCTTCCAGTTGTGGCACAGCTCCTTGCATAAGCGTGGGAAAGCTTCCCAATAACAATTACAAGCCAAAAAATTCATCAGAAGTCCAAACAGTTAAACAAAGAGCCTGATTTAATACTTAGATATAAAAACTTGACCTCAGTAAGGTGCTCACATAAAGGCAGAAGAATAAAAGAGGGAAAAAGATGGGATGTTTTCAAAATGAGTTTGAAAAATGCAGCTTCTTCATTTGTGATGGCTTCCTTTGCTTTTCCAACATTTCATGGGTTGAAGCCTCCCCAAAACTCTTAATGACAAAACTTGTGCATGGACTGGATTGCTATAGGCTTGTGTTGTGCTTACATTCATCAAGAGGAATATTAAAGAAGAGAGATGGAGAATCTTGTGTGCCCCAGATGGGATGAAATTAAACTAAACTGCTGTATCTCTCTGTCTTAATAAAGTTATAATCATCACAAATATACACAGATGTATACATGCAGTGCACACCTTTCCACTGCATTTTCATTTAATTCCCTTCCATTTCTCTTTTTACTTCTAAATGAGGAGCAAAAGTAGCCTGTTGTTACTCCATATTTCTCTTTTAGTCTTAAATTTGTCCAGATTTCAGTTTTGTCTCTGAACTTCAGCACAAGAGCAAATGGAAAGCCTAGATGTAAGTTTCACATGACCAGAGTGATTCATTCATTTCAAGCTGAACATTCACTTGGAATTAAATCTCTTCTATAAATTGTTTTAAATCAGGGAAAGACCTTGTGTTTTTTTCTGAGCTACTGGAATTTACCTAGAGAAGCTGAGGCAGCACAGTGAGTCTAGGAAGGCTTCTGTTGCACAAACAGAGCAGTGTGAGCATCGCAAGCAGCAAGTTTGACATTTATTACCTTTCTTGTTCTGTGGAGATACTGTATGTGATTCCTCTCCTGCAGGCCATCACAAGTTGTCACTTCTGGTTGCTGTTGGCTTGGATTTGCTGTGGCCCCACACACTGCTGTTTGCAAAGTCACAAGCTGTGTTGCAGTGTCTGGAAGCGTGTGTCATTCCTGCACACTAAAGGATTGAGGAGTGAAAATTAAGGCTGTGTAGCTTTCTTTTTCTGTCTGGAAAAATAAGTTTCTACAAAATATGAGATTGTAATTCTTCCCACTGAGTAAGGCTTTGCTGAGTCCTTTTAGGGTGAGTCCTGCAAATGACAGTGTTTAGGTAGCATCATTAATTAGGAGGACAGTCATTTCAGTCCAAGCCTATTTTAACTTTTACTCAGCAAGTTACTTAAATCTATTAATTTTCTATTCTGACCTGTTATAAGCTACTCTAGTAAAAAAAAAAATAAAAAAGCAGGGTGGTAGAAGTGAAGAAAGAGGCATAAAGTGTATTGGAAAACTACCAAATGTCCCCTGCAAATGGACCCTATTCAGAATCAGTAAGCGTATGATGAGTGAAGTGGTTTTGAATATCGCCTTTAGATTCCATGCTGTTACAAGGCCAGCCCCGAACATGGCAACTCTTATTTCCACACACAGTACCTCTTCACTCTCAATTTAACCCAAAAATCTGATGAACCCATTACTCCATACTTGATTTCATGGAACAAGGAGTAGATATAGTTACAAATGATCAATCACAAGCCGTGAACCAAAGCAGCAAGGCATTAACAATTCACACCATTTCGGTCCACTTGCTCAGGCAGAAGATGTGCCAGCATATTTAATGCACAGCTACTTCGTTCAGTTCAAGAGAGACATGACTCATGCTCATTTTAGGAACTGAGGAGACTTCATAGGTTTTCATGCCTACCAACCACCGAGGGTTAGAGTTTGAACTTCTGAACAATTAACACAACCAGGTGTTCAGTAAAGGGCACAGCAATGGACAAGGTTTTAAATCAGATTTTGCTCAGGTGAAAAACAAACGGAAGGATGACCAGAGGAGTGGTTCCCACAAGAAAAAAAAAAAAAAAA
>VXBB01017338.1:289581-314877 GCA_013399915.1 Illadopsis cleaveri
AGCCAAGTTGTGTTGTATGAATTTGTAGTGTACAATCAACATCTTGTTCAGCAGAATTGTAGCACTGCAGACCCCACAGGCATATGCCGTCAATTTAATGGGATCACTGGAAAAGCGAAGCAGCTGTGAAAGATTGCTTTAAGTACAGCAATCGTGTACTTGTCATTCTGTTCAATGGTGGAAAAATCCAAATTCGGACAGGCATCAGTATTTAAGAAAATGACTGCTAAAGCATCTCTCATAAGTACCTTGGGGACAATAGGATTTGACATAGAGCATATAAACAAAAGTACACAGCAGCTGTTAGATTAGTTTTTGTTGGAGTAAAAACACCCCGACGTAATTTAAGCAACAGAAGAAAATGCATGTTCTCCATCATTCAGTTTCCCTATACAAATTACAATTTTGGACAACGTGAGCCAGTTACTCTGGACAAGGAATTGCATCATGGTTGCCAAAAATTAGAAACGTGGAGCACTGTGAGCACTAACTCAATATTATGCCCTCAGTGATATATATACGTAGGTATATATACACAGGGTACAGGGCATATTGAAAGTACCAAAGTACCTTCAGCAAAAAAGCCTTATCACCAGAAAGCACAAAAAGAATTTCTACTATTTTGGTCATATTGAAACATCTTTGTTTCCCCTAATGGAAAAAAGTGTTGATGATTTATTTCTGGTTTTTCTGATACTGTTATTTGCTTAAAAACTTTTTGGCCATTTGATACTTTATTTGGTAAGAGAAATTGGTGGAGAAACGTACTTAGCATAATATAACAAATAATGATTATAAGAAATAATATTATAAAAAATTATGTCTGTGCTCCAATTAGATCATGGGTTTAAGTAAGAAGAGAGTTAACAAACTGAATTTTGGGGGGGTTGGTTGATTTTTGTGTTTTGCAGTCCACTGGTGATGATTGCAAGTTGCCAGAGGGTGATTTTCCCATTCCTTTACAAGCAATTGTCTTACTTTTTGTGGATACCCTACTGGATTTCATACCTTCTGTCACTCGATTTGAGAAACATTACACTCTTATAATTTTCAGCAAGTTTAAAGACAAGAGAAAGTAAAAATAAACCCAAACCCCCAAATTTTTCTCTTCCATTTTCAACAGTGGAAATATGCTGTTTTCTCCATCAACTTAAAATCCCTGGGTTTTGTTCTAGGGAAAATTTCACGTCTCTTTTCTTCAGAGGAGTGTAAAATTACACTGCAAAACAATTATTTTCTTCAAGGAAATTTGATGTTTGTCATGTGATTTAGAGTCAAAAAATCAATAAGGGGGAGAAAAAAACCAATAAAGGTGTATTTACACTGTTCAGCTTAGCTGAGGAGCAAAGCTCCTTGAGTACTCTCCTTTTATCCACTGCTGACTCTCTAGCAGATGTGACTGCTGCAATGGGAAAAAATACTCACTGGAAAAAAGCATTTCAGTTCTAATGCAGTATTTTAAATTCTACATATAAAAGTTATAAAGAAAAGTGATTTTGCCTATAATGTTTTCCATAAGTTAAGACTAACTTCCTTGGCTCTCTAATCTCCTGAAAGACACATCACGATAAGTTGTTCCTGAAAGTCATCCCATGCACTTTCCTGCAAGGGTTAGATTTACCTTCTTTTGCTGTGGTCAGCACTGTTACTGACCTTCCCTTGTAGCTCAGGGCTTGTAATGTTTCATCAGCTGAAATGGACTGTGGAACACTTCACAATAAATTTGCAAGTATTTCAGAAATTTTTTCTGTATGTTCTTTTCACCTTGCTTTGGAGGTTGTTTTGTGTAAAACCACAATACCAAAGCACTCCTGTGGAGTTGGGAGATAGTTTGTGAAGTCATTGCTAATGCTCTGTTGCAAGCAGCCCTCTTGTTAGAGAGTAGAAGTGAGCCTAGGTACAGACTCCTTGTTTATCACAGCATGAGAAGGGCCCTGGTTTATTCCACTTTACAGCTCAGCTATCCTGACTCCAACCATTCACTGACTGTGGCTGCAGCAGCTCCTGCTGTGGGTTTCCCTTGCAGGTCTGGCTGCTGGTTATTCCCTGCTAAACTCTGACTGCAGGGATCAGTTTGCAGCCTCTGACTGCAGCTTTTACCCAGCTAGACTGTGACTGCAGGTTCCACCAACAGGCTCTGACTGCAGCCCCAGACTGACCTCACAGGAGAGATTCTCTCTCCCCAGGATCCTTCTTCCCCAAGATCCTCTCATTATCTCTTCCTCAAGCTTCCTCCTCCTTCATAACCCTTCCCTCCCCAGCAAACCCACTCCCTTTTATCACACTTACCTTTATTGGGTATAGCTGTGACTCATCAGGGGTGAAGCTGAATTGAGTAATTAACACAGCTGTTTCTTACAGGGACAAGGTCACCTGTATTCCCTTCTCCTACAATACTCTTTCAGCTTTTAAAAGGTGTTAGTTCAGACTAATGCCTTTTTTGTTTTAGGTAAGTCACCAAAATGTATGCAAGTTTGGATGTAGGTAGCTGCTTATTGGAAACTATTCTTGAATACCTACATCACTTCCAAATGAGAAGAACATAAATGTTCCTAAACTAGGGAGAATTTTTGAACAACTGTGATTTTTTTTCTTTTTATCTCAAGGGCTTTTTATCTTGAGTACCTTCTGGAATCACCACACAGAATAGAGTTATGGAATATTTCAGTGGAAGTATTCTCTTCTGAAGTGACTGCTCTGGAGTTCGACCTTTATTCTTTCAACTTTCTAGGCACACATTTTTGTACTTTAGTGAATGCTTAATAACTTAATACCATTGATATTATGTTTATTCTAAAGGAGGCCAAAAGAGTGGGGTGGGCAGGGAAAGAGGAAAGGATACAAGCACTTTGAGGCTATGAATCCAGAAACAATAAGGTTGAATGTGGAATGAAGCAAATAACTATATGGATAAAGTCACCTGATGTTTATGGAAATGGTTATTGCTTATAAAAATTAGCTGGGTCTGATACTTAATGTTGCTGAGTGCTAGGTGTGTCTGAAAGAGGTGACACCTTGAATCTTTAAATTCTAAGCTACCCCAGCAGATCTTGGAACTTTCCTTCTCTGGTCCTGAAGGTCACTGCCTTCAGAGAAAGTGGATCAATACTGCTGTGTTATACTGATGGTAAAATCATTTGTGGTAAAAAAGTTGTAGTAAAACTAAATTATTGTAAGTACTATAACTGCTGTTTCAAATTTAACATTTAATGCCAGAATACATTTTTCCACAGCTATATTTCAGTCTACCTACACACTCAGGAAATCAGCACTGCTTGTCTTGATATTCATTTCTGTGAAATTTATCCTATGGTAATTAAGTTAAAAAGCACTGAATAAAAACCATATTCTCTTCATTTATTTGTAAACCTTCCAAAGACATCACCGGGATCAGATTTTCATCGTTTTGTTTTGTTTGAACTAAGTAAGACTATAACCCCTCCTCATCACAAAATATCACATAACATGAAACATGGATTTAATTCTGATGCTGCTCACTGAATTAAATTCACTCCATACCAGTGTTCCTGGTCAAATCTCATTCATTATTTCACCTAATCTACTTAATTTAATGTCTGACTCCCATGTTAGGAAGTGCATTATTAGAATAGTCTGGAAAACTATTAATTCACTTATTGTCAACTTGAGATAATTTTTGCTTATATTCAATTACATGGCCATATCCTGAGAAATCAGGTTTTAAAAGCAAATATTTAATGGTCTGTTGTATGTGTTCTGGTTTGGGATCTTTGCTTTGATGACATCTTTTCAAATCTTCTTTCAGTATTACTCTTTAGGGTAATCATAAGAGTAGGTTAATATGCATATTAACTTGTTCAGTAAATCCTCAGTCTTACTTGGTGAAGTCTGGTCTCTCTTTAGATAAAAGAGAAGAGTACTATATGGAAGCTCTCAGGAGTGTTTATGTGAGAATCCATAAAATTTCTGACTAGATGATCAAATTTTATCATGAAATTGTGAAAGTCAGAAGACCTGGACTTAAACATGATTTTTTAAAAAGTAATGCCTTTCACAAAAATAAACAGAGTTTCGTTTAAACATGTCCTTAAATAATTCCTAAGATACACTGACTTCAGCAGAGGCAAAAAGCAGAGGCAGTCTGTTGCATGATTACCTATTTATTTATCCTTGAAGACAGATATAACCATATAAGATGCTCCTTCTTTGTCTGTCCAGACATCTCCAGTTCTTAAAGAACTTGCATATGAAAGTTTCTTAACTGAGGCCTTGATTCAGACTCTGTTCTCACAGCTGAGAGAACAGCTATTGAGGCTTAATATTTGCCATGCCCAAATGGAACACATCTCCTATTCTAATAAAATACAGAAAGTGTAATTCACCTCCTCTGGTTTTTCTCTGACAAAATCTGCAGTTCTCTGTCAGTGTTTATGTACCTAAGAAATCCACCATTTACACTGATATAGCTAATGTGAATCTTTATGACCACAGATTGACTAGATGGGGAAATTATGTATAGAGTTTTGTTTGCACTGTTCACAGGTGTGCTTTGTACAGATTTATTTAATTTAATTTAATTTTATATCATATGGGTTGTAAAACTGGATTTTGGTGATTCCATTCCCCTTCTCCACCTTGAAATGTTACTTAATATTATTTCATTTTGTTGTAAAAGAAAAGCCCATGTATTTTACACAGAAAGGTGTGAAGAGCACGTGCACCTTAGTAATGCCTGAAGCCAAAATAATAATTCCTTATTTATCTCACATATTGCCATTAGGTCCCTTTGAGAGAATCTTTTCAACCTTTGCAGTGATTTGAAATCTAAGAGCAGCAAGGAAAAGATCTCGTAGCGAGCATTGCCACAAATCAATTTTATTTTTCTTTTCATTTGACCTTTCTCGCTATTGACCAGCCACACTGAGCAGTTTTATTTGTTAAAAGTTGGTTTTTAGGTGGTGGCAATGAGAAGGTTATACTAAAACAGCTTATGAGAGCGTTGATTCTATTTTATGAACGTTACCCTTTATAATGTTGTGGGTGTATGTCAGCCCCTCAAGGGGAAACTGTGTACAGAAAAAATATGGATCTTGCAATTTTATCAGGACAATGCAAGTGGGTTTCAGCAAGGTTGGTTCCAACTCATCTGTGATAAATGAGAAGATAAGGCAATCAGTGCACACCACGACACGCCGTGCAGCTAGTTAGGCACACTTCAGAGCTACTCAGGTGTGCTCACAGTGCTTATGAGCCTTTCATGGGGGGTGTCTCCACATAAATACATCCTTCATGGTGGCCACTAGAAATGCAGGAGTTGCTTTTCCAAGACTTAACCCAGGTCAGATATAAATAATAGATATTAAGAGTTAGTTCTGATGCCGAGGCTGTGTTAGAGGCTGTATATTTCAGTTGGGTCAAAAGAATACATTTTCTTTTGGTTGTTTGGTGGGGTTTTTTTCCCCTTTTTCTTCTTTTCTTTTTCTAGCTCCTCTGCTTGATAGATGCCTGCAAAATGTCATCACGCCTTTGTATGGACCTGTTTGAGTCTTTAGGAGAGAAGGTTTCAGCCTCTCAGGAGCAAAGATTTACATCCGAGGAGTTCTATTGGCCCTGCACCAACGATTGCAAAGTCTTGCAGAAACAGGTGAGTTGTCCCACTCTTTAAAAAGTCTGCTTGTCTGTTTTTATTTTCAAATATGCTGATTGTGTAAAACCAACGGTTGGCACTGTGTCACAAAGAAGTGTGGCACATACTGGAGAAGCTGCAGTGCCTGTTAGGAGAATGAAATGCTTGTCCTGTAATTGCAGAGCCCACAATAGAGGAGTTAATTGTGTCTCTCTGGTGCTGTGGGATGTCATGTGTTGCATCGTTCCTTGTGTGGAAATTCTCTAAAGCCATCAGTTCTCACTGCTGTTCTGCACAGGCAGCTTTTAATCATCTCATAGGTCTTCCTACAGAACTAACTTAAATAATGATTTAGTTGAAACATTTTATAAATAAATAAGTAAAACTATCCTAAGTAGAGTTGGCATGGCATTATGGAAAATTAGATAAATGTATCATATTTAAAAACATCATTATTTTAATTGCTATACATGTGCTGTCAAACAGCGTGCATTTTTAATTTGAAAAGGAGTGGAAAACAGATACTCAACATCCTGTCTGACAGTTTGGGAGCAATGAGGTGGTATTTTTTATTACTTGAATTTTAGGAAATGTAAGTGAGAAAACACTGATCATGCTGAGCATAGCAACATAATTTCATTTATATGTTTAGGAATGTACATATTTTTTAAGGACTAGGTGGGTACTCCAATAAATAAAAATTGGAGACAGACAGGTTTTGGAGGCAAAGTATTACCTAGAAATTAAACAGGCAGTGAGGAAGCTGAGATTTAAAACTGCTGCTGGCCCCAGAGTTAAGGATGAGTGCAGCAGAGAGAGCAGCTCCCAGGCTGGGGAGGAAGGGGGAGGAGAGGAGCAGGCGGAGTGTCACTGTTTATACAGCACCTCCTGCTGTCAGATCCATACCGAGAAATGAGAATTGACTTGGGAGAGAGAGACTGTTCCTCTCCAGAACTAATAGTTGTCGGCAAGAAGAAATCAAACAAAACAAAAACAAAAATGAGAGAGCGTGTGAAAGAGAAACAAGGAGGGGAAAAAATAAAAAAAGAAAACCTTTTTTTGGAATGTTTCTGAGGCAGTATAGTGATATATTAAAAAGTGGGAAATATCTTTACACGTTTTGTTGATAATTCTACCCTTTTAAGATGATGTTGCCTGTCGCAAAAGCCACAGAACTGAAATCCATTACTTTCCAGTGCCTTAAAACATAATATAAACTCTTAAATAAATACAAATATATATAATGCATACAAGTATTTAACAAGTATGATGGCAATCAGTTGAACAAAACAGGCAATAGAGTTTCTAAATAGAAATACATATGAAAGTAATTTATTGACTACTTTTCACTTTTTTTCTGTAAAGAATATATAAAGGCATTTCAGAAAATAGCTCATGCTAATAATTCCTCTGGTGATTATCCATCAGTGTGCAGTAGGAAATTGTAAATGACAACAAAAATATAACAATTTTAGTAGATTTGAAATCTCTTCTGAAGACAAATGATTCTTTATAATGAAAGCCTTGCATATAGATATATGCTCACATAATCAGCTTGGACATTTATAACTTTTAGGAGTCCAGAATATGAGGGTAAATGTCAGTACAGCTATGACAGTCTACAATAAACTTACGATTAAAATACTTTAATAAACATGTCAAACTGAATTAAGTGCTTAAATGAAAAATTTACAGCAGAAGGATGTTAAGTTTTGTGCAGTTAACGTGCCAAAATCTTGTGTTGAGTTGTATTACTTTAAAGATACAACACATAATTCAGTGTAAAGTGTCTCTCTGTTAATTTTGCCAGCCATTTTCTAACTGAAGTTGTGTTAGTACTGAACAAATGAAGCCATTACAGTAACTGAGGGTTATTTCAGCTGTAGGTATAACAATTCTTCACTGTGTTCTTACACTGCTTTATGTCGACCTTCTTGTCTGAATGACTGAACCAAGTTTGTTTTGTAAGGAGCACGTTGTGATGTGATACAAGGTTAGAGGCACATTTATAATGAACCAAGACATTCAGGGGAAATACTCTCACTTTGTCCTGTTGTGCTGAGGCCTGACAGTGCAGTGCTGTGGTGACTGCATACAGAATTCACACCAGTATAACATCCAGCCACTGCCTGACAGCTTTAAAGAGATTTGCTTGATTTCCATTTGTCTCTGTGCTGTTTTGATGCCTGAATTATTTGTATTTGCTTTGTCTTTTCATGTAAATCAAAGGGGAAAGCAAATTTTAAAAAGGTTATATTCTTTGATTCAGTATTACTCTGCTAAGGCACTTTAGTCTGTCCACTGAAATCAAGTAGCACATACAACTAATAATATATGCTAATATATGTACTTCTGTTAAATCCATCTGGACTTCAGTCGAAAATGTATGTATTGAATTTAAAAAGTGTTGTCTTTATATAGCTGTTGCGTCTTGCCTCAGAGAAGGGCATGGTGAGGAGCTCCTGCCCCTTTGCTTGTAGTGTTCTTCCAAGTATTCTCTGAAATTAATACAGGCAAAGTAAACCAGGTAAAACTGAGGGAATACTTGAGCTTTGAGAACTGGTTTTACTTTTTCTTTAAATCAATGAGAAAGTAAAAAAAAAAGTGCAAACACTGTACTACAAAAATCCTCTATCTTTTACTTTCTAATTTCAACTGCATATGTATACAATGAGCTACAAGATTTCCTAAAATCTCAGCAAAGCTTAGGTTGGGATTTTAATGTCATGAATTCCGAGACTGTAAAATGCAGTTTTCTAGTACAAAACAAAACCAAAAACAAAACAAACAAGCAAACAAACAAAAAACCCCACACAAACAAACAAATTAAACATCAGTTTGGTTAGAATTGTTCCACCATTAATATTTCAGAGGTCAGTGTTTTGCCTTGCCGTTTTAAACATGCTGTGTAGGCATCTGTTGGCATTTCTGGGATCCCCAAATATATCTGGGGGTTAAAATCAGTTAATTTTATATACAATGTATGCAATCTGAGGAAAGCACGTAAGATTTTATTTTTAATTTTTTTTTTTTTTTTTTTTTAAGTCGGAACTTAAATTTTTAATAAAAATAAGTTTCAGGGAAAAAAAAAAAAAAGCCTTGCCCGAATAAATGCGAGCGAGCTGTGACACGTAACAATGGAAATAGCAGCATATCTGCTGGCTGGGGATGCAGTTAACACTTTCAGAGATGGGGGATGTCCAGCTCATTAGCATTCTTCATCAGTAGTGGTGCTGTTGGTGGGGGTGTTGGAGGAGGAATGCCATTGTGCCGGGTCCCAGTGTTTGGGGACAAACACTGCTGCGGAGGGAACGTGTGAAAAGGCCATAGTACTGACAGTGAATGAGGAAGGCTGTGCTTTCTGTGTGCTTCAAGCAGGGAAGCTGTCATTCACAGGCCTAGCACAGCCAAACAGAGGCCAAAAGAGAGGGCTCAAATACCTTTTAAAATGATATTAATGGTTTTTAAACGTTTTCTTCATTTAGAATTACGCTGTCAGCCTGGCCTGCGCTAAATAATATAAATTGTCACGCGAACAGGTAAATAAAAGGGTTTCTCCTTGCCTCAGTGAAAATTTATCGTGGAAAATGCAGGTGCATAAGTATTTGAGAATCTCAAGTTTCTTTCAGTATGTAGGTGTTTCTGAGCATGACTTGCTTACAAGGGTTTAGCAAAATTTGAACGTGGTGATTAACAAACATACCTGGTCCTGAGGTTTTACTCTGTGTGCTTTCATTTTTACTACAAGGGTGTTATATGTGAGGAAGAGGGGACTGAGCTGGGAGGATGAGAAGTGACAGGAAACTGTGCTGAATGTTCATTAGCTTGATCTAGCAGAACTTACAGTAATAGTAATTAATCATTTGAACCACAGCAAATTACATTACATTAAAGTAATGGAGCTAGTATGCAAAATACCCACAAGAAAACAAAAGGGAATAAAATTATTGACTGATTCTATTATTCGCCATTTTGGCTGTGGGAAAGCAAGCTTAAATGCACTGTTTCAAACTGAATACCCAACACTTTTTCTAAGCCATATGAATAAACAATGTAATTCAGGAGGCTTCCCTCATTTTGCTATGCAGATCCCCAAACATATTACTGATTTAAAAAAATTGAAATATTGCCAACACCAGAACAAAGGAAAAAAGAAAGTCCATATTTCTTCTATTTTGTTGTGTTTTTCTTTTGAAACTGCTGACTCAAGTACTGGAGGCTGAATACCTCTGTGAGACACAAATAAAAGCTTTGTTCCATAACTTTTTCTTTTGTACTTTATAAGGAACATATTTATCATTACTTTTCAGTTGGTTTTCAGAGATTACAGTAATTACATTGTTCAGTAAGAACTTTAATGACTTGTTTTCTTTTTCCCTCATATGAATAAAATACAAACTAGCTTGTAGGTATAATAATTTTTCAGGGGGTTTGCCTGGCAGAAACAGATAAAATGATACAATTTATGAGGTATTTTTAAACTGTTTGTTTTTTCTGTCATGTCTATACCCATGCTTGTTTACAGAGTTATCAGAAATTTATACCAAATGAACCCTGTTTATAATGCTGTCTTCAGAAAATTAGATTATATTGTGGCAAACTCAGAATAATAATTATTAGATGTTATTTGAAGGAAACAAGAACTTCATCAAAATTCTTAACTTGATTTCTGATTCAACACAGTTTTGTATTTTTGTTTTTATGGGTTGTGAAAGTATATATTAAAATAACTTGAGTGTCACAGCCTCTGTTCAGTAACATCCGCCCCTCCTTTTTTGTAGACTTAGATTATTTGTTTCCTCTTCCTTGAAGCTTCTGTTTTCCTAATTTTATATGACATTGACTCATGCTGTTGAAGAGATGTTAAGTATCATTCTTTCCTTCTTTATAAGTCACAGAAAAATAGATTTTTTTTTTGTCTGATTTGACCTGTGTGGAGGCCACTCAAAGAAATAATCCCGTGTTAAAGTGAACTTTGTGTAGAGCAAGATTCCATATGAAAACTGTAATATTTCACCCTGGCTTCTTATTAAATAATATAAAAATAGTGTTTTGGTAATTTTGAAATTGAAA
Organism: Illadopsis cleaveri; assembly: GCA_013399915.1. Lineage (NCBI taxonomy): Eukaryota > Metazoa > Chordata > Aves > Passeriformes > Timaliidae > Illadopsis > Illadopsis cleaveri. Next base: position 300,260 of record VXBB01017338.1, read on the forward strand.
TAGAAAACTGCCCTCTTGATAGTTCAGCTAAGTGATTCTTAGAATTTTGTACTGTTTATAGATTTGAGTGAGGCTTCAAATTTTTCCCACAGCTGAGCTGCATTCTAGTTACCAGAAGTATTTTAAGAACCTTAAACTTGTGTCTTTTTCTAAGTGCCATGCCTTGAGCAGGCCTAACATCAGTTAAATGAAGTGAAAATTGCATTCTTGTCTTGATAGAGATGAAAATGGATTTCTGGTCATGAAATAGATGTAGTTGTCACTTTTTTAAAAAGGTGTCAGCAGTTTGCTTCAGCAAGTAAGGTGCCAATTCAGTATGACAGTAAACTTGTGATCTGAGCAATCAATAAAATGCTTCAATAACTTCTGCTTCATTACACTTATAATAAGAGGCTATAGATCTGTGGCACATAAAACGTTGATAAAGAGGCTATGTAGGGACTCAGTGTGACATTTTGTTTTAGTAATACAGTAAGTGCAATGTTGCCATCTAGAGTTTGTGCATAGGTAATTATTCTGAAAGCAAAAGCCCTAGTGAAAAAACAAACATCACTTAGTGGCATGTGTGTCTATCTGTATGGAATAGTTCATTTGCCTTGCCAAAAAATTGTGTAGGGCAAGAAAAGGAAGACAATTTCAATTATTATTATGCTTTTTCATTAAGTATTGTGTAAGAAAAAGATTCCCCCACACTCCAACCTAAGATTTAAATGCATCTAAGAAACAATTATCACTTAAATAGATGAAGTTGTTGCCAGCTACTAACAAAAATCATTGCAATGATTTGACACCCTTAAAGGGGATGAGGGAAGCTTTGTAGTCACAGGGAGTAAATGTTGTGATGTTCCACATTCTGACCAAGGGTTCTTGCAGTTGATTTATGTATTATGAGACCATAAATGGCTCCCGCTGACTTTTCATAAACATACATTGCAGGGGAATTTTCTCTGAGCTATTTATCTTGTAAGAAAATTATTTTGATATGTTAAATAGAGGGGGTTTTACCCTGTTAATATGGATGGCACCTGATTGATAGAACCTATGGAGAGCCATATTGCATTTTGAATAAACAAAACTTGATTTAGATCTAGAGAGGCTTTTTCTTTCCAGGGAAATTGTTGGAAATCTTAAATTCTTCTGAAAAGTATTTTTAAAAAATGTAAACCAAACAGTTCTGTCTAGAAGCACAAAGCATGAGTTTATCTAGTTCAGTAAACTAAGTGTTTTATTTCAGTGAAAAGAAGAAGTGGTTGAGAGTATTGAAGACTGGATAACTAAAAACATCTTTGTAATTGTAATTTTGTAATTTTTGTAATTTTGTAATTGTAATTTTTTTGTAATGTGAGTAGCTGCACAGANTTATTGAAGACTGGGTAATTAAAAACATCTTTGTATAGACAATTGTAATGTGAGTAGCTGCACAGATACAGCATGTTTATTGAGAGAGTGACTAAATAAATCTTTTCCTTTTTATAAGCAGCAAGAATGACACTGCCTCTGGTTTTCCTTCTACTTTGGTATGTAATTTATAAACAATTTGTCTTCTGAGTATCAGAGCTTTATTGTAACTATGATGGCTACTCATGTGTTTTATCCTGATGAGCTGGTCTGCTAACACTGTCCTGTGCTTTATCATCAGCATTTAATTGTTCATTTCTTCTGCACAGATAATAAATACAGGAGCGTGAATGGGGGAAATCTCTCTGAAACTGTGCTGAGGAGTTAAATGAATGCTCTAAGAATGTAATTTCTGGATTGTTTTTCACCATGAACTTGCATTGTTTTTTCTTTCTCTCCATTTGAACATCAATGTTTGCTAGAGACATATGGTTCATGCTAAAAAATTACATATTAGTCAAAAGAGCACAGATGGGGGATGATATTCTTTTGCAAATTAGATATTAAGTGACCGTTTGGGACTAATGAAGTTTTAATTATAGCAGGGCCCAACATCTTTGTCCACTGTATTTACCACTCATGTTTGATTAAGCCTCACTGGCCACAAACCTGTTCACCTTTTGAATATGTTCTGTGCTGAGGTGCCTCCTGCATAATCAGGTGAATCCAAATAGGACATGGATTCTTTGGTGATGACAGGGAGAGAAAAGGAAAAGGAATTTGTTACTTTCCATTTTATTATCAGTTTTGTCCTTGGATTGCCACAAAACGCCTGTGCAAGTAGTGTGTCTCTGCACTGAAGCATGAATTTCCCATTTTTTTAGCATTTAGAATTCATACACTGGGATATCTTAACATTTAGTTCAGACTAACTGTCTTTGATGGCATAAAAAAATAATTCTGATCAACTGGAACCAGGTTCTAGCAATGTGTCAGATAGAGGATCATATTCCTGTATTTTATCTGTCTGAGATAGATATTGGCACAGTGAGATTATTTCAGTTAATCCCAGGTTACCTATCCTTCTCTGGGGATTGTGCAAAGTCAAATTACATCACATTTGCTGTGAACTGAGAGTGAATAAATGTACCCTCAATCACTTCAGTTGACAAAGTTGTTAAACAGAGTAAATTGAGTGTGTGCCTGTGTCTGGGGGCACTAAGAGATTCTGCTGGTATAAGTAGGTTTATAATAAATTTCTGAGCTTTCATTATTATTCTGTTATTCTCAACTAAGAAATATGTAATATATCAGTTAAGCAGGGGAAAGAGGTCTTCAGTTATATTGTTCACAAATAATCTGCCAATAATCCACGCAGTACTACACAGACAGCACTGAATCAAGATTTGTTTCAGATGTCTCCTCTTCAAGTTATGTAAGAAAACAGCAAAATGTCCACCCATGTGAAGATGGGGTTACACTTGCAGTAGAGTCCTGCCTGCTACCAACACGTAGGACTGACTTTTTTGTTTCCTTTTTGAGAGTTAAATGAAATGCTGCACAATTATTAGATCTACTCTTTGAGTTGTTCCACTAAGCCTATTAAAAAGTTGTTAAGATAAAAACTAGAAGCTCAGTATAGAACTTTCTGACTCTTCCAGAAATAAATTGTTGCATTTAGCAACTTTGGAAGTAATTACAGAATTCTATTGCTAAAGTCAGTGGAAGTAGATTTGACAGATTTCCTCTAAATTACTCAACCACCTACAGGTATTACTGCCAAGATTCTTTGGAAATGAGAATAAATTTTATGGAGTTGCAACAGCAGAGTGAAAGGGTGTGTTTGATAGATTCCCTGAGCTGTTTCAACACCCACAGGTATTATTTGTAAGGAAACAATCATGCAGAGCCTTCAGCTGGTTAGAGAGGGCACAGCATTCCATCTTCACCTGACATCCTATCTGTTCTCTCCACATCCCGTGCCCCCGGCCTGCCACCCACTCCTCCCAAAACAATGCTCACCAAGAGAGTTTTGTGTGAATGGACAAGAATATGAATGTTTTTTAAAGGAATCCAAACAGTGAAGAAAACCCATTGTTTGTGGGAGACGAAAAGGATTGAGGTGGGAGAAGAAAAACTGTCTTTAGGATTGATTAGTATTCCTCACATTCTTTCCTAATTAATCAATGTTATTCTTTAATTGTTAGACTCTCTCAAAGGTAATTATTTACTGCCTTAAAAGCTGAATGTAAGAAAAAAATACCCAAAAAGATGAAAATTAAGGTTTTATTTGCTTTATTTTTCTCTTTTTAGTTTGACTCATTTCAGACTTGCAAAGACTGGTTTGACTTATTTTAACTAAGCCCTGAAATACTCAGCATGGGTTCTTCAAATTGCATAGGCTTTACTAAAGTGGGATAAACAAGAGGACCTTCAGTCTGTAAAAATGAAGCATTGTGATGTTGAGTGTTTCTCAAAGATGCTTTTTCATGTTATGATTTTATTTCCATATACTTTTAAAAATATTTATTCCAGTATTGTCTAAAAGATTCAAAACCCCCAGGCCTGTTTATTGTGCATGCACTGGATTTATTATATGTCACACAAATGTAGTATCCTGTAACTTATAGTGTAATTTTATTGAAATTTAAAAGCCTAGTCCTTTAAAATTTGACCATTTTTCCACAACCTTTAAACTTGTTTGTACTCTTCTTTTATAACAAATTGCTGCATTTATTATTTTCATGGATTAATTACTTAAATTCAGTATTAACAACATAAATTTTGCCATTTAAAATTAAACTAATTCGGTTTTATTTTGAATATACTAAGGATGTGGATCAAAACTGTCTTCTCCATTTATGGTGTCTTGCAGTATTCAAGGACATTAAAATAAATTCATTCTAAACTTTCTTCTCTAGCAAGTAACACTAAATCCATCCTTCTCTTTTTCTTGCTGAATAATTTTTTTCACGACCCTTATGCTAAGGAATAGAGCAACCACCTTCCTTAGTACAACTGCAAATAGTGAAGTGCTGCACTGCCAGACTGTGCTGACTGAAACAAGTATTTTCCTTAGAGCATCCAGAACATAAAAGATTTCTGTTGCCCCATCCCAATCTGATTTTTGAGCTGCAATCTTTTGTCCAGAGCTAGCGATAAACACCTGTATCCTGTCACTATTTGGGTGTAGTCACCCACCTGTATTTCTTTTCTAGCTTAATTTTCTCTGCAGATTCTCTTCTTTACAGATACACGCACTGACTTCTGAATTTTTTTTTCGTACCATTGTAGCAAGGAAACCAGTTGTCAATATTGCTCACTGTGATTTTTTTTCCCTGAGCCATCTCAGCTGAGTCACCTGAGTTCCACCCTGTCTATCAAGCTGTCATACTCCAGTATCTTGTATGCAAAAAACTATTTCTCTTAATTTATAGGTCAGTGGGATGCTTTCCCAGTTTATATTCTGTGGTCTTAAAGACAGCAGTTGTTCAAAGTGAAAGTAAAATTCCTTTGGGCTAACAAGCAGAGTATATGGGCATTATATATCCATAACTTTATAAATTAACTGGAAGCCTATGTTGGCCTCTTAGTCAAAGTTGCAAACTTTGTTGCAGAACTATCCACTGGTGCAGAAACAAACTGGTTGTTAGCACAGCCTGACGTGACAGCAAAGCTTTAGAGGGACTGAACTTCAGCTTGCTTTGCCCATTGGAGACCCAAATGTTCACCTCTTCCTGGAGCAGAATGGCTGAGTACCTTTCCTCTGTTATCACAAGGGCACATCTCCCCAGGATCACTTCTAGCAGATTGCAGGTGTTGCCTGCCAGAAGGAAAGAGGAATTTTGTCAGTCACCAGGATTCTGTCAGCCCTTGTTTGTCCAGGCAGCCCAAAATACAGATGGTCTGGAAGAAATTATGTAGATGTATTGAGTAGAATAAAAACCATGTAAAATGGCATGTTCTACCCTGCTTCCCAGACTGGGCTGGTAGCAGTAGTTTAATGAGGGCCCTAAAATGTAGGTAGCTGCATGGTTCTGCATTAAAGCTAACCTGCAATCCATGATCACTGCTGATCTTGACACCTTTAAAAATGTAGAAGGCAGAAATGGTACGTGGAGAAGGAAAAAGTGTTCCTCAGAGAAAAGAAAGAAGTATTTAATGAGCTGCTTCACCCATTCCTCAATAACACACAGAAAGAAAAATACTCTTGAAGACCTGATAGTACCATTAACACTTTCAAAGGTACAAAACTTGGTCTAAGGACTATCCTTTCAGGTTCTGTGATAGGAGGCAATTATCTCACTAAAATCTTAAAGAATTTGGACAATTGGCAAAAAAACTCTGTTAATCCCTGCAGTAACATTGTTTTGCCCTGCTAAGATTAGAAATAGCACAGACTTTTCTGGAAAAAAAGTTTTGTGGAGACAACCAAGTGTCTGTTGAATGCTTTGTGGTTAATCTTATCTCCCAAGGTCCAGAAAATTCAGTTCCAAAGTCTGCAAAAAGGAAACAGGTCATCAGTGTTGATGGCAGCTGAGATAAGTGGCAAAAAATCTTTTTTGATAATTGAGCAAATGCTTTAAGTATTCCAAATAACTGCAAGGAAATGAAAGCTGGGATAGCTATTGTACTTATCTGCCAAGGCCCTTATTAAAAGTCCAGATTGAATTAAAGGCTTTAAAAAAGAACAACCAGGAGCCATATCATACAGCAATTATACTTACGAGATCAAATTTCACCTAACAAAATAATAGGAGTTTCTACTCCCTGTTTTGCTACAATAAGTCTGTCTGAGAACTTCATTGCTCCAATGATTCGAAGCTTTCTTCCAATTTTAATTTTTAAAAAATTATCTTTAAAATCAATTCCTTCCTTTTTCAATACAATTTAACTGAAAAAGCTCTGCATCCCCTTTACTATTTACCTCCTCTCCATGTATTTTTAAAGAGCAGTCATATCTCTTTTCAGCCTTTTCTTTGTTCATAGACTAAACCAAATCTCTTGTGTGAGATGCTCTTCATTGTTTAACCACAGTAGTATTCCTTAGTGCAACAGTTTTTGTTCTTGCTAGAACATAAGAAAAAGGTCCACATTATTTCAAGCTATTTAATGGCTTGATGGGGTGCTTTATAGTTCCATGGATATTTTTTAATCCTTTTTTAAGCAGAATTTATTTTTACTATTTTCTATTCATACAATGACCTCTCTGCCATTAAAAGATGTGTTAAAAATATTTGTTATTGTAAAAATTATCACAATGTAAAATGAAGAATGTTTTATTGCCTTCAGTATATTAAGTGCTTGAGTTTTACTTTTTAGGTCATACCATGCTATTTTTCATCATTAACTTACAGTGCTACCTTACCATACTTATTATTCTGTATTTTCTAAACAAACTCTTTCCTTTCAATACTTGTATTCCAGGCATAATCTTGCAGTGTGGTTGCTGCCTGAGTGATACAGGGTTTCATTCTTGTAAAGACATCAGGGGACTTTTGTTAGGTTTTTTCATTGGTATTGTCCACTCTGGGATTTTTACAGATCACACCCCCTTTTTTCTAGTCACACAAGGTTTCAGTAGTTCTAACAATAGCTACTAAACCTTTCCAATTAATATCTTCTACAATTTTATCTACTCCTTGGATTGTTAAAATTAAAAGAGAAAATAATGAAACCCTCTTTTCTCATTGTCCTATTCTTAGTGGCCTTTTTTGCTGCTAAAATGTGAGCAGATAGTAGAGGATATGAATTTTTTGAATTAATGAGTTCTGGAAGACTGAAGACAATGGGATTCTCCTTTGAAACTCTGGATAAGTTATCTTTTAATAGAGCAACTATTATCAATAAAGTTATGTTTATGAAATGTCATAAATATATTAATGAGTGTGGAAATACTTAGAAAAATCTGTTTGATAAATGGTCAAGTTTTCATGTCTAGATACTTCAAAAGCTCAAAATAAAATTTTACTTAATTGTTCTTCATTCCTTATTTCTTGATTCCTTGTCGGCTTTGCCAAACACATTCTCTCCCGAATTTGCTTACAAAAATTATCTTCTTCTGTTTTGAAATTTTGTTTTACTTTGTGGCACCTTTTATTCTATTTAGCTTACAAATGTGGAAGTGTCGTAGTACAACAGGGTACTCCAGTTATACTGAAGGGAATGACAGTATTCTGTTTTGCTGAAATTCCAAATGGTAGGAAGTTAAGTGTGCAAACAGTCACACTGAACAGAAGAGTGCAAGCTGAAAAGCAATTCTTGTTGCTGCTTATTGAGAGCAGAGTTGTTTTCATAAAGTGCTTCTCTCTCCATGGTGGTAGTTACAAATATCTGCTCTCCCAATCTTTGTCCCTTTTTCTTTGCATGGAGATGGAAGTACTAAACAGTTTTCCCTGTTCATGAGGTGCTGATTTGTTAACACTACAAAAATTATTGATTCCAGCTATGATGTTCCACTACAAACGGTAAGGGAGATTCTCAGACCCAATGCTCTGGTCAGGAACATGCCCCTTAGAAATAAAGTTTCCAGCTCCCTTTTCTTGGCTGACTTTGGTGTGAGAAATCTTGTTGTGTGACCCAGGTCCCCACCAGCCTTGTGCTGCTTGGTCCCCAGCAGTCCCAGAACCAGGCAGGCTGGTTCTTCTGGACTGCAGTCACCACTCCAGCCAGGGGAAGAGCTTGGACAATTTGCTGCTAATTAGATGCCATGAAAACATCCAGTGAAGGAAGTCTGTGAAATCTCAATGCTGAAGTTTTAACTCTTTCAGATTGACTAAACCATTTGCTATACATTTGCTATATTACTGTATTTAGTATCATGTTTTGTCTCCCCTCCCCCTCTTCCTCTGTTTTCTTTAGATTAAGATTACATTTTTTTCTTATGTCATATAAACGAAAATTTAGTTTTGAAGATTACTGCAAATGTCACTGAACAATGGACATTACATGCAGGAAAACAACCTGGTGTCAGGAAACATAACAATCAAGGGACTGTTTTCCAATGGCAATAGCATTTACATTATTCCTAAATGATGTAAGTTTCTAGTCTTAGGAAACTTGCCATCTTTTAAGGAAAGGTGTAAATAAAGATGTTTCCAGCCTTAATTTACTTTTGAAAAGCATGTTCACAACTTAGATAAAATATATTTTTTTAGGAAACAATGACTTCTGTTGATTTTAAAGAGATATATTGTTGCTGTGCTTAATTTGAAAACTATTTGCAGTATTCTTCTAAGGGATGAAATTAGTTTCAAAACTGCTTTTCACATGCAATTTTAAGAATCAAATGCACATTTAGCTTGGTCTGAAGGTAACATACTTTAATTTTACAGTATGTACTTTCTGCCTGGGGAGGGAAAACTTTTGGGGGTCCACACTTTTTATCAGTATTGCTTCATTTATCCTTAAATGAAACATCCCACTGTACATAATAAAAATACATTCACGCATCAGGCTTCTGTTCAGCCCTGAACATCGGACCGGCGTTGTGGCCTGTCTCTGAATGCCAGTCACGGGATGCAGAGACCCTGCAACATTCCATGTTTTTCCAGGGCTGGCATCTGGCTGCTCTGTGGATTCCTGAGGCAGTTCTGTGAGCACTGTTGCGATGCCTCCAGGTCCACCATGTGATGGAGTTGCAGATGGAGCACTTGCGCAATGCACTCTCCTTTTTCCTGTTTTGTTCATCATGGGGAGCCTGTCCTGCTTCTTTGTGAGAGAGGGGATTTGTATGTGCTCAAAAAAGCTATTTCCCGCCTACTAAAAATTAATTAAGAAACCAATTTTTAGAGAAATGTTTTGTGTCTTTCCTGACCACACGTGTTCCATGTTTATGTATTTACGTGTATTGCTTGTTAATGTATTGCAGCGAGCCTTTCCAACCCCCTAGATCTCTTAGTTTTTGATTTGATGCCGTACAAATTTGGGTTTAATGCTTGTTTATCAAAAGTAATTTCCCATGTTTAAATACTAGCTAAGAAAATATCAGTGGGGACTTTAAGGCCATTTCTGAAGAAGTGCTTGAGTAGGGATGTGTCTACTTATTGATGTTAAAGAACTGAAAAAAAAAAAAGTCATGCAGAATAAATAGCATAATTTCTGAAGCAAAAAAAGTATGAAGTGCTGCAACCATAAAAATGTCTCCAATATCTATGGTAAAAAATAGATTATTTCAAATTATCTAGCTGCTAATATTGATAACTTCTGTAATGCGAAATGATGTAAGTTCATACTACGTGTGGCACGTACTGAAATCTGGAAGATTTGGATTGAAGTATAGTTTATGGTTAGCTCTGGATTGTAGAGGGCCATTTCTGAATCTTACTAATTAAAAATAGCAAAATGTTCTAGCTTTGTTCTTAGAAAAACCTTTACAGAATATATTTTGTATTTCTACAAAATAAGTGCAGGTGTAGCTGATTCCTTAATAAAATGGCAAATTTTCTGAGGCAATGTCACAGCATTTTATCCTACTATTTAAGAACTATTAATTCTTTGTCTTCATAGCAGTCTCAAATTAATATTTGCGTAAAATTCTTCAGATCATTTCATTATTTTGTTTAATAGAATTTTCCTCTTAAGATTACAGCCTTTTCTGTTAAATTGCAAATTATGCAAACAAAGTACGCCTACTTAAGTTTGGCAGTCCTGCATTAAGAAATGACTATTGTTTTACTGTTCATTTCTTCAAAGGATTACTTTTTAAATTAGTGAACTAAAATGAAAAAAGTGCATGTTTCTCTTCTCTTGTTTGTAACCCATAATTTTCCTAAGGCCAATTTAAGGTATATTGTCTTTTAGAATGACATTAAATTAGACCTCAGTCATCTGCTTCCTGTCACTTTCTATTATTTTGTACTTGTTCATCAATCCTTGGGGGAAATCAAAGCCTGTGTGGCTCCCATTTGAATCTGCATAATTCTTGGTGATGGCTGGGTCAGGAGGTGCCTCCCCATGATATTTAAATTTCTACCATAACTGGAGCCATTAACCCTTCCATGACATGGTCATTCTCATAATCTTGTTAGTATGTATTGTGCTATTCATTGAAATATTTTCAATGTTAAATTTAATTCTAAATTATGATATTTTGTTGTTGGTAAGAATGTCAGTGGAGTTTTATAATGCTTGTAATGTCTTATTCATGTATGTACCTGTTCTTAGTCCATTCTAACTATAATTGGCAGCAATTTTTGGAAAGATCCTTTAGTCTTTTTCTTCTGTTCTGAAAATAATCTAAATATTAATTTGGTTTCTTAACATGCAAGCTATTTTGCTCCCAGAAGTTAACTTCTGGTTGTACTTAAGTGCTACTTGTGAAATTCAGAGTAACCAAAGGTGGCTCTGGAGAGCGTGTCCTGTATGGCAGCTGTGATGACTCAGCAGCAGTTCAGGGATGGAAGAGGAAAGAGTGGCCACCACACCACTGCTCACTCCCACCACAGCTTCAGGATGATGGAAAGGGCTAGAGGATTCAAATAATTTTATAGTTGAGGAGATGAGTCATTTTACTGGAAAATCTGACAAGAGATACTGAAAGGTAGAAGCACCCTGTTATCCAGGAACCTGGCATGGTGGCAGCTGATCCTTCCCTGAATGATCATACCCAGTGGATGCTGGTCTCTGTGTTTCCTGTCCTGCCTTAATTTTACAATCATTATCTTGGCTTCCACTCTGAGTGCCCAGAGAAAGTCTCTTCACAGCTTCTGCAAGTTCTCAGATCTATGATGTACATTGGTTTTATAAGACGCTGCAGCAAGTTCAAATCCTCATCTTGTTAAGTCAAGACAAATTTGTATTAAAGTGCTGTGCATTGGCCCTCTTTGTGAATGCAATAAGTGGTGCTGAGGTTTCAAAAGCTCTACCCCTTTCTGTCTCTAGGCAAGGTAAATCAGTAATGGGTGCCTGGCTAGAAATCCTTAAATACACCAGATTCTGAATCATACAAATCTGCTGAGAAAGAAGCAGATTATTTCTAACCATCAGATCATCTCAGAGATCTCAGTCAAATATCTAAACTTTGTACCTTTTTCATCTTTGGCATGGTTCTTACGTTGTTCAGTGTATTGACAGACAGAACCTTTCAGAAAATGATACTGACTTCCCTCCTGCACACAAAGACCTGGATTCTCCCGTGTGTCTGGGTTGCACTGTGGGGCTGTCAGGGAGATGGTTACAGCTCTCTGATTTTCCACGTAGCCCCGGGCCCCTGCATTGCTGAAGCCTCTGCCAGCTGGCAGTGCTTCCCTAGGGACCATTGCAACGAGGGCTTCAGAGCTCCCTGCACTCTGTCCTGCCCCAGTTAAAGCACACAAGGCTCCACACAGGGTGGGCAGGGAACAACTGACCTACAGGGCCTCTCACAGGGTAGTTACACAGAAAATCATCTGTGGATTATGAGGGTAGAACAGTACCAGAGCAGAAGGAAGAAATTTTGGAAAGGTTTATATTTTTCATCATGCCACTGATGCCTTGGGAAGGCTGATCTGGAACAGAGACTGGACAGAGCTCGAGAATAAAGCAGATATTTATTGAAAGGCCTTTAGGATACACCTTGGGCAGGACAAGAGTCTGGCCAGGGCTACACCCAAGGTGGACCCAAAATGGTCACAAAATGGTCATGAGGTCTCACACTTTTATAAGTTTTGGTGCATTTGCATATTGGGGTTAATTGTCCAATTACAGCTTCAGGTTATGAAGTCCCATCTTTCTTGTTTCTCCCCACCCCATCGTTGTTTTTGTTTTTGCTTGAAAACTTCTAACAATTGTCCTTGGTCTCCAGCAGGAAAAGGATTTGTTTTGTCTCCCTGCTCTGTGAAGAGAGCTGACTAGCATTTAATATGAGGCTCAGAACTGCACCCCTGGGCAGCACAGAACCTGAAAAACATGGAAGCTCAAACTTAAGGCATCACCATGCTCAGTGAACAACTCATATACCTCTAATGACCACAAGTCTCTTATTTTGGGAGCACAACTTCCATGGGCTTTTTGGATTGTCACTCCACTCTTCTCAGCAGCTGGTACAGTGCTATGTTTTGAATTTACTGAGAATAACATTGATAACCACACTGATGTTGGAGTTGTTGCCAAGTTCCTGCAGCCTCTTACAGAGAAAATAAAGGAAGCCAATGCTTCATCAGATGGTTTTACCAAAGGGGCTTGGACAAGATCACAGGCATCCTGGCCATTCCTAACCTTTTCATTTGAAAGGATCCCATGCAACAGGCTCCAGATGATATACCAAAATCTAAAGGCTTTGTAGAGCTGGACATGAAACAAAAAACACTATTTTGACAACTCTGATTGGAGATGACTCTTCCACTGCTTTACTGCCTGACCCAACTGGAAGAATTTCCCATTTTTCAATTCATGAGAGGCTCATGGGCCCAAGTTTTGTCTCTATGAGTAGATATTGCCACTTGTATCTACATCTTCTCAGTATCTTTGGCTATGGCATTTCCAGGTGTTTCGAAAGCACTTTCTGGTGTCAATTCTCTCCATTTTTTAAACAGACTGATTTGTAGATGTGTTGAAAGTCTTCAAAGTCCATTGCTTTTTATGTATATTCAGCAGTTCTAAGGCCCTGTTCTCCAGATATGCCCCCTTTTTCTTTGTTGTTGTTGATTTGGTTTTTTGGGGGGGATTGTTTTAGTCTTAATAAATCAAATCTTTTTTTTTGCTTTTGTTGGTTAGTTTGTGGGGTTTTGTTTGTTCTTAATTCAAAAATGCCAGGGGAATTTATGCTAGTACACAATTAAAAAAAAATCAGTCAAGAATACCTGAATATTCCAAAGTTAAAGTATCTCACTGTGGAATATTTTGTAATGTGGCAAGCAAAGGCATTTCACAGGAAGAGTACCATGGCTTGCCCAATGTCTAAAAGGAAGTTTTTTGTTGTAAGAATTCAATTTTCCACTCAAATTTCCCAGATTATAAAGTGAAGTATCTACATTACGTGATGTGAAGAGAGGTAAATGAAATTGGAAACATTGAGATAAACCAGAATGGAGTGTGTGATATCTTAAGAATATGAAATCTAGTGTAACACAGTAGCTATTTTAATTAGTTTTGAGAGAAAAGCAAGATGAGAGATACATGTATATCTATAGAAATTGCACTATCTGGAATTATAGTACTGAGTAGGGCTCAGATATTTTCTTTTTAAAATTCTATTGACTTTTTTTGATATAATGTGAGAGTTACGTATATATTCATCGTCTATGTACAAAATATAATAGACTTGTATAACTTATCTGTGTTACTTTTTTTGTGAATTCAAATTATTAACCTAATGTATTTCCAAGACAAGTTCAATAACTGAACTTCCTGGAGATGCTTTAAACCTTTCCAGACAAGTACACAAGAAAAGATTTGCAGAACAACGGCATCAGTTGTTTTATGGAAGTAGGTCAAAGTTTGACAAAGGAATCTTATATTTGATAGATTTTTCTCACAGAACGTGCAAATGGCCCAAAGTAAAGACCTGTGACAGAAAATGCATTTATTTAAACTGCAAGTAGGGCAGATTAGAAATTAAAAATCTTTGTGGTGGGCAAGTCAGGCCTATTGATGGCAGTGAAACATGATGGTCTGAATTCAGCCCCTGGACCTGAAATTCCCTGTCTATCAGAGAGTGCCTGGCAACTCTGCACCTGAAGTCTGATTTGATATTTTTCCCCTAAATATCCCTTCACTGCTGCAAATAGGTGTGGGTGGACTGTCAGGTTGACATGTTGTGTCTGCTCTAAATTCCTTATCTGATCCTTCCCTGCCTTCTGTCATCTCTTACCTCCGTGTGTAAAATCCCAAATTTTTGCTTCCACATTCCTTCCATTTTCCTTTCACTAGAAACATACACATATGATAAGAAGAATTATAAATTGTTAGAAAATGAACATTTTTCCAGCTGAATGATTTGCTATTTTTTCTAAATACACTACATCCCATTGTTTATTTGTTAATTTAGGAGTAAAAGTGACAGAAGAACTTAAAGTAGCCTTATATAGAGTATAAAGATCTAAACTGTACAGGAGGTAGGGTTCATTCCCTCAATTTGGAGATTTGTCATCATATATCATTCTGAGGTAAACTTTTTAAACCAAAAAGTTCAAAGAATAATTTCAGTTAAAAATGAAACAAAGAGTGCATTCTGAAGATAATGAATTATTGAGAATTACAGTTATTCTATGCACTTCCCTGCTGGCAGTATTCTACTTCATTTGAATTTAACCTTGAGATTATATTCCAGTGCACAGGGATTTTTTTTTTTTTTTTTTTTT
>VXBB01017338.1:314895-327395 GCA_013399915.1 Illadopsis cleaveri
TTTTTTTTTTTTTTTTTTTTTTTTTTTTTTGCTATTGGAAAGAACAACACACACTAATTAAATGGTCATATGAAGAGAAGGTAACTTATTCTATACATTCAGGTCCCAAATATCCTTTGTAGAAATTTATTAAAACCTACATTAAAAAAACCTTTTCATCAACTGAAATGCAAATTGAAATGCTTGTTTTTGACATAATTATTTATGTCAGGTATTTTGGAAAGAATATATCCATGCCTTCAAAAATTTTGAACTTTAAAGTGAGAATAAGTTTATATTTGTGAGATAACATTTACTGCATGTTATTTTATGCAAAATTCACCTCCTCCAGAAATCCACCTGTAGTTACAAGTGCAAAGTTTAGTTATTTTTAAAGAATTCAACTCCTGTTCAGGTATTACGTAAAATAACTCAAAATATAATGGAAGTATTAAACCTTATAATTATTGTAGTTTCTAATATAATAGAGCTGCAATTGGTTAAAGATTGAGTAGGAGAAAAAATGGGAACAAATTGAGATGTGTTTTTCTTTAAAGCAAATAGACTTTTTATGTCTTATAAGCGACAGAGGGTTTTTTTTGTTGTTTTTTTTTTTAAACAAGTAAAAAGCATAAAAAACCAAATGTGCCAGCTCTGACATTTCCTGTCTGATGACAACGATGAGATCCAGCCTGTTAGGGCTTAAAATGACTGTCTTGTCTAATTTGTGCTCTTCAAATTTATTTCTTTCCTCCCAACTGTCTCATTTTACCCCACCTGTCACACATCACACGTTCACACCCCTACCTTTACTTTTTCAGATTTTACAAGCTTTGCCTTCTGTTTTTCCCCATCTTAAATGTGATCCAGCCTTTTCTCTCTAGCTACTCACCTTAGGTTTTTTGCCTTTTTGTTTCTTAATTTCCTTGTCTGTGTGCTATTTACTCTTTTACCTGTTAAATAAATTATAGAACTCTTAAGGAAAAACAGAACAGTAAATTTAAATAACATGAAATACAAATAATAAAAATGTTAGTGCTTAAGGGCATTGATATTTCCCTTAAAAGAATCCCAGCACTCACATGGGTCTTCAGTCATATATCTTAAATAAAAACTTTAACGGATTCTCTAGATGTATGATTAATGTTATGAACATTTAAGATGTTTATTTGCATCTTGTTAGAATTCTGGTCTTCTTAGAATTTTGTAAACTGTACAGCTGAACAACAGTGGAGCTGGAATGAGCACTGATGAGGGGTGTGAAACTTGCAAGTCATTAACTTTTCGCATATGGGTTGCTAATGTCTGAGATAAATTGGCTTCTCAAATATTGAACATATCTTACTTATTTTTGATAATTTAATGCTCCTTAAAACAAGTGCTTCCAATGTTCATATATTGGGCATGAGTGGCGAACTATGTCAAGACACTCTGTACTATTAATTTTATTAATAACCTTTGGCTGTCAAGAAATTTTGTTAAAACCTCTAAACCACTGAAATATAGATGCAAATGCCAGAAATTTAACTTACTAAACAATGATGTCAGCGCTTGATTTGAAATTTGGTTGACTTGTTTGAGGAGATGGTTAAACCATACAGTCTTAATTTTAGCTAGTTATAATTGACAATAATTGACAAGTGAATTTAATTCCTTTTTAACTTGTTGAATTCTTTTGTAGTTCCTTTCATGTCTTTTTATTGCACACTGAGAAACACTTTTTGATTTACTTTAAGGAGGGCACGGCTTCTTTCCTGTTTTGATAATCCTGAATTTTATTTTTATGATTTGTTTTTTTAAATATCATTCAACTTTTTCATTTGAGATTGCTAAATACACTCTGCAGAGCTGCCTGTCACACATTAATGTCAGTGACTCTAAGCTATGTTTAAGTTATCCACTGGCATCTAGTAATTATCCAGAACCATGAAACACAAGGCAGTATTCTCTGATGTGTAAAATTTCAAGTCTGTATGTATTTCTTCAGTCTTAAACACACCTAGAAAAGAATGTCAGTTTAACTTTTGGTATTACATCTTTTAAGGTTTTTGGTTTGGGTTTGTTGTTTTGTTTTTTTTTATCTCATAGGTCCTCTGAAGCTGAAAGTATTGTGGCACAAAGCAGCTTAAATATAGGTCCAAAGAGAAATGGTGTGATGGTGACCACACCATACATGTCACACTCTAAACATGCTTATGGCAGCCTCTGCTGAAACTTCTTTCAAAATTAACTCTGACTTCTTTAATGCTGTCCACTGAAAAGCATCTTAATAAAGTTTTAAACGATATCAGAATTAATCCTAATATTGTGATTAATTTTGCTGGTACGGGTTTCAAACAATGGAATCTTCAAGACAAAAAATTAACTTAATGAAGTTAATTAATTAATTTTTGGTATGGGTTTTAAACAATGGAATCTCCAAGACAAGGAATTAATTTAATTAATTTAATTAATGATTTTTTGGTATGGGTTTTAAACAACGGAATCTCCAAGAGAAAGAATTTGTCCAAATCGTTGATAACTCTCATCTGGTAACATGCTGAAGATGTACAATAGCAATTCCATAAATGGGCATAACAGGAAGCTCTTGCTTCCTTCTAAATCTTGTTTTCTGCCCTCTATTTTGAGATTCTGCTTTATGTGAAACGCGTGCACATAGGCACAATGAGTTGCTATCAGACAGCAAGTATGTGAATTCTGATACCTTTTTATCAGTTGTACACCAAGAATTCTACTTTTTAAATGATATCCTGCCAGCTTTTTCACAATCCATTAATTCCTGGATCAACATCAGAAGGAATGTCAGAGCCGACTGAAATTCTTGTAAGACACAGATGTCAGGATCAAAAGTCAGAGACATTCTCAGAACAGCAGGGAAGCCTGCTTGTTAGACCTTAATCGTAACAATTAGTATCTGCCATGTGACATTCTCTATACCCTGCCTATATTTCTGTTAACTCCCAGGCATGCTAAAAAGAGAAAATATTTACTGAAGTTGGAGACAAAAGTACGCGGGCTCTTAGTCTTATGTCCCTTTTTGCAAACTTTTCTGTGGTGTCTTACCCTACATGATAAAAAACCCCCCAAAACCAAAATTGCATCAACCTGCCTTTAGATTGAAATAATTTGACACTAAAAATATGCAATTCTGTTCTGACTCTATTATGTGAAGTTATTCCTTTAATGTATATGATTAATGACTAACTAATCTTCAAGGGAAAGTCTGTTGGTACCTAGATTTATCTACACTGTCTACCCAGTAGAAAAAACACACTTGTATTCTTAAGGTTAACATTTCGCATGGTTTATAAATTTGTTGTTGGTTTTAACCATCTTGGCTCTGAATATTTTCTTTCAGAATGATAATATCAGATTTTTTTTAAAGAATTATCTCTTTCAGTGCATTAGAGACTAGAGGACACTGAAATGATCAGACTCCTTTCTGCTCCTTTGTTGCTTTATGGTTTTGGCATTCTGAATTCAAGCAACCATTTCGGGCATATGGAGGTTTGTGGGCCTGTAATTGTAATTCTTCAACTGAGAGGAATTTTTCCTGGCTATAGGCACATCACAAGTTATATTTGTCTCAATTCTTTATCCTCTTCCTTAACCTTCCTTTAATTATTACATTGATACAGCAGAAGCTGTCAGGCATGCCAGCTTCACTTTTTATTTTGTGTAGTGGAGAAGAGCAAGAAAGAAAAGAGAGAAGGAAAGTATCCTGAGAATGAGGAACCAGGATCTTTGGAGCAGTTGGAAGTGTTAATTAATATCAATACTTTATATAATATATACAGCATCATACACAGATATCATATATAAAAATGTTATGTATTAAATATACTCAATAGATGTAAAATATACTAAATATAACAAGTTGGTCTTAACGGACATGACTAAATTAAGATACCCCAAGACTCCTAATATTTCCTTTTGCATTAGAGAAAAGATAGAGAAAAATGCACTGTGAGGGAACAACAGAATGGCTTAAGGAGCCTCACATCTGATCTAGAAATGTAAGAATAGATTTCACCCTCCAGACAGTCTGAAAGGACTTGATAGATTTGGCTGGGGAATTCAAAATGTGTGAACACAAGATTCTGAAGAAGAATTTAATGACTAAAATCAAGGAGCAGAGGGAAAAGAAAGAATATTAAATAGTAGGACTGACAATTAATCAAGTAAAGCAACATTTTCCGGTGGCCCATATCTCTTGAAAGGAGAGGACAGAGTCTAAAATGAAAAGAAATTAGCGTTTCAGATAATGATTGCAAAAAGTATGAATGTGAGGAATACCAGGAGATAATGGATCATGTCAGTATTAGGTTCTTTATAATGGGAGAATTAAAATATTTTCAGGGGAAAAAAGTTGAAGTAGAAATAGACAGATTTGTAAAATACAGAACTGTAACTTCAGTTTGGGGAGATTAGCTCCAAAACTGGCCAAAAATTTCAGCCTCAGAAATGAAGAAGGTGGTGACTGGCCATAGGAGAACAAAATAGTGGGGGAAGAAGATACACTTTTCATTTTTTCAATAAAAATTAGATCTGAAAAAAATAAAATAAGGAGATAGAGAGCACAAGTACAGATTTGGAAAGGTTTGAAAAGGAGTTGTAGCTGGAAGAGAAGCAGTGAGATTGGTGCCCTCTTAGTTATCTGTAAAGGAAAACAGCAGCTTTGAACTGAGAACTAGGCCAAACTACAGAAAGGAGGGGCAAATGTGGAGTGGGGGTGGTTTATACCTTATCAGTACAGAAACAAGAACTACACTTTGTCCCAGAAATTTTATCCGAATTGCCATTGGAACACCCTGTGTTCAGATGTCTCCAAGGATGGAGCCCCCACAACCTCAACAATAAAAAAGTGCCCCGTGAGGTTCAGATAGCACCTCCTGGGTCTCCTTTGGTGCCCCTTGCCTCTGCTCCTGTCCCTGGGTATCCCTGAAAGGAGCTTGATTGTCCTCTGAACCCCTTTGCTGTTTATGTACATTAATAAGCTGCCCCTGAGCCTCCTCTTCCCTGGGGTGACCAATTCCAGTTTCCTAGCCTTTCCTTGTCTCTAAATTTAAATTTTAGAGGTGTAAGTGTGCTGTGGAGCTGCCTTCTTCATAACAGGCAATGTGTGCACAAAAATCAACTATTTTATTTGTCTGCATTTCAGCTTAATCCCTGATATCTCATGGATTTTGGACACACATAAGTAGTAATAACACTTTATTCTAATAGGCCACATCTTTTGCATGTTAATATCTGGGAGGAAAATAGCAGCCTACAGGAAAGCCATTAATCAGAAGCACTAAATGCCAAAGGTAAAAATTAATGAATTCACTAATGGCTTTTTCTTCTTTTATCCCCGCTGTTATCGTTTAGCTGCTTTCAGTTATCTGCAGTTTCCTCTCTTTTCAGGAGTATTTACACAAACATGCCCAATTTTAGCATTGAGAGCATTTAGTACTGAAATAAAAGCAGCAAACAAGTAATATTCATGTGTGATTTGACTAGAAAAATAAAATCACTTTCTGAGAGAGAAAATAAAGTCTGCAAGAAGCTGGAAATGAGTGTCATAACTGACCAGGTAGAACAAGTCTTCAAAACCTATGTGCATTACACTGAAGTTGGTGTCTTAAGGAAGAGAGTTTGATCAATCACTCTTTGCTTTTGCCAGGTAAGAGAAATTCTACAGCAACTGCTATAAAAATCTGTTTATTTTATATGTTTTATTTGAGAGAGGAATTGTCTTCAAACTGTGCCTGCATGTGTAGACAGAGGTTTGTTTTCATTTTATTTCTGTCCAGTTTTGTGTCATTTCAAAAACTGAAAAACCATGAAGTGAGAAAACCTAAGATTGGTTTTGCTTCATTTTCATTTTAACACATAAAATTAATATTTTCTGAAAATAACTTCAAAATTTCAGATCTAATTAACTTAATTGCAGTTAGTTCTGGACTATCTCAAAGCTCTGAACATGGACAAGGAGAAATGTCTTGAATTTTATGAAGAAGCACAAAAGAGCTTCCAGTGCAATACAGATCAGCTATTTGGATGCCCATTTTGTTGGTAAATCAGGACCAATGTGTTCTTTACTTAACTTCTTGACTGACTTCTAAAAATTTAAAGATATCTATCCATGTCTTCTTAAAGAGGTTTAAAGAGGTTTATGCCTCTTTAAAGATGCTCCATATTGCAGCTTTTCTGACTTGTATTTACGTATTTGTATGTATGTGTGTGCATATGTACTAAAGAAAGTCCTTACTGGGCATAATTCACGATACACAGGACACTGTCCAGGACAAAATTAGGCTTTTTCTCTCTGAGAATGTCTTTTTTGCCCTCTTTGAGGTATATAAAAACAAAAAAGACTAAAAGCAGTTAAGACTCAAAAGAGCCTGAAGTAATTAAGGTGACTTGTGGATTTAAGGCAAATATTCATGACATAAATTCTGTGCTGAGGAGAGCCAAAGGCATAAAAACTTGTTTGATTTCTACTTTTTGAGAAAAGTAGAAATTCTGTTAAAATGGAACCAGACAGAAAATGAATCACAGTACTAATAACAGATTTCAATGTTTTTAAAGACATTGATCTCTAATATTTGTCTGGTCATCAAGAGCTTTGACTTCTGAAACTCCCCTAAAGGTGGAAGGGCTCAGACACAATGCATAAGAGAACAGCTGAGTTTTACTTTTATGAGCTCTAAGAGCATGCAAAATTTCATATTCTTAAGAACATTTCATATTAGTTTACTTTTAGATGTAAGTCAGTGTTAAACCCACTTTTTACAATAAAACTGTAGAGGTGGCCAAATCTAAAGAAAATAATGACATGTTCAACAGCTAGGATAAGAAAGAGATGATCACCAGGAGCCTTAGTTATAATTAAATCTTTCAAAGTAATTAAATGTGTTGCTAAATGCAATCAGAATCATGACGATGAAATGAGATATTCTTCAGGTACTGACTGTACTGTCACTGACCTCTGACAAATATTTATTCCAGCCCTACTCATTAATTCCCATCCAACCACAACTCTTCAGTTCCCCTACTTTTCTGGGAAGCTGTATGGTTTCTGTTGAGAATGATATGATATTAATTAGCTCTTTCTCAGATATTCTGGGTAGAGTCTGGATTTTCTGAGGTGACTGTGACTTACTGGTTTCTTCCATTTCAGTGTTTTGATTAAGTGTCCAACCCCTGGCCTTGTTGAGCCACTGTTGTCATTTGAGCTTTATTTTTCTTTCTCCTGTTTTTTAAGTGTTGTTTAGTGCCACTCAGTTCCTGCTCTTCTTTCTTTTTTTTTTATTTATTTCAATTTTGTCTCTAATACTGTCTGCCATAATTTCCTTTGCTTATTCTACGTTCCTTAATCCTTTAACTCTCTTCTCATTTTTTCTACTACCAGATTTATTTTCTTACTCCTTCCCTACCTACATCAGCTGTTACTCAGATTTCACATTTTGTGCATGGAACATTCTATTGTGTGTAGAGCATTCCATGTGTTTGGCCAATAAATCTGGCACTTACCTTACACTGCTTGTGACTCTAGTTTTAAAGTTGCCAATTAAATCTGTAGAGAATGGTCCCGAGCCTTTGTGTTGTGCTCACGAGGTTGTGAAACAGATCTTGAAAGTAGTTCTTATTAAAACAATAAAGCAAAAAAACCTCACCTGCACCCAGTGCTGCTTTGGGATGAATAATGCTTGTAATGAGTGGTTTGAGAGACATAGTCCTGGAGTTATGATATGGATCTTTTGCATGAGAAAGAAATACAGGTTTTTAAGAAGTACAGCCAATCAATTAATAACATTTGGGCAAAGGAACATTTGGAAACCCTGTATATAAAGAGATAGTCTAGAAGAATGTGCACTACAATTAAAAACTAGGATTTAATTTTTTTATATCATTGCAAATTATCATATCTACAGGTTGCATGGTTTTTCTTGCTACAGAAATTAAGCAAATCTTTATGCCAAAAAATTAGCATTCAGAAGTTGGTAAGCATTTTCCCAATATTCATTTTATGATGATGATGATGATGATGATGATGATGATAGCCTTTATAATATGTCAAAGTTAAATACTATGTCTATAACCATGTCAGGCAGCGACTGACAAAAATTTCCAGAACTGAGATGTCTTGTGCCATGATCTGAAGATCCAAAAACCTTCCAGGTGACACTGGCTGGATCACTTGAGTGAAAAAGTTTGTTTCACTGTCTGAGACAGCAGGTCCCACCTGCCCATTTGGCTGTGGTATGGTGTTCTTAGCTTCATATTTATATACAAACATCAGAGTAGGCCTACTGCAATTTTTCCTGCAGAGGAAGTGAATTATTTGCAGGTCATGTGATAAAGAAGAGACAAGAGGGAGACTTCTGAAAACTCACCCTGATTGCCCTGTAACAAAACATGAATTACATCTTGGCTGCAGTACCTGGGTCACAAACGACAGGCCATTTTTCTGCTGCTGGGTGGGCATAGGAGTAACTTCTTATCATTCAGTTAATGGATGAAACACAGCCAAAGTGGTTTTCAGAAGAAGGCTTTACTCATGCACGTGTTAAAATCCACCCACTCTTGGTGGCCATGAAACCACTACATGGAGACTTTGCCACGATTAGAAGAGAATAAAAAGAAAAATAACAATACAAACCATTGAGGTCTATTAGGGCCTGGATAGGCAGAGCCTTGCCTCTCATGTTCCAGTTTGATTTGGTTTGACACCATAAGTGGAAATCTTCACTGAGGATACTGAACATAAGTCATTTTAAACACAATTTATACTTAGAAACTCAGATGAGATTGCTGGGGGGAAGGGTTCCAGGGCAGGTTAGTGAGAGGATAACCTAAACCAGCCCAATCTTAAGCTTAGTTCTCAGAACGGAGAGTTCAGCAATAGTTCTGTTGTGGGCAGGCATTTGGAATCTTGACTGCTCCATTCAACTGAGTTATTTACCTAATTGTCTGAAAATCCACTTATTTATGCAAATTTCTCTGCAGGGTTCAGAATTTCTCTCATAAAAAGTTTTACCCGGCTCAGTCCAGCCTGGGTCCAACTCAGAACATCTTATTTTTTGAGTCAGGGATCATATGAATACTGAAAATGAAAAGGTGTATCTAAAAGTATGCTGTATGTTGCCTATGAAAAACATACAGATGCTTGGTATTCTATTCAAAGATAAAACTTTGTTCATGATAAAACCATATCTTCAGTGTCACTAAATATAAAATCAGAATTATGTTCTAATCTGTTTTTCAAGGTGGTCCTAGGAGAGAAACAAAGAAAGAAAATTGAGACCTTTGAAACTGGAGAGAATTACAGATGTCTCCACAATTGCAGAACACCTGATGATTATGTTAACTGCCAGCACTTACTGCCTTCCTCTCCCATTTGTTTTAGTGGTGGAATGGGCACCCAATAACAACTAAGGTCTTTTGTGTCCATTACATTCTGGGATGAGTATTTTTTTAGCCATTTAAACACGAACAAAAACAAAAAAACAACCAAAACCCAAACCCAACTGCAAACAAACCACCAAAAAAACCCCTCCACCACCCACCAAAAACCAAACAAAAACCCTCAAAACCCCAAAAGACAAAAAAACCCAACCCCAAAACCTGAAGTAAGCATTAAAGCAATGATGCATTTTCATGAAGCTGTTCAAGATGACAATGGAGAAATTAGTTTATCTTTTAGGCTAAACTAGTACTAAAGGACTAAAGAAGTGGCATTAACTCACAAGAAGTAGAGGATTTTATTGCCTATGAGTGAGACAAAGTGTCCCACATTACAGAAGCAAATACTGGCTGATTCTAAGTTAATACTCGTTCATTTATTTCTGTATCATCTTATTTCATTTCACCTAATGAAAGGTATTGGCTTTCTTTCCAAACCTGGCTTCTTTATACCCTCACACTATAGCATTTAGAGCTGTGCTGTTTTCATTTCTGCTTTCACCAGTGTGGTTGCCCTGACAAAAGGAAAATCCTGCCAAAGGCCATACATGTTGAACAACACATCTTTGCTGTTTGGGAGCCTTTTATTTTCTCTCTCCTTCACAACTTATCTAAAACCACATTTATTTAATGAAACTTTTTTCTTTAGTCTCTTCAGAAAAGATGCATAATATCACAGGCCCTCAGTTTCAGTTTCCTTCTCTTTCTTCTAATGCTTTTGCACTCTTTCAAGTCAATCATCCTTTTATTTCATATTTTATGCCTGCATGCTGTTCAGACAATTGACAATACACATGAGCTTTCATGTCTAAGGCACTTACTTCATACCAATGTAATGACAATAATTTCTAACAGGTTTTTCTGTTTTTCCTGCTGTATTCTGCGCAAAATGTGTTTTATATGGCACCTTGTCCAAGAGTTTCTAACCACAGAATCATTTAGATTGTTGAGTTCAGTCATTAACCCATCGCTGGCAAGTCCACCACCAAATCACGTCCCCAAATTCCACATCTACATATCTTTAAAATACTCCCAGGGATGGTGACTCAGCTGCTTCCCTGGGCAGCCTTCTCCAGTGCTTGGCAATCCTTTAGGTGTTTGTAGCCCTGGTTCGTGCCTGACATGTTTTGGTTTCTGAAATTCCTTTCCCAGAGAACTTTCTGTAAACAAGAGACATGTTTTGGTAAGGACAAGAATGTTTACGTATTTTTACCTAAGAGGGGCTTCTCTTGGTGTCCCTCTGGTCTGACCAATGTGATTGAAGAGGTTTGTCTTCTTGTTACCAATCAAATTGGTCTGTGTAAAATACTATAAAAGAAGAAACATTCCCAAAAATAAAGTCAGTCACTCTTTCAGCCTTCTGAAGTCAAAGTCTTTGTGTCGTTGTAGTGTACAATTGAGACAGGTGTTAAATCATGGGAGATTGTAAAGGTGGTCTCCATCATCTTTTAGAAGAATGGCAAACAAAGGAAACTGTGTTCTTTACATTTCAGTTTCTCAGCATCATGTTTACATTATTATTCCAGGTGTTTGGGATATTTGGGGAGTTTCTGGGTTGTGCCACAACAAGCTTGGGTTCCCAGCTATCAGCCATTTGAATTCTTACACACTTGGCTCCACCACGTAGCTCAGCCCCAGGAGTGTCCAGCACAGGGCTCTGGGCATGTGCTGCAGCCCATATCCAAGTAAGAATTTCCTGGAGTGGCCCTGCTCTGCAGCAGCTGCTGAGCTGCCAGACATGGGGAGTGAGAGCAAAGGAACTGCTAATCCCTTTAGGGGAGAGCTGTGTCCTCCATGAGGATGAGGGCAGAATCCAGAGGGAACACAAAGGGTGGGGATTAAGGAGAGGTAGAATTGATGCCTTGGGAAGGTTGATGTGGAACAGAGACTGGACAGACCTAAGAGAATAAAGTAGGTATTTATAAAAAGGCTTTTAAGGATACACCTTGGGCAGGACAAGAGCCTGGCCAGGGCTACACCCGAGGTGAACTCAAAATGATCACAAAATGCATGACCAGTAATGAGGTCACACACTTCTATAAATTTTGGTCCATGTGCATATTGGGGTCAATTGTCCAATTACAGCTTCAGGTTATGAAGTCCCATCTTTCTTGTTTTCTCTCTTCAGTCCACTGTTGTTTGTGCATTTGGGCCTGAAAACTTGTAAGCCATTGTCCTTGGTCTCCAGCAGGAAAAGGATTTGTTCTGTCTACCTACTCTGTGAAGAGAGCTGACTAACACTTAATATGAGGCTCAGAACTGCACCCCTGGGCAGCACAGAATCTGAAATACATGAAACCTAAAACTTAAGTCATCAGAATGGAGGGAGCAGGAGCCACTTGGAACAGAACATTAGGAATATGAGAGACAGGGTGAGGTAAAATGCAATGTCAATGGAAAGACGACCTAAGTCATAAACAGATTGGTTTAATCTCTGAAGTTCAGAATATGAATTCTCTCTCTTGGCATATCTCTGTGTCCGAGTGTAGCCATGACAATATTCAGAACTGAAAATATTTTTTCTATTTCATACAATTATTTTTTCAGTTAAGTTTTTTTACATACTACATGCAGGTGCAAATAGATATGTTTTGATAGATTCACTCAAAAGCCTGTAAAGTACATTAAATGTCATTTGCCCATATATTTCTATCTAGCAAACAGCACTGGGATGATGTGTGATAAATATTTTTCTGAACATCCAGACAGCACTTGAAAGCCAAGTTAAGTCTGTTCCATGGAAAACTTCTTGTGAAGAAATTCATGCTTCATGTGCTGCCTGTACATGAGGATCAATTTCTCTCTGCTTAGAACCATCAACATTATGGCAAAGGGTTATGCATATATGTATAATTTATTTCCCAGTACATAGCTTCTAGCTCATCAAAATACATATTTATGAGGCTTTATTAACAGGCTTGATTTGAAGTTTTGGAATATATTTGAAGTTTGCATTATGTAAATATTTGTAGTTCCATCATCCAGAAAAATATGTCTGGAAATTGTGCAGAACACATATAAACATATAGTTTCACTGAATATTAGTTATGGAATCTGTCCTCAGATGGAGT
>VXBB01017338.1:329895-392518 GCA_013399915.1 Illadopsis cleaveri
GAAATTTCTACTAGAAAGCAGTAGATTACTTGTGGAAAATACAGATATTAAACCCACTGATTTTTTTTTTTTCCCTCACCACCAACAGAAGTTTCTGAAGCATTATCTGGGTTTGAATTATTTAAGTGAAAATATTTGTATTCGTAAAAGATATTCTCATGCAGAGCAAGCTAAAATTGTTTGGTCAGGAGATTATCTCTGATTTGACTCCAGGAATTCTTGCTCCATTTAAATCTATTTCAGTCCTTTGTATGATTTTCATTCACTGCCTTTGGTGTTTGATTTACCTGAGAAAGTCTTTAAGTGAGAAATACCAATCTCTTTATTGAGGCAAACATTTCTCTTTCAGAAAAGGGTAATTCCATTTCAGTAACATGCGATGGTTCATATCAAATCTTGATAATTATCCTGCTCAATCTGAAATCATCACCAAAGTCTGTAATGTATTGTAGGTTACTACAATATTGAGGCAATAAAAACAGGCCATGCTCTTCTAAAGTGCCTTTTGGAGACCTGTGGTTTCAGAGGGAACTGTCTCTGGTGTCTTCCTCCTAGAATACATGAGAACAGAGGACTAGGGGAGGCTGAAACTCAACAACATCAATTTGCCAATTGCTTACAATAAATAAAAGAGGACCAGGTATTGAGTTTCACCACCTAGGTTTTGTTTATCCCCACCATTTAGTTATTATTTCCCTACCTGGCCGCATTTTCATTCTTTGTAAATAATTCTCTGCAGTATAAATATGTTAGAGGTGGATCTTGTCCTAAGCAGTTAATTAATAAGTTGGCATTTTAATGAGGCAAGTAAAGCAGCCATGACAAATAATATTTATTAGTGTCCCTTTTCTTGGTGAAACAGGAGAGAGAAGGGACACTGATTCATTACTAATTGCTATGTGCTTGAACAATCAGATTCTCTCTGCCTAATATCCAATTTTTAGCCTTTTCTTTACTTTCTTTGTATTTTTTTCTTGCCATAGAGAAATAGATAGTCTCAGATTGTTGTTCACAGGGGAATTCTAATCTGAATTTTTCTCTGCGATGAGAATTGAGAGTATTAAGAAGCAGCACTTGGAATGTTTGTATAACTGAAATGTTTTATCATTTTCCTTTCATTTTCATAAAGGAAACTATTCACGTCAGGCAGGTTTCTGATCTGAAATGTCTCTAATGGCAATTAGTATCTTTTCCATTCAAAGTAAATACATTTCAAAAAGTTCTGCCCCAAGTTTATTTTTCCCCTAAATATTTTTGTATCTAAATATCCATGCATGTATATTTCCTAAATACCTATGCATCCCATATTATGGAGTTCATGTATTTTTTGCTAGTATTGCTTGGCCACTTCATTAAATACAGTTATTTCACTTACTCATACAAGATATTTCCTTCTGAAATATCTTCTAGGTTGTTGTTCATTATTACTTTTTGTCAAACTTACAAATTCAGAAAGATTTTGCATGACTCCAGGAATATTAAAGCAGTATGAACTTACTAGTTCCTTTTTAATTCAGCTTCTATCTTTTCCTTCCAGTTTACAATATTCTTTTTTTTTTTTTTTGCCAAACTGGCACCTTTGAAAATCTTCTAGGACAGAAATGCTGAGCAATATTGTTGTCAGTCAGCCTCCATAGCTGTGAAATAAGTACTTTTTTAATACAGGAATTCTTTCTGAAGTGTGATATATTTGAGATTAAATGTTTGCCCTCCATAAGCTCCTTCACCCATGTATGTGCTCAGCTGTGGTGGGTTTATTTTGCCATATTCACTTAATCTTCACTCAGGTTGGGTCAATGTTTCTCCTGTTTAAGTGCCTTGGGCTGCAGAGTGTCCATGAGCTCAACAGGATCTCAATATCCACAAAATAAATAAAATTAAAGGGGAAAAGGTATAGCTAGACTTCCTGGAAGGTTTCTTAATTCCAAGCTCTCAGGTCAGAGCTCAAACTCAGTCCCTGGCTGAGTTTCTGAGTCCTGAGTTGATGTGGCATTGTCAGCCCTCCTTGGCAGATATGTTTTTCTCAGAGCACTGCTGAGCTGTAAGTCCAGCCTCTATGGTTTTACTCAGAAGAACTGTAATGAGTTTGGGTTTTGACAAGGCTTTTAAATCCAGCCTCAATTTTAGTAGCTGTTACTTTTATAAAATTCACTTCCTGTATCTTGTCTGAGTTCCTCAGGGATTATTTTCATCCTTCCCCAGTGATTATATTTCACCCTGCAGGGTCACCTGCTTTCCCTTATATTCCATTATATATTTTCCCTTATATTTCATTACTCTTTAAGAGACAAAAGGAACACCTAGAAATGTAGCTGAATCTGATAATAAAATCTACTATGACTTGCATTTTCAAACCACAAGTGATCTTTACTGTGTACTCCACCAGAATCTGTAGCCCCACAGAGGCTGCAAGGCAAGAGAGACATAACTGGAGAGCAGTAAATTCCCAAAATCCAGAATAAGTGCAGTGGTCTCAACAGAGCCACGCTGGTTTGCACAGAGCAGATCAGCTGTGAGCTGCAAATCTGTGTAATAGCTGGGATTGTAGAGTGCAATCATGATTTTACACTCTGAAACTTCATTGGGGAGCTTTTCCTGTTGGGCTATCCCTATTGATCTGCCTTCCGAAATATATTGAATGTCTGTCATGTTTTGGTTTTTTTTTTTTGTGGGCAAATGTTGCTTTTTCTTCTACATTTCTTTATTACTTAAGAAATGCTCTGTGGTCTAAGGAAGTGTAAATATTTTGAAACAAGGATGAAGCTTATTTTCTGTGTGAACCTGTGCTAATTCCACAGGATGATGCAGAGATCATGGCTTTTTTCTCCAGTTTTATTAGGCTCAACAGAAATTTTGATTTCTATGTCAGTGTAAAGAATACATTGAGTCGTTTTTAAATGAAAATGGAATTACTTTAAAATTAGTGAAGCTTGTTGTTTTTAAGAAGAGTCCAACATAGAACACGACTGTTCTTTAAAACACTAGGTGAACAAAAATAACATTTAAATTCTTTTTTTCCCCCCAATTCTGAATTGAGAAGATTCAGCAACTATGGGTTTATTCTCTTTTAAAGAAAAAGCATGAAATGGTACAAAGACATGTGAAAGTTCACTTATGTGCTCTTGAGTTCCTAAACTGATGTTTACTGAGTTCCTATAGTGATATTTACTCAGAGAACCTTAGGGATAACTATACTTAGAGTGCTATTCCTTACACTGTCACAGATAAAATAAAGTGCTCGAGTATGTTATTTCCTCTAGTCTTTGGCCATTTTATCTTTGTAAAATGTAAACAATATTTACAAACACTCCCAGTGATCTCAGGAGCTCGATGAAACGTGTGAATTCTCTGCCAGAAGTCCATCCACAAAAGTAAAGTGCAGGGCAGGGCTGCACGGAGGTGATGGTGTGGCTTTCCTGGGACGACCAGCAGCCACATCCCTTTTCCCATACATAAATGGCATTTAGCAATAGCTAGAAACAAAAGGCCCCTCTCTCCCTCTCTGAATACAGTGACATTCATTCTCAGAGAAGCAGGGGCAGCTTTTTGAAAGCAGACTTCTTCAGTCCAACAATAACACACAATGAGTTATTGACTTGTTTATATATGGAGCTCTTTTCAGTAACTAACTCTGACTCCCCACAGTCTGGACAAATGATTGATTTCGTTGTTAGAAAAAGAGAAAGCTCTTGCACTAAACTCTGTAGTGCAAACTACTTTTTCCCCATTTGTTCCCCCACTGAATAGGACCTTATTAAAATGCACTTTCCAAAAAATACCTGCAGCTGGCCTCTATAAGCATGTTTTGTATATATAAATAAGTAATTTGTCCCACTCTTTTGTATGGTAACAAACCATTGGAGAATCTTGTCAACACAAGATATGAAGGTTGAGTGTCAGAGAATTTTGGTTAAACAGCATTATTTGTATTGATCTGCATAAAAAGCATAATTGTAAAGGTATTTACAGTAGCTGTTTGTTGTTTGGTTAAAAATAATGAGTTTTAAAAATTATTAGACAGGATTTTTTTATTGAGAAATTTTCTTTTGGCACCAGTTCTTAAAGTAATATGTATAAACATGTCATTCTGATACTTTTATATCTATGGTCAACTAAACAGGTATTTGAATAACTATTAATTGAGCTTTTAACTTTTGCATATATTTGTCATATAGAATTTATGGGAGGCTTTATGTGCTCAATATGTTAATTCTCCATACACGTATATACACAGAATTTTATTTTACAGAAAATGAGCCTTACGTCCTCTTTAATTACTATGGGCTATCTTTAATAAGCAAACAAGCACTTCATTTCTTTTTCACAAATTTAAATACTAAGGCATATTACTTAAAAAGATGCTGCAAATACCCCCTAGCTGCATTGCAGGAAGAATTTAATACTGCCCAAAAAGGATGCAGGGTTCTACTGAGCCCTGCAATTTGTTGGTCACACGTCGTAGGCAGTTAGGGACTCATTAAAAGGTTGCTGAAGGTGTTTTCCAATGCATTTTACTAACACACAGGAATTTAATGGATTAATGGAGCTATTGCCACACTACTGCTGATTCCCCAGGTTCTTTTACTTGTGAAATTGTGTTAGCCATGGCTCACAGAATGTAGAATGAAACCATTTTGCTGCAACTTCACATAAATTCTGTAGAAATGAGAAGTTAGAAGGAAGTAAGGTGTCATAGCCCTCGTGTACATGTGAATATTCTTTGTGTTCCTTACAAGATGGAAGTGTTGGGTTTTGGGTTGCATAGGTTTCTATGTTTCTATTTCTAAACAAAGAAAACTGGGAAAGTGCAAATTGTGGATTTCTAACCTTTCTAATCTATTAGCCTTGAATCTTGATAATTTTGTTATTCTAACTCTTTGAATTTATCTTGTCACACCTTGATTTTACTAATTTGCATTCTTTCTAATTTCTGCATATGCATTTCTTTTATCTGCATTCTTTCCACTCCTAATCATTAATTTGTTTCCCCCCAAAATATTTTTTTTCTTATCATACTTACTTCCTTTTTCTGTTTTTAATGTATTTTTTATGACATATTTTGGCTCCATTTTGGAGTGCTAGCACAGACAAGTCACCAGTTTCCATCTAATTGCCCAGACAGAGCTGTTTAACAAAATTAATGATATATTCATATGTTCACTAAGCCTTGCCAGAACCCAGTTAGAATTACCAAAGATTTATTTAAAAAAAAAGTTGCAAGGGGAAAAATTAACTAAATTTCTCTGCTCTTATCCATTTTCCTATGAACATCAGGTATTAGCATAATTTTTGAGAGAGGATGCATAAGCAAAGCAAAGAGTATTTTCTATGAAAATTTACATGTAGAGCAGAAATTTGCTGCAGAAATGAACGCCTGTCTTGTAATCTCTAACTTCTCCATGTATCTGGCTTAGGGGTGGAGATCAGGAGCTCAGAGCAGCATCATTTTTAGCTGCTTGTGGAGGCCTGGGGGAGGAAAAGGAAGAGCTATTCTTCTGTGTAGCTTCTGTAGCCTTTTGTGAGGACCCCGAGATGCATCGGGTTTTCCTGTGATCTCAAGGCAGGCACACTTACAATTGAGTGGTCCCTCCCCCTGTGTGTGAATGTCCTGGGACAGAGCCTCAGCTGCACTGTGCTGGTGGGTCTTTTTACTCATTCTGGTGCCTTAAGTTTGAGCTTCCATGTTTTTCAGATTCTGTGCTGCCCAGGGGTGCAGTTCTGAGCCTCATATTAAGTGTTAGTCAGCTCTCTGCACAGAGTAGGTAGACAAAACAATCCTTTTCCTGCTGGAGACCAAGGAGAACAGGAACAAGTTTTCAGGCCCAAAAGCACAAACAACTGTGGACTGAAGAGAGAAAACAAGAAGGATGGGACTTCATAACCTGAAGCTGTAATTGGACAGTTAAACCCCAATATGCAAATGAACCAAAACTTATAAAAGTGTGAGGCCTCGTGACCAGTCGTGCATTTTGTGACCATTTTGGATCCACCTTGGGTGTAGCCCTGGTGAATCCTAAAGTCCTTTTTATAAATACCTACTCTATTCTCTTAGGTCTGTTCAGTCTCTGTTCCACATCAACCTTCCCAAGGCATCAATTTAACAGAGTGACATGCAAACCTGGACTCCACCCTTCACCACCCAAGGCTTTGAGAAAATCTGGGAACAGCAGCTCTGTGGAGCTTTCAGGCTTTTGTCTCTCCTGCCACTTCAGGCGTTGTGCACAGAATCACACAAGGACAGCCAGATCCTGGTCTTTGGAAGATATGCCAATTTGTTGGACAAGTTACACTCATTGCCCTGGAGAAACATATTTTCTATGAAATGCAGCCAACAGTTTAATTATTATTCAGTCAGTACAGTCCCATTCAGCAGTGATACAAGAATAAAATTAAGTATATGCTGAAAAAACAGGACAATATATTTGTGTCTTTCTTTTCCACTAAAGAGAAGTAAGGATGCTGTGTGCAATTTCAAAGATCTGTGACTGAAATCAACTCTTGTGGCTTAAACTCTTGATTTGTTTTACTTTGAAGATGTTTTACTTTATTTTTACTTATGCATGAAAGTGCATGTCTTTGTGCTCTGAAATCTTTAAAAGTGCCCTTAGACTTTGTCATAGGAAAACTCTTAGATCCATTGCAAGTGCCCAAGCATTTTCTCATATTTAGAACTGATTCTTTTAGCAATGTTTTCTGTCAAATGAAAGACATGTCCCACATAGCTTTGTCAGCCCTTAGCTCGTGGCAGGAAGGAAGCTTTTCTGTGCTAACAGGAATCATCTTTAACTTTTATATTTACTTAAAAGCTTACCCATCTGCTCCAAGATCTGCTGGTTTCCTTTTGAGCTGTAACTGCTGAAGGCCAGTGGGTGTACTGGTGTCAATCAAGCTGGGGACACACAGAGCCCCTCTGCCTTTCCAGAGGTTTCATTTACCACACTTAGAGGAATGCTCTGAATGGTTTAAAACTTTGGGACAGTAGATGAAATCCTGGTTTCATTGGAGTCAAAAACTGATCCTCTCATGCTTATCCTGACTGGCAGGTGTCTTGGGAAGGCAACAGGCTGCCACTGTTCAGAGAGGAAAATGCAGCTGTGAGGCCAATCCCCACCATAGGTAGGGCACAAGTGCATTTAAACTGAACCCTTCAAGGAGCTGGAAACTGGGAGTTTTAAACAACCCACGCAAAACCTTTGACTACTGTCAAAACTAGCATGGTCTTAACTTTCTTCTTAACCTCACCCCTACTGCATGTGACTTAGGCATAGCTTTCACCACTTTAAAATAGTGAGCACTGAAAAACATATTTGGGATGTATGAAGCTTTTAGGTAATTCATTCTGAAAACTGGGATTTTTTTCTTTGTAATTACATTGCACGCCAAGGAACTCTAATTACATTTAAAAGATATCAATTTCCTATTTAATGCAAAAATAGCATGAATGCACTTAAAAAATGCTTATATGAAAATGTTTAAGAAAGTGCCATATGTGTGTATATGAAAACACTTCTTATGGGTTTTTAATGCATGTGCCTGTAGCATGTTATTATCATTGTTCAGCTGGAGTTTGCTTTTAGCTTTTAGGGGTAAAAATCATTAAATATTCTTTCAATTATAACTGAGAAGTTGTGTTTAGAGCCAGAAAAAGTAAGTGAATTATATAAAGCAATTTTGTTAACAACTTAGACAAAAACAAGACCATAAAGACTACATTAGGAGGCCTGAAAAGTTATTTTTTGCCATTGAAGCTCATAGTGACCTCCTTGTAAAAATGGGACAATTTTCTACCATGCTCCTTCTTAATGACCCAATAAAATAATTGCCAAAAATAATTTCAGGTTACACATTTCTGAACCTTCAGATTTCCATCTTTTTCTGTGGGGCATTGTGCTCCACAGATGCAAAGGGTAGTTTCTCCATGAGAGAGAGGGAGCAAGAGCTGTGCAGGGCAAGAGCAATAACTTCATATTCCCTGTGCCTCGCCTAGGAACACACACACATAGTGTCCTGGACTATATATATGTCACTCTATTTTGAATTTACTCTCTCCTTAACTTATGATCCAGTTCTATTAATGAATTCAACACTGCTTATCAGAAACAATGAAATAACTTCTAAAGTCAGTACCAATACTGACTGACAGGGAAGTTTTCAGTTCTTATTAGAATAAATTAATTTATGGTGAATTATATTATATTATTAACTGTATATTATTATGAATAATTTTTTGTAGAACAATTATCTTAATTTAACCTTAATAATATATATTCTGGAATGTCTCTGAAGATAAGCCTTTTTTCTTTGGAGACAACTATTGCACTTCACCTCCAATTTTGTTCTCTTTTTTGTCTTCCTAGTTCCATATTGAGTGGTCTGACATGGACCCTTTAACTTTCTTTTCTAGCCTTTTCTGTGTAAAACTATATTGAAGGTTGACTTCTAGCTCGAATTACCTCCATGAAAAATCAAAAATTGAGTGGTGGCATTAGGATCCATGCTTAACCATCACAGATTGACTTTTGCTGACATCTAACATTGATAAAAAAAGAAGTAAAACCACCCAGTTCCCAGTTCTGTGTAACACAGAGTGCAGAGCTGCTTATTCTGCCCCCAAACAGAATTTTGGTAAGTGCAATTTCATTCTTCTTCCCTCATTGTGCCGGAATGGAAATAAATTGACCCTTTTGCTTGTACAGATTTCTCCCTCATGGCTTCACTGCCTTTATTTTAATGATGAAAATGTAGAGTAAAGATTATGTCCTCCCTTTCCCTATCCCTGCCAGCATACTTTCTGCCCATGTCTTTGGAACAAAGGGAATAAAACCGATCAGTGACTGGGTGGGAAGGGTGGGTGGGAAGCTTGACATAAGGTAAAAACTCAATATATTCCAATTTAGTTGCTCTACTTTTGTTCAGTGTCATCCAACCCCATATAGAGGATGGATTCATCTTTCCTTTAGAGAGAACCTCCCTGACTGCAGTGTTTATTTCTCAGATAATCAAAAGGGATTTGGGTATAGGTCATACTTTCAATAAGTTCTGAAACTTTATAAAGAAAAGGGACATTTTCTTCAAATTTTCTTTATTTTTATAATATATAATTCCTTTTGCTTGTAAACCAATTTTTAGAAGAGATTTTTCAACAGAGCAAAATATTTAGTGTTCAGTTAGGAATTTAAGTAGCTCTTTGCTTCTGTTAGAGCTGTGTTGCTGTTCTAATTACAAACATTAAACTGTTCCTTTCTTTTAGGGAGAAAATGTAGTTTACAGTGTCAAGATTCAGTAAGCTAATCATAAGATTTTGCAGGAAATATTATAATGAAAAGCTATTAAATCAAGCATTTTTTTTACAATATCTCATGCTGTGAAGCTGTCAGCAAATTCTATAAATGAAATATTAATGCAAAATTGATGGCAGTTGAAAGTGAAGAATTATTTCAGAGTAGGTTTCTTGATGGCAAAAAGAAATAATCCCTTCAGATATTATATTATTAATAAATACATCTCATCAGAATGCTGTCTGTAAATTTATATTAACATTCC
Source organism: Illadopsis cleaveri (assembly GCA_013399915.1). Taxonomy (NCBI): domain Eukaryota; kingdom Metazoa; phylum Chordata; class Aves; order Passeriformes; family Timaliidae; genus Illadopsis; species Illadopsis cleaveri. The sequence continues at coordinate 339,439 of VXBB01017338.1, forward strand.
ATTTCTTGGAATAATTAAAAATATTTTTAGAATTATAGCAATGATATTTCACTTCTCCACCAGTAACTTATAACTGAGGTTAGCTTGTCTCAGTTATAATACTTCTCTTAGTTATTTACTAATTTCTAACAAATCAATTTTTCCTTAAATAAAAGAGACTCACTAAACATCACATGTAGACTTCAATCCTGATCTCATTACTTTGGTAGAAATTCTACATTATCTGCCTGAGGTCAGCATGAATTATTTTTCCAGTTCCATGTACTTGACAATTTTATCTCTTTCTGCTAAAAGGCGTGTACCAAACCAACAAGCTTTTAATGACTTATTAGCAGAAACATGGAAGTAGAAGACAAACACCATTTATCATTACCATAACCAAAATATTGCCCTGAGCCATCCTTGAAATGTTTAGAAGGCCATGAAAATAAAAACAGAGCAAAAAAATTTATGTAGATGAAGAGAGAAATGTGTACTGTGGGCAAAATATTAAAAATGGTTTTGGTTCTAGATTTTCCAATAAATATTATTCAGTTAATTTAGAGATACCAAATTTTCTCTTTGGAGCTTATAAATTGATAACCCACATATAAAAATCTATTTGGTTTATTATGATGCTGGGAATTACATGCAAAAGCCATTCAGGTGGTTCACTAATTGCACAGGGTATTTTAACTCTCCTCCAAAAGACTTCTGGCACACAGAAAACGACAGGGATGGTGACAGGTACTGCACAACCCAGTGCCCAAGCACCTGCCATGGGTCACACATCTCCTGGAATTCTTTCAGGAAGAATTTCACCACAAAAGGGGTGACTGGGCATGGGAAGGGGCAGCCCAGGGAGGTGGTGGAGTCTCTGTCCCTGGAGGTGTGTAAGGAAAGGCTGGATGTGGGTCTCAGGGCCATGGTCTGGGTGCCACGGTGGTGTTTGTTCATAGCTTGGACTCAGTGACTTCTTTCCCAACCCAGCTGGTCTGTGACTCTGAGGGTCTGAGCCTGGGCAGGGAGCTGCTCACCTTGGCACTCCTGAGCAGCTTTAACCTGTGGACAGCCAGGAGTGGCCAGCAGGAGGGGAGGAGCCCCTCTGAGCAGTGTGAAGTGGGTGCAGGGCACTCAGAGCTCTCTGATTCTCTCTGGAATGATGACATCCATTGCCCAGAGAATGTTGGGCCTTTATTTTGTCTTTTGAATAACTATGTCAGTTGTCAGTATTTCATATGTCCTTCAATGTGGATATTAATTTCAATGTCATTTGACATTAGCCTGAATACAAATTCAGTAGCATTTCCATGTTAAATGATCAAGCTTTACCTTTAAATAGTTCCCATTTTTGTAGTTTTTCTAACTCAACAATTTATTGTAAGTGTAATTTGAACAGAAGGGCATATTAATTATCATATGTATTCCAAAAAAATAATAAAATGTAGATATATTAAAACAATCCCAGATTAGATTTTTATTCACTAAAAATTTAGACATTCAACCAATGACTAATTGTTAACACAATTGGTTTCACTGGGATATGTGCTTTTTGCATATTAAAGGTTTTTAATTTTAAAACATTGCAGAATCTGAACATTTGGACCCATTGTAAATAATTAGTTGTGGCACCACCATGGCCTTACTTTTGATTTTGTTTTTTTTCTGGTTTCTGATTACCTACTGAGTAGTATTTCTTTTTTACAATTAAAGAACTCTAGGGACATGAAATTTCCTTTCTTTCATTTCTTAGCATTTCACCTGTGAGATTCTAGAAGCTGAGTGCTGTTAAAGCTGAATTTTGAAACTATTTGGGCACATGAAGATGCAGATAGGTGCACGATGTGATTTTTCAAAATTCAGACAGTTATTCCCCCTCTACTGGGAGGGAAAATCCTAGAAACTGGTGGGAATGTCATCATGACTTCACTCATTGCTCATGAAGAAAAGTCTTCCCCATGATTCCTGATGGTGTTTGTTTTGCCTTGTTTAGAAAATAATTGCAGCTGCTGAGCTCTGATCGTGATACAAATCAATACTGCAGCTGTTGAAGCTTGGCTGATCTGTACCAGCTGAGCATTTGTTTCACTACGTGTAAACTCTTATTGCTGTTCTTACAGTTGTGTCTCCTGCCCCTTGTTCAGGTTGCAATTGACAGGTTGAGTGCAAAGTGGCTCAGGGCACTCTCTGATGACATGAGTGGGCCCTGAGCATTTAAACTGACAGCTGACTTTCCAGAGCCAAACTAAACAGGAGAGGTGTGGATGGATACTGGTAATAACAGATGGACTCCATGTATGGACATAACACAAATACCTGATACTCCTGTTTGCTGTGGATTTGCAGCAGCATCATCAGACTTGGAATACCTTGCAGGATTGTCTTGAAACCAGTGTATAATCATCATCATTAGAATCTGTGAAATTGGAAAAATGGGATTATAAATATTTATTGGTCCAGGTACGAGTGACACAGGCATCCCTCACTTTGGTGATTACAGAAGGAGAAAATAATTGTGGATTAGCAAGAAAAACAGGCTGCTCTCCTCAGGTAGAGTTCTGCAACGCACAGGGGACAGCAGTGACTCCTCTCACATCCGTGCCCTCCCCTGTCCCATGCTAGCAGAGGATATGACCCTTCTATATTTTAAATGAGAAAAGAAATTTATTCTTTGCATGCACTGGGATTTTTTTTTTTTTTTTTTTTTTTGCTACGTTGTGCTCTTTCACCATTCCCTCACCCAGCTCCTGTACAAGTGTCACTTCCATGAGGAGTTTTCCTGGCGAATGAGGAGTAAAATGTGTAGGCTCTCTGTGGCACAATGAAAGCATGCATTTTTTTCAACTTATGCGTACGTAAGCCTTCTTTTGTGAATAAGACTCATAGGGTCAGATAATGTTTAAAGGGAAAGGCTTTATGTCTCTCAGGCCTGCATGTTTCCACATGGATGCTTCTACACACACACAGATTGAATTATGAACAGACCTATTAATGCTGGGATCACAAAAGGTCAAGTTTTGTCTTCTTTTACCTCTATTCAGAATTGCTTTTGAAAGGGGGGAAAAAAGGGATTTGCAGGAAAAAAAGATTCATGATGAAGAATTTTACAGGTCTTTTTTTTTCTGTCCTTTAGCAACATCTGGGAGTTGGAAAAAAAAAATTCTTATTATGTAAAATAGTCCAGGGGTATTGTATTACTAGATTTTAATATATCTCCTTTGGGTCACTTGGAGGGTTACCTAATGGAATGACCTGCTGCATAAGGAACAAAAACACCAAAAAGGAACTTTAGGAAAATATTCCTGCTACTATATAATGGACATGTTTAACTGAAGAAAAATGGTCAAAGTATTCCAAGAAAAAGCTTTAAATGTTGGTCGTCTTTTTTGTTTGGTTTTTTTTTTTTTCAGAAAAATCTTAAATTGAAGTTGAACTATTCCTTTACACTACTCATTTGAAAAGTGAGTATTTAAACTTTAATATCCACAAAAAAGCAGATGCTACAAAGTGCTCTGCCAGATCTCATCACAAGTAATATTTAAATTATTTTCACAATTTTTTTGGTAGAAGAATATCAAATAATCTTATTGAAGAGTACCTACTGTATTTTCATGTTCAATATCCAATGCAGAGTCTGGAAGTAACTCTAATACCTAAAAATATATTCTCCTATATTTTATTCTATATGTTCCACAGAAAACATGTCTGAGAGAACTGAGGAAACGGGAGATGCTTTTAAGATGGCAAAAAGTTAACATTATAGCCTAAAGCTCTGCATTACTTTTGGCACCATTTTAGGTATGTGTGTTTGCACTGATGCAAATAGTTGCAAGAATAAGTATTTAAGTTTACCACTACTCCCTTTTTGTAAAGCTAAAAATGTATTTCTGTGTCTGCTTATATTTGCAAAAAATGATACCAAACATCCTGAAGAAGAAAAATGCACAAGTGATATAAAATTTTTGAATGTGATTAAGGCTGGACATTATTCATAGAAGTCCAGAGAAACCTATTAAAATTAAGGAAGTGGATATGATTATAACAAATTAAATGCATTAATAGAAAAGGTGATTCACATTGAAATAATCACTGGCATTATTTTTACAATTTAAGAATCACTGGCTCAAAAATGGATAAAATCATCTAGGAATCCCTATAGGCTGAGGTAAATGAGATTAATGGAAGGAAGTCAACTTCGACACTGTATAAAATTAGGACAGAAAATGATATCAAAATATTGTAATGCTGTTTTATCAACACCAGCATCTGAAACTACATATTTTTCCAACAGGCTTAGCAAAGAAAGCTATAGTTAAAAAAAAAAAAAGGCTTAAAGCTTTGTCTTCAAAAAGAGTACAGATACTTTATTTAAAGTAAAAATGACAAACAGTGGCTCAACTAAGACGAAAATAAAACATTATAAAAACACCCATGCATAATATAGATAAACAACAGGATTTCAGCACAAGGCTCATGATATTTTTTTCCTTCTGAGTACTTAATGAAATTCCAGAACTCACTTTTGCAAGTAATCCTTGAGTCCTGTTACCTTTGTTTTGTGGTAAGGGTCAGTGTCAGAGACTCAGCTGGGCTGGGTTGGGCTGATGACTGTGTAGCAATGTTCACATTCTTTTTGATATGCAGGAATCTCTACAGTTTGTGTTTTCTTAATTGATATATTTCATTTATAAGGGAATAGAATAAGGCATAATAATGTAGTAATAAAGAAGAAGAATCTGTTCAAGCAGTTGGAAAACATTTCCCTTAAACATGTGTCACACTGTCCTTTAAAAAAAAAAGCAGAGTAAAAAAACCTGAAAGATCTCCTGCAATTCAAGACTTCATGGCTGCTTTGCTGGTGTGAATATGGTTTTCTGTGTGTACAGACACCCTCTGCAGTGAAATAATGTGATTGCCCACACAATACACAGCTATAACTCCTTAGTTGCCATGCACAATCTATCCCAGTTATTTCTCCTGAGCCATTAAAACTAATGGCATATGTAATCTAATTTTCTTTGAGTTAGATGCACAATTACTCATGAGAAATGAATTTAGGAACACAAACGGAGACAGCTGGAGGCATAAATTCAAACACTCTGTGGTCCCAGGATTTTGCCTTTGTAAATGTAAAGCTCTCATTCCCAAATAAGATACAAAGTTTTATGTTTCCATACTGTTATATATTATGGATGGCGTAGAAAAATTCGTGTGTTATAAAATATGTTTTGTGCAAAATGAATCGAGAAACCAGTAACTTGACTATGATTGAGCCCAGGTCTGTCCAGCAGCGAAACTAGCTTATCAGACTCATTCTCTGTGGAACAATAAGTTTGGCCAAGGAACATTTACAGCAGCAAAGGGGTGGCCACTGGAGATGGCCCATAATCACCACCTCCTACCAGTCATCAACACCTGATATGGATCAGGAGCCGAAAGACAGGGCAATCAGGGGTTCCAGGAAATCTATTCAGCAGCCCGAGCCTGGCCAGGAAATCCTTTCAGAACTTGAATTATCAGACTTACATATGAACGTTACAGACTGGGGACGGTGTGGCTGGACAGTGCCCAGGCAGAAAGGGACCTGNCAACCACACAATAAACCTTGCCTGAGGATACAAAAAACCCTATAAAAACCGAACCCTAGAGACTGTACGGTGTGGATAGGGCGGATCAGTCTCTCGGAGGTTGTCTCCCTACCACCCACACCGGTGTTGTTTCTTTTATTGTGGCTTTTCCGTATTGGTGATGGGATTGTTTTAATAAATTGTTGTTTGATAATCTTTGATTTCGCTGTTCATTTATAACAATAGTAAAACACAACTTCTTAGTTGTGTTCCTATGCTTAAATTATATAACTGGGGTGTGGCTGGTAAAACTGCAATTCTGAAACCTGAAAGTTCTGCAACCAAAAGTTTTGAGAGCATTTGGGCTGGTTTTTTTGCAAGTACCCCTCTTTTGAGCATCCTGCTGATGTCTGTCCTTTCTGGAGGCCAATTCCATTAGCATTTCTTAGTGGTTTACAAAACTGAACATTATGGTGGCAATGATCACACAGTTAACATGACCAGCTACATTTAAGGTCCCCAAGAATGTAAATTCTGAACTGTAACTGTGGTTACTGTGTCTGCCAGATATAAACATTGCCCACTGGAAAGGCTGCCTTTATTTTGTTCTAAGGACTTGTAGGGTAAGCTTGATATTTAAAAGCATGGCAGTGATGATTTTTACTGTATTTAGATCTCTTCTATTCCTCCTTGATCTCAGACATTCTCTTGTCCTTTCCAAATTCATCAAGAATATACATATATAGCTCTTATTATAATGAAAATATGGCATGATATATGTATAAAAATAATGAAAGTATTTTAATGAAAACTGGAAGAATATGTGCTAAGTATCATTAAAGAAATGTATAGCTAACAGATAAATTCTCTGGAAGTTAAAGAACTGTTTTTGTTTTTAATTTGAATTTATGCCATTTTTCTGTGAAAACAGAGATTGTAAATTAGAAATTCTGGAAGTAATGAATGTGTTTTTTCCAGTTATTAAAGATCATTATATGTGTATAATTACTGGTGATTTATGTGATTGCCTATACAATGCAAAATAAAGGGGGAGGAAAACTGTGTTTATTCCTTGCATTTGCTACTCTTAATCATGGTTTTGCATACAGTCATGTCTCTTTTTCTCTGGAGGCATAAAAATATAACCATGCATCTATACTAGAAATGAATTTCTGTATAGAAGTTACACATCTGAATTATGTGCCCTCACCAACCTGGAACAGTAAACCACCCCATAGCTCTGTTGGTTTGTGAGGAGAAATCTGATAGATGCTGCACCAACTTCAGCTCCTCCTGTAACTATTGCAATTTCACTGCTCAGTTGAGGAGGTTGAGTGATGACTTCAAAGCTCTAGAGTCATCTCCTGAAATCCTCCACCCTCACAGGCAAAGCAGGAACAGGGATCTTGTGTGGCTGTAGATATAAACCAGGGTGTGCCACAATCACAAAACCATTGCAGGATTTGTATCCAGAGTATGCTTCAATATTGATGTGGCCTCATAATTTGGTTAAAAATATCTTGGTTTCTGTTTGGTAACATCATATACACCTCTATGAATTTGGAAGTGAATTTGTTCAAAACTAGACTGCGTTGCTCATCTTTTGGGAGAAGGGCTTAGAGAGGGTTTGTAATAGCTTTTAACTTGCAGTTGTTAAAATATATAAAAGTTATCAGTTCATTTCACTAATTAGTTTAAAAGTCAGTGGGTAGGAGATATATATGCACTTAAACTATTTTTGAAAATTAAATTCTATGAAATTAAAGAGTACTGCCCCACATGTTTTCCCAGGACATTAAAAGAACTGCTTGAATTTCTATAGTATTCTGCAAACATCTTAATACATCTGAGAAAATACAGTCTATTAACCTATCCTATAATCAACCTTCCTTTGACTGATAGATATTCTAAAAAAATTCCTTGATCAATAGCACTTTAGATGTGTGTATGTCTTTCCCCTTTAACCAGTGGATAGCTGTGGGAGGGCTAAAATAATTCAGGGCAAATTTTACAAAACAAGGTTTGCTCTGCAGTGCTTAAAAGAGTGTTAGATTTCTGCTGTGGACTTTATCCAGCTCAAGTGAAGAGAATGGGAGCATTTTTCTGGGTTTACGTCAACTTTATGGACAGCGTGGAAGCAGTTTTGTAATTTGCTGTCTTAACTTTCAGCTTACCCTGACTTTTGTTCTTTCAGCAGTTTCACTGCTGCAGTGAGAACTCTAAATCTTGTTTCTGTAACTCTTGCATAACAGCAGACCTTATGTCTTTGCTTTCTTCAATCTCCCACAGAGAGAAAGTGGGTGAATCTCCAAGTTTTAGATATTAATTGTTTCCTATGGCAAATTATTGTACTGAGTACTGGGCATTACTTATACACCTACAGGAAGCCTACAAAATTCCTTGTTATCCCTCAGGAAATCAACTTGCCATATGATCTATCTCTTCCAGGAAAGCCTAGGTCTAAAAGCAGAATTTTTCCTTCTGGTATTACGGCATTTTGCTATATCACAAACTGTAGTTATTTCAGACTTTGTTTTGAAGAAAAAGCCTCATTTCTTAACTCGAAAAGACAACAGGAAGTTTTCTGCGGGTCAGAATGTGGTAGTGCTGTTTGACAGCTGTTTCTGGTGAAGTCTTTAGAAAGCAGGTACTTAGTGAACATTCAGAAAATGGAGATAACCTCCTTATTTCTGATCATAACACCTAGCTAAGCTGTAACAGAGAGTGAAAGATTTATTATGTGAGGTCTTCCTCAGAGTTAAAATCAATCACAGGCGCTCAGTTTTGAAGTTTTCTTTCACAATCCGGGTTTAAGAAACTTTTTAGAGAATAAAGAAATCTGTGACAGTGCCTATCAGAGCAAGGCTGGGAACATCTGAGGAACAGAGGGTGCAGATGTTGCAAGTTAAATAATCTGGTTATTTTGTTTGCATTATTTCTTCATGTGATTGTGTCACCTACATAGCAACACAGACTGGAAATTAGATCTGTACTGTCATATTTGGATATTTGTTGCAAATAAACACAATTCGAGTTTATTCTTTATAGATATTCAGAATGAACTGTTGGCTGGAGCTAAAATATTTACCTATCGATACACACAAAGGTTCTTAACCTTTTCCTGAATGAATCAGTAAGAAAATAAATCTACAGTTACTTTTTAAATTTTGAGATGACTTCAGTGTACCTCTGTGTTATTCCTGCTTTGAGTGTGGAGTGAATATTCTTACAGAAATTTTAACACTCTCTGTCAAAAGTTCTTTTTCTTTTTTTTGTCAGGGGAAGACTTCTAATCTCAAAACTGCACAAGGAGATTACCTGTCAGCAGGTAACTTCAGCAGGCAGGAAACTTTTCTTTGCTCTTTTTGTGTCTGTGGACATTTAGTCTTCAGAAGACTTGAAGTGATCAATTAGACAAATGCACCATCAAGAAACATTTATGATTCTCTTTTGGTTTAGGATTGTAGTCTCTAGAGGTATTTATGATGGGGACATTGTTATAAGCTGAAATAAATTTCACATTATGGACAAGAATCCCAGATTGAATCACATGTATTTTACACAAATATCAGCACTACATTTTTGGACTTATTTATGGATCACAAGAGAAGCCTGCTATTGACTTTAGTAGGAATAGGGCTTGAATAGCTTTTGTTTAAAATACATATACATGTTCATGTTCAATCACTCTATTTCAATTATAATTTTTTTCTAAATTTATTAGAAAATATATCCAGTTATAAAAATGTCTTCTATGAGACTTGCATGTAGCAACAACTAGTCTCAACATACATGTCTTCAAAGTGTTTTTCTCATGAGAATTGTTTCCTTAGAAAATTAAGAAAACTCCCATAATAAGGATTATTCAGGTAGCTAACACCTCACAGGGTCAATTGTTTAATAAAAAATGGTGAGCGGACAGATGAGGAAATGTGAGATGAGTTACTAAATGAAATGCTTATTTATTGGGTTTTGGTGCAAATTTTACCTCTGATTTACGGCTGCTCCTTACGCCATTCTTGTCTGGTTCATAGTTATTTCTTAGTCTGTTACAAAATAGATGCAAGGTAAAAAGTTTATTTCACTGTGCATTCCCCTCCCTCCCTCCAGCCCCCTGCAAATTCTTGTCTAACCACTTCCCCAACACAGACACATCTGGCTATTCATCCCAAATCGTCACTGAATTGAGCATTGTGTGTGTGCAGACTGACTCTAATGAGATCATACCTGACCAAACCATTCCAGAGGTGGAGCAGCGTTTGGTGTGGTCAGAAAAGAGGGAGATAAAGGAAGAGCACGGCTCCCAGAGCATTCCTGTCATAAGTGCTGTGCAGCACAGCCCCTGTAATCCCCCTGAGCCTGCTCTCACAGGTTGGAGTGTGCTGAAGTGCCAGTGCTTCTCTGGAATGCCAAGACATTAGCTCATGTCTATAGGGAATAGGGATCCCTGAAGGTTTGAGGAATAAGGTGGTTTGGCTCTGATTTCCATACAAAGCATCTTCTTTTGTGTGACTTTAAAGGATAGTTATAGCTACACGGAGAGGTTTAGGTGAATTCCAAACACTCAGAAGTTGCAGAGTTTAGTACCAAACTTCTTAGCTCTACGTGTAGCAAGGCCTGCACTGCTTATCTGGGATTTTCCATCAAGTGGCATTGTTTCATTAATGTAATTATTGCACTGACTGTACATTTTGATTAGTATTTCCCTGCAATGCCCTCATTCTCCTCACCAAATACAACTGAAAAATTAAATTTGGAACAAATAGCTGAAAGAGTCAGACCTTCACTTAAAAATGGAGTTCACTTTTTCCGGTTTTATGCACAAATGTGTGTATAAATTTGTGCCTGGTGTACACACTTTAAAACAACAAAGAAATGGTCTACATCCCACTTTCACAGTTTCCAGTTCTGAAATACATTGGAAGTTTGTAAACTGCTCTTCAGGCTTGAATTTACACTTTATCTAAATAGCTATCTCTGAAGAATAAACTTTATGTGTGGTCTGTGTGCCTGTTTTGGGTTGTGCATTTCACTTTTTACAGAAAACTGTGCCTTACACAAGTTTTACTTTAAATGAACTTGTTCTATAGGAAGGGATTTAAACAATTATGCTCTGGATCAGGGATATTTGAAGAACTGCATGAAGTGTTTAAATTTTCTTCTGAACCAAAAAAGTACATTTAAAAGATCCAGATTTTTGTTGTTCTCGTTCTATGTGGTCATTGATATAGAAAATAATCTGGATCTTTTCTGAACACATTAGGATCTGTCTAGCAGTAGATGGATTAATTTTATCTATTTTTTCTTCTTCCTGGATGCCATAATCTGAAGGGAAAATAGAGATGTAGAAAGAAAAAAATCAAATTGGTTAGAATGAATATTTGTTTTCCCTCTCTTAAAAGAATCCTCTTATTAACTGAAATGATAAAGGTTACAGAGCTCTCAGTATGTGGATTGCTGTGGCAATAATACAGCCATATTTGACCCACGTGCTTTGCTTGAAGCACTCCCCAAGTCCTCTGCATGGGTTTTTTAACAGCTCTATCTTCCCTCTGGAGATATTCCTTTGGATCCTTTGGTCTGGGCTGCAGAAGATCCTGGATCAGGGTGGTCCTAAGGCTGAGCACCCCTCCTGTTTTCCAGCCAGAAGCCTTCCAGGTTCTGAGACATGCTGCTTTAAGGCATGGCTAGGGCTGTCTTTTGTGAAGTGATGCAAAATAAATCACAGGGTGAACACAACTGAAATGTAGTTCCCATTTTGGTATGTTTTAAAAGTTAAAAAAAAAAAAAAAAGAGTGCAAAGTGTGAACATGGCATTTATGAAAGGCAGTGCTGTTCACAGCGATAATCCTTATCTATAGAACATCTAAAGGTGTCAGCATTTATATGCTGATGTTTGAAGCTCAGTGATCATGCAGAGAAAACTCTGAATTTGTGTTGGCCTTGCTTTGCTTCAGTCATTCTGCTTAAAACATTATGAAGCTTTTTCATATGAAAAGGAAATAGTTGCTCTGAGCCTAAACTATGAGGCACAGAAGTTAAAATTTGCAAAATATCTTCTGGGTTTAAGGCATGTTAGGCTCATGTAACTGACATACTTTAGAATATCTATCTCATAAACAAGAAGCCTCTTTATATTTTGCATTTTTTCTATACAGTAGAGAAGTAGTAGTACTTTGTAAGTGAACCAAATGTTAAGACTATTTTAATGCCAATTTTTGCTTTCAATAACAACATCTATGAAGCTTTCAAAGCCATCCTCACTTTCTTTTAAGCCAAAAAGTGTTGGAGAAATTCTGGGAGTTTCTCAGTGTCTTTGTCTAGCAAAGACNAATGCCAATTTTTGCTTTCAATAACAACATCTATGAAGCTTTCAAACCCATCCTTACTTTATTTTAAGCCAAAAAGGGTTGGAGAAATTCTAGGAGTTTCTCAGACAGTGTCTTTGTCTAGCAAAGACTCACCCAGAGGCTCCAGAGAGTGATGGAGGGAATGCTGCTTGTCTTGCAGCACTCAGTGCAGTTTGGTAGGTTGTGTTTGGCTGCCTCATGTGTGACCTGTGGGCAGAATATCTTATTTGTGGTCGGTGAACATCAGGTGTCTTGCTTTCCTCAGAGGAAAGGAATCCAGTCCCAAGACTGTAGGGTGAAATGGAGCATGGAAAGGTGGGGATGGCTAAGATGTTTGCCTTAATGGTACTTCTCTAGATTGAAATTAAAATGTAGATGCAGCCAAATGATTACTGAGAATTAATTGTTTTATTTGCATCCTTAGCTTGCATATGTTTTTGCAGGTATATGAAAGTGACAAAGGCACAGAGGAAGTACTTTTCTATTAACAAGAAAGAACTGGGAAATTATTCTGAGAATCAATCCAGAGCTATTATGAAAAGACTAAGTAAGTGATGACTTTAAGTTCAAGTATTATCTTGTTCAGAATCAAGTGATTTTTAGATTTTCACTCAGAAAAATTGGGGTTTTACACTTTCATTGTTGACCCCCAGGATTCCCACAGGGCTCAATATGCAGGGCCTGTCCCATGGCAATGCCCCTTGCCAGGTAGAGCTGCAGGACCCAGACATCTGAGATCCAGCCACACACTGATGTGCAGGAGAATCCTCAGAGGAGCAGTGACAATGGAACCAATCCCTGGTACAAGCTTGCACTGGCATTTCCCCTCTGTAGGTAGTTAAGGAGCATAATGGCCTTAGCCCCTCTCAATGTGCCTCTGAGTCAGAGAGCAGCTGATTTATCTCCTGCCATGTTATCTTAGTTCATTCTTCACATAGCCAGCATATTTTCTGGTGAAAAGAACACATAAAAAAATCTCTTTATTCCATCCCTTGTCTGACCAGATGGTCATACAATATCACTTTCTTAATTAATTGGAATTTTGTATCCAGAGATGAATGTGTTCAGTTTTGAAAATGTTTGTATTTCCTTTCTCTTCTGGCAACAGGTTTTACAGTGATAAATTATTTACACATTCATGATAACTATAATACTTTCTTCTTGTATGTGGTAGTTCTGATAGTACTTCCTATTCTGTAGCCAATTCTCACCCAGAGACATCTGTAAACTACAGGGTCAGCCAGATTTTGTCAGTGCAGGCACAAGGTTGGTCAGACTGCAGCTTCTGCATAAATTTCCTTTTTTTTTTTCACGCCTTTCCTTAGTCATTGCTACATCAGTAAAATCTGGCTCTAGGCAAGCATGGCAGAATCCACTCCAATCTGATCTATGCCCAGGTAGGAATACTGAAAAAGTAGAATTAATAGATATATTAAAGACCTAAAATTTGGATCAAATTGCTCTTGAAGCACCATAATTTGTAAGAGCTAGATAGTGATCATTATTCTAGCTATATGTTAAAAATGCAACTGCTTCAAAAGCAGTTGATAGAATCTATCTCCATTCCTGGAGCTCTTTACCAAAAATCTCTTTAAGCTCATGACAAATTTCACTTTTCCTTCTGAGAGTGTTTTTCAGTGGTGTTCATTTCTGGCAAACCACAAAATTTTGTCCAAAATTAATTTTTGAATTGCATTCAGGGTTATATCCATGTTTGAGTATAAACTAGTTATGAATGTCATTTTTGTCAATAGTTCTGTTTTGTGCTTCTTCAGGATAGGTGTCTATGGGAGTATTTATTTTAGCCAGATCAAAATACTAAATGATTGTCTAACAGACAAAGCCCAGGTGAACTTAAAAGTAACATGTGAGACCTCCTAAGTCAATTATAATAAACTGCATACACTAAATGAGATCTGTTGGGAGGGGCAAAATAATCTAATAAACAAATAATTAAAGATATTTGAAAGCAGCTTCTTGCTGAATTCAACAAATATGCGATAATATCAGAAAGAAACTGCAGCTGTACTTTTAAAATACTCTTTTTGTGATGTCTTGGGCTTTTCATTCTTCACCAGTGAGGCTCTTTGTTTCATTCTGCTTGTCCCTTTGTTTTGGTTTATGGAAAAACACTTTACCCAGTCCAAGGTCACATTGTTACAGTGCTTTCCTAGAGTGGTTGATTAGTATTTTCAAAATTGTTTTGGTAAACAATTGTTGCATGCCTGACTTCTGTAATTTAATTTCCTTTCTCTAAATTGAGATTAATCACTGAGAGCTCCACCACTAGTGTGTCATATTTATGTCCACTATTGACCAACCTAGTGGCACTCTGCAATGGCTGAAAGAACTGGGATTGTCCAGCCTGGAAAAAGGCTTTGGGGGTAACAGCAGCCTTTCCAAGGCAGAAGGGAGCCTGGAGGGGTGGACTGGGAGGGACTGGAGAGGGACTTTTTTCAAGGGCATGTAGTGACAGGACAAGGTGGAACGACTTCAAACTGAAAAAGAGTAGGTTTAGGTTAGATATTAAGAAGAAATTCTTTACTGTGAGGGTGGTGAGGCCCTGGCACAGGCTGCCCAGAGGAGCGCTGGCTGCCCCATCCCTGGAAATGTCCAAAGCCAGGTTGGATGGGGCTCTGAGCAACCTGGGATAGTGGAAGGTGTCCCTACCCACAGCAGGGGAATTGGAACTGAATGATATTTAACGTCCCTTCCAGCCCAAACCATTCCATGAGTCTATGATTCCATGAAATAAGAATCACCTGTCTGAGGCAAAATAAGTCCATTTACAAATCATGCCTTTTTATTTGTGAACAGGCTCCAGGAATTTTACTGTGAAAATGCATATCTGCTAGCTTCCATTAGTTTGGTCCCAGGTTGTTTCTTTTTGTCAACGTTTCACCATTGTTTGGTTCCCGTTGCTGTTCCTCATTTTCGCAGCAGTTTCCCCTGTGGTGTTTTAGTAAGAATTTCACTGGGGAAAGTTTTAAACTTTGCCATTCTTAATATCAACTCTGCCCTAACAATACTGTAAAGAGTGGAAGTCAATTCTTGCAGGCCATTAGTGTCAGGCTTGTTTTAAGTAGATCTGCTCAAATATATGTTGCATGATGCACAACATTGTGTGCTGGATTGTTGCCACTGTTGATCGCCAACAGTATCTGGGTTTGCTTGGGCTGGGGATGGTGATGTGAAGAGTCTGCACACTTAGACAAACCTGTTTCATGCTGAACAGAAACCCAGAGCTTGCAAATTTCAGAGGGCAAAATCATTTGGAGACTATCAAATCCTAAATTGCTCTTTTTGGATGGAGAACAGGACAACTACACCGTATGTCCATGATGTGAAACTGTTAAGGGGTGTTTAGGAGTAAAGATACCCTTTGTAGAAACACTTTTAGATGCTTTAAGGGACTGTTCAGCATCCCCAGATGCTCAATTCAGAGACCAGAAAGGTAGCTGTGCTCAGAATTTTGCCCAGAGATTCCTATATTAATCCCAATGTCTACTAGAAGTACAATCCTCCCCTTGGAAAGATACCTGTCACTTTACAGTTTCTGTGTATTAAAGAATCCATCATATTAATACGTACTCATTTGAGAAAAAACAAACTTTCTGCTTTGCTTTTCAAATTACACCTGATTTCTTCTACTTTTATCTGCTGGATTAAGCATTCCTTTTTATGGGGAGCCAGTGCTCCACTCAGTCGGTGCAGCCCATGCTTTTTTAGGTGCAAGATCCCACATTTTACAGGAGGAGTCTCTGGGGACAGACCCCTTGTTTTCCTTGTTGAAACAACAGGGATTGCTACCTACCAGCCCTTTTGTTCCTGGGATCTGTGAGTTTATTAAGGTTCAAAGGAAAGATTATTTATTTATTTTCTCCACACATAAAAGACACATAAAACAAGTTGTAAAAATAAAGCAGGACCTCTATGATCTTATTTACACTTTGATCTTTTCTTGATGGTTTCTTGAAGTTCATGTCAGCTTCTTTACTGTTCCGTATGTAACACGTACAATCTTCCCCTCCATGTTTCCTTGCTGGTGTGTTTGCTTTCATCAACATACCCTCGGTTTCCCCTCACGGTTTGCTACAAGTCTTCTTACTTTTAGTAACATTTTAAGGCTTGCCATCCTCAGTCCTACACTCACTGGAAAAAGTCAGCCTTGTCTAGCAGGGAGATAAAGAAGCATTGGGCAATCTCTCACCTCCTCCCACTGGGGAGTTGCTCCTCCTCCTCTTTTATTTCTCCCTTCTCTCCACCTATTTTCCATCCCCTTGTTCACAGTACAATAATGAACTGGACATGCCTCTGGAGGTTCCAGTGGCCTGCTTGGCTTCAGCTCAGCTCTCAGTTCCAGTTCAAAGTACGTGATGATTGGAGCCCTCTGCCCATAAATGCTGGGGACATTGATGGTTTAAAAATAAATGCCTTTGTAATTTATTTTTTTTCTATTATCAGGATAAAGCTTCAGTGTCCTCCCACTCTGAGGTTCCAAACTTCCAGAGAGGTTTGCTGAGAACTCAAGTCTCTGTTACGGATTAAATATGATGTCCAGGATTTCCCTAGTCCCAGTGTTTTTTGGCTGCTATTGGAGATGTGGTCGCCATTCCAAATGTTCCAGGTTGTTTCTTTGTTTGGCTCAGGGATTTCCTGTGCTAGATGTAGATTTTGTCTCCTGCTTTTTTTTCCTGAATTGATTTTATCACAAATAAAACTTGTGATAAAATAAATACTTTTTTTTCCTGTAAGCCTTGGACCTCTAAGAATTAATCTGTCAGCCTTGAAGTGGTACTTTTATGCTTTTCCTGTGTGTGTAATATATCCTATTATTCCAATGTTTTCATTATAATCAGAATGTAATAAATATTTTTGCATGGAAATTATTTTTGTATAGAAATCTATGCTACAATCCTTCTTATTTAATAAACCACGATGGCTGGTTGAGTTTTAGTTCCTGCTGATAGCAATGAAGTTCATGATATAAACTAGGAAGTTGTCTGAGCTGTTTATCCTCAATAAAAAGAGAGAATGATGCAAAATGTCTTGTTTATCACAAACCTAGTGTGAATAGCCTCAGTCTGGTGTTTATCTCAACCTATAGATTACAGAAAAATCCCAAACCACTACTTTTGACTGAATGACTTCTAAAATCTCCTTTCTTCTATATGAACTTAAATTGGTGGCTGAAATAGCTGTTGTGGTTACTGAAATTTAAATTGTCATGCTTCCATTCCCTGACTGGATGGACGAAAATGCACTATCCACGTTTTTTTTTGTCATATATATATATATATATAAAAATTGTAAATTAGTGATTCAACTAAACTTAGAAAAATGTTTATAGAAAACCTCAGATTTCAAACAATAAAATTCATTTTTTCATATTGCTACAGGCTGGAAAAACAAGTAAGATTAAGTGAACAATAAATGAAACTTCAACTACTAGGGTATTGTCTTTATGTTTCCATGATCAATCATTACATACTTCAAATATAGATTTGAACTTAATATTAATTAATATTGGTTTATTCATAGGTATTGGAATACCAAGACAATTGGTGGAACAATTTGTAGAAGACATTGTTTGGTGTCTACTTAATCTCCAGAATTTAATATCCAATATTTCCCATCAGCATGTGGGTTGATTATTTAAAAAACAGAAGCCCATATATGTGTGTACATATACCCTCCATTCTTGAGCTTAAATGAGAATGGATATTTTTATATATTATATAAAATTTATATCTTTTTCTACCCCAAAAGCCTTCCCACATTTGTTCCCGATGTGCCTCTGCTGAGTGTGATCAGGAGAAAATTTAATTAAGTGGTAAAATGGGGCATGAGTAGATAAGATGGGCATGATTACACACATATATTTCTTTTAGTGACAAATAAGTTTCAGTAGTCCCTGTCTTTAACACCTCATCTACATATTATTTCCCCATTTTCTATTATTTTAACTAAAAAAACCCCAAATCATCGGTTTTTCAGCCTGATTCATCACATGGCCAAAAGAACAGCGATGAAGATGTGAAGAACATATTGGAACTCAAGCTGTGGGTACGTAGAGCAGGAAGGGAGCGGGCCGTGAGGCTGATGTGAGCTTGCACCAGCACCATGGCTGAAGAAACTCAAATTATAAGTAACCATGCTTCAAGAGGGTGTAGTAGTTGCAAAGAAATTGCTTTTCAGTCTGAAGACAGTGGCAAAAGGAAGAGGGTTTAAGATCCAAAGAATCATTCCAGAGGATTTAAGACAATCATAGAATCATAAAATGTTTTGGGTTAGAAGGGATCTTAAAAATGATCTTGTTCTATGGCCAGGAGCACCGCCCAGTGTCCCAGGTTGCTCAGAGCCCCATCCAGCTTGGCCTTGAACATTTTCAGAGAAGGAGCAGCCACAGCTCCTCTGGGCAGCCTGTGCCAGGGCTTCACCACCCTCATAGGGAACAATTTTTTTCCCAATATATAATCTAAATCTCCCCTCTGTAGGTTTAAAGCCATTCCCCCTTGTCAAAAGTCTCTTAGAGCCCCTCTCAGGACTGGAAGGTGCTACAAGGTCTCCTCCAGCAGGCTGAACACCCTCAACACTTCCAGCCTGTCTCCCACCCTCCGAGCATCTCCTCTGGCCTCGCTCCCGCGGCTCCGTGTCCTGACCCCGCGGGTCCAGAGCCGGCTGCGGTGTCACAAGGGCAGGGACTGCGACCGAGCGCTGCTTTAGGGTCCCCGTTAGCGCTGGGCTATCGCAGCGCGGGTGGGCGCTGGCGGCAGGGTGGGATCTGCCGGGGAAACACGGTGTGGGATGGCGGGTGCAGTGAGACCGTCCCAGGCCCGGGGTGGGCTTGCGGCAGGGGCGCGGCGGGGCTGTGGAGCCGGGCTGTGAAGCCGGGCTGCGGAGCCGGGCCGTGGAGCGGGGCTATGGAGCGGGGCCTGGCTCTGTGGAGCGGGACTGTGGAGCGGGGCCGGGCTCTGTGGAGCGGGGCCCTGGCTCTGTGGAGCGGGGTTGTGGAGCGGGGCCCTGGCGCTGTGCAGCCGGGCCCTGGCGCGGTTCCCGCCCGGAGCAGGAGCGGGAGCGGAGCGGTGCTGGCGCGCCCCCTGCCGGGCCCGCCCGCGCCTCACGGCCCGCTCCCTGCTCGCGGCCCGCTCCCTGCCCGGAATTCCCGGGAATCCAGGGGCCGTTTGTCCCGCCGGGAAGCAGCGCAGGTTTATAACGGAAGTTAAAATATCGCCTTCGTAGTTTACTTTTTATTACTAACATCACTGTTGGATTCGGCGCTTAACGAGCTTGAAACCGCCAGGCCTCGCCCTTCCCGCTCAGCTTCCTGGAGGGAAAAGGGCAGGAATTAAAGCTCTGCTTTAATCGAAGAGTGAGAAAAGAAAAAAAAAAAACATGAAAAAATTGTGTTTCTTGTGGTAGAGACTCCAGGTAGGAGCTAAGTGTGTCTGTGGCTGTCAGCGGCATCCTCGTTGTCAAACTAATGTGAGGCGAAGTTTGATAACCCCCAGGTAAAAGCCCTTTGATTTTGATTTTAAATTCCAATAAAATTTTAGAGGTCTTGTTTGAGGCAGGATTGTTTGCGGGATATGACATCTCTGTCTCTACTTTCTGTCTTAATGCCTTGTCATAGTTCTTGATGTCTGCCTGTCAGCACAGCGAGAGGGATTTTTTCATGTCTGAATAGTCACCTTAATGATAGCAGATGGAAACGCCACGGGGGGCCCGAGCCCATCACACTGTCATTGTCACAGGCTGCCCTGACCTGCTTCCACTCCTCTATTTTTTTGTCCCTTTTTAAAGGAGAAATGGATGGTAATTGAAAAGGATCTTAAGCAAGACTTAGGAAGCTGCAGACAGCACGATTCCCCACTCTCTCTCTCTGTTTCCACAAATAAAGTCTTAACCTCTTAAGCACCAATAAGAGTAGAAAGCAAGCTAAATTGTTAAAGCTTTATAAAGATTGGCCTACCAAAGCTTTTTCCTTTCCCTCCTCGGGACACATCCAAGCTGTGTTACATCCTTATCATGGTTTATTTCCTTCAATATATCTTTTATTTGCACAGATTTATCGATTTCCTAAGGACAAATACATAGGCACTATCAATTCTTTGCGTCTTGGCAAGAAACTTCCAGGCTCATGTCTAAAACTAGTTGTGAAGGCTCATAAATTTTGTTGTTCACTTTAATGTTTTAGGATTATTTTTTATTAGGATTCTATAACCTGGTTTGCAAAATCTGTGTTAAATTACAATCAGTGAGAAATTAGGTTTTTGTTTTAGTAATAATTTTTAGCTAAAAAAAGCCGTAAGATCATTACAGCTTTAAGAAAGTGACCTGTCAAGGGAATAATGAAAGAAAAATTTTAGTTATGTACAAACTTCTGTCTAATTTTACATGATACTAAAATATCCTTTGTATCTCTAGAGGAACAATTACAAGCTCTCAGTTTTACTGGATTACAAATAAATTTCAGAAAGCCAGGACTGTGGTGTTTTACAGTGAAGAGACCAGTTCTGAGGTGTGAAGAAAACTTTGTACATGGATTTGAGTGTCCCTTCTGCCATACAGAAATAACATTCTTTTTTTTTTTTCCAGTTTTAAATGTTAGAATTTTTTTAGCCCAAATACTTTTTAAAATGTGTGTTTTAGCAGCCTCAGAACTATTCAATCAAATAATTTAATATTTTGGCTGCTTTCTTAAGTTGAAATGGAATCATACACTAATTATCTTCATTGTTACTCAGAAGCTGAATGAAAGTGAAGAAAAGCATCTTTGCTAAGTTAATTTCTTAATGTCTTGGATGAAAGAAGTTCTGGATGCAGGAGAAGCAATTAAATAATTTTGTAGGGTGTTCCATTTAAATGAAAGTGACACTCTCTGAGGGGTGAGAGGCATTTGCTGGTTTGTTTTATTTTTGTGGGGTTTTTTTGTTTGTTTGTTAATTTTTAGTACTACATTGAAATGCCTACATCTGCTGAAATTAGAAGTGTTAATTGATGAGGCACTTTTGAAAAAGTTTCTTGGTACCTGTCTGAATCCCTGGACAACGAGTTACCTTTAAAAGCCTGGCTGTGGTCTGGATATTTGACTGCACCAGTGATCAAGCTAATTGATTTTTTTTTTTAATGCTTGTCCTAAATCTAGATTCAGTAATATTCTAGGTAAATTCAGAATCAATTAGAATGGAAAGTAAGCTAAAAATTTCTCAGTGGCAAATCTTCCAGTCATTGCTCAGAAAAGATTCTAACTGAAACACATATTTTTTTTAAAAAAATTTCTTACATGATATAAGACAATTTAACTTTTTCTTACATCAGGAAAGGATTGCTCTGGCTATTCTCTTATCCATACTCAAATTACCTGTGTTAAACCAATAAAATATATTAGTTCGTAATTCAGTGGAAAATCAGAGGTGGACTATTACATGATTTATAGTGAGTAGTTATAGTATTCTTGTTTCAAAAGCAGTTTTTCTCTGTCTCTCCTCTCTCCCATCAATTTGATTGGTTTACTCAGAAGGAAATTCATGTATTGAGTAAATAACTTGTTCTGGTTTGTATGATTCATAAATTTATAGTTACATTTTGCTGTGTTTCTTTTGGTGTGTTATGAAATTGTATTTCAGTCCATTGAATCTTACTATAAAGTCAAACTGACAACTAATACTGGCTAATTTCAGCACAGTTAATTAAAAGTGGGTTTGTTGAATTTTTAAGTTAGGCTGCTTTCTCAATAACCCTGCAGTAAAAATCAAACATACCACATAATCACAAGGAAAAAAAAGAGAATTCAAAAACAAACAAAAAGCCTCCTCATCCAAAACCCCAAAGAAGCTCCCAGAACATTTACTTTCTGATTTAACTGCCTGAAATACCCGAATGCACAACAAGAAAATAAATGCCAATGTGGAAATCATTGAGGCACAAAATACAATAAAATGTACACAGTGGAAAATGTTGAAGGAAAAGACATGGAAAATAATTTTTAAAATTTTTCTGAATAATACTTTTCATAGAGCTTTGACTTGTATCTGAAACAAATGAATGAATTTTAAGACAAGTCCTTAAAATATCCTTTAATTAAAAGAAACATATTGTTCCTACTTTTCTAACAGATTCCATGTTTTCAGATATATAACTGTGTAACAGGTCACTAAACACTAACAGTCATCAGTGGAAATTTCTTCATTGTATTCAGGTAAATAGTGTTAGAATATTCATTATTTCCTAAAGACATTTATAATGTTTATAAATAATAAGCAGTAGGCAATCATCAGTGTAAACACCATCATCTAGTTCAAATATCTCTTTACAAACAGTTTTCATGTCTGACAGTATAAATCTAGCACAAAGATATCGATCCCAGGGAATTATTCCCCACAACCTGTAGGTTAAAGAAGACAGAAATCTGGCTGCTGGGAGGGTGTCTGAGTTGGAAGCACCTGAACTAATCCCAGACAAGTGTCAGGTTGTGAGTTTTCTGCCCAGCACATAAAAATGCAATCCAGGTGTTGGTATTTCCTCTCTCAGTTCGCTCTGCAGAGCACTCACTGCCATGTGGGCTGGCTCTGTGTGGATAATCTCATTACTGGCTTTGCAGCTGTTTGATTTTACTCAAAGGTCAGCTTTGATGTGATTTCTATATCCAGGTCTCCCTTAAATCATGTTCTGAGGATGACCTTTGGCAGAGCAACTGTGGCTGGAAACGGTGATGTTACAGTTTATTTATCCAACTTTCCTGAGCCCTAATTTCCATTTGCTGATTGGATGTGACAAGTGCGTTAATTCCTACTTTGTCAAAGTTCTCTGATATAATAGAGTAATTGGGCATAGAGGAGCAGGGGGGGAAAGAAACTTAAAAGAAAAAATTCAAACACTGAAAAGCTAGTCCTGAGAATGAATTTCCCTCCTGGAGATAATTGCTGACTGGTAAGAATGTAGCACAATGCAACTAATTTTTATACAATGTGCAACATACAACGTGTTGCATACAATGAAACATACACAACATATGTATATATTTTTATAAAATATATGGATATATTTTATATGTTGAAACAATGAAAATCTGGTGAAAAACTAAACTTATAACAGGGTGTGTCCTGCAATAAATAGGAATACGAATTCCATTCCTGGTTACAACACTTTAATAGGTTATTTCAAGTCAGTGCTTACTGGAAATTGAGAAATAAAATGACACTTGTTTTGACATTTGCTGAAACGTGTCTTCAGCAAAAATTACCAATAGGATAAACCTGAGGTTACAGGAGTTTATTAATGCCTTACAATGCCTTGTGTGCATCTTTGTCCCTGGTACAACCTCGATCTTGTAAGTGCTTGGGCATCCAGGTTCTGAGCAGTCAGCACTGGGCATTGGATCAGCTTCCCTCATTTTCAGGATGATGCTTCTGTGGTCACAACAAGCAGCCATAAGGGTGTGTGAGTTTGTAGAATTAGGATCTATATTAAATACTATTATAGCTACATTGTGAATGTTAAGTACTAGCCAAGAAAGACAATTACCTATCACATTAATAACCTGAATTTATCTTTAAGTCTTTCCTTGCTATTGCTCACTGGCTGGATTTTTGAAGAGTAGATGAGGTTTGCACAAGCAAATTTGTGTTTTCTACAAATATTTAACCTCATACTTGTGTGTGTAACAAGTAGTCACAATGTTTCTTAGGTACAAATTAAGCTCGTGTCAGATAAAGAGGCCATTTGTCCCTAAGAACAGGTACTGAACTAGAATTGGTAACTATAGTGGCATAAACTAGTTATCTACTGTGAGTTATCTGGGCTATTTCTGTATTTAACTGAGATGAGTACACGTTTGTAAAGAGCTATCAATTTCATCCTAAAGTCAATTTCTGGACAGGTTTCCTGCAATGCACTCAGTTGGAGTTTATTTCTCAGCAGCAGTTGGAGAGCTGCCTTGGCTCAGAAGTTGCTGTCTCAGGTGATATGAGGTGAATCTCACTTCCATGGCTGTTCCTGACCACAGTGGAGGAGCCAGCTGACTTGTCTTGGAGGAATGGGCCCAGTTTTGGTTAGAGGGTCTCCACCCAGCAGTCTGTCACGGTGGCCACAGCAACACAATCCCTCTTGGAGAAATTCCCAGTCTGATTCCATAAATGTACAACTCAGCAGGCAGCACTGGCACTGCTGGGTCCCCTTCTCAGTGGGGCACAAGGAGGGTGCAAGCAGAAGATGAAATGATTAGAACCTCTATTACTTGAAGACCTGAGTTTTATCCAACTTTACTTTGGAAACAGAATAGTAATTTGCTCAGCAATTTTTTTCAGAATAGTAAACTTAAACACTGTTTATTGTGCAGCATTTTTTTGTCATCTCACAGTGATTTAATATATCTCAGAGCCATTTTATGATCTGGAACATGTGAATATTCCAAGTTCAAATATGTTATACAATGAGATGAATAGAGTTAATACAAACTGGAAAACAGAAATTGTGCTTGTATGATCTGGCTTTGATTTTAGAAAACAGGATGAAAGGATCCAACAGTTATGCATCTGGAATGAACGCTATATAGCAAATTGTGATGTAGTGTCTTCAAGAAGGACCCTTTGAAGCTAAATTTAGGATAAAGGTGCCAGATACAGTATATTTTTATCCTCAGAAGCTTCAAGTTCAGTGAGGTACAGAAAACACTAAGAGGATTACACTAAGAGGGGAAACTGCTCCAGTGCATGCTCTGGATGTGTGTACTTTAAAAACGTCTTCAGATTTAGGTATTAGAGCTGAGCCCCTGGCTGTTACTTTTAATCTTTTATTGCCAAATAAAACCTATCCAGCAGAGGAGAATTCAGGATGTATAATCCTTGTGTATAAGCCTGGGATTGTAGCTAACCTTGACAATTACAGCCTGTTGTCCTTTTATCACTGAGGAAGATCATCTCTAAACCAGCAAGCTGGGATAGACAATCAGCAGCTGATATAATCCCTCAGAACTTTATCAGATGTGTTGGGTTTTTTTAGAGGCCTGGGGGGAGAGTTGTTTTTGGGGCCTGGGTTTTGTAGAGTTCAGCAGTCTATTTCTGCTAAGATTTAGAAGCATTGTTGTGTACACTTTTGTGTTCTTGATCTGTTGCAGAATGTGCAACAGGGAAATTTGTCCCTGAAGATTACTAATTTCTTTCATTCATACCAGAAAATTTTCAGTGTTTTGCATAATTCAAGTCTGATTTTCCGTCACACTGTTGCATTTTATGTGTAACCATTCAATAGTCAAGGCATTCTGAATAGGAGAAAGCATAACAGAGGGAAATGATTGAGACCCATTTATGAGTTAGACATATTATGTAGAGCTTTAGTTCTTTACTATGAATACCTTATCAAACTATTTTTATTAGAATGAATTTTTGTTAACATAAAAGAAAACCAAAACCACCAAACTTTTACTGCCTGCAGTTTTGATTTGACTTCACTGGCATTCTTTTTGAAACCTTTCCCCCTGATATTTTGTAATATTACAAGGTTTTGCTTTGCTAAAAAGTGAACAAACGGTTTTCATTCTCTAATTGTTTTTTCCCTCTAGGCTTTTATTAGATGCATTATACTCTTTCCTAAGTTTTACAAATTAATTTAAGAGAATTTGATGTTTATCTTATGAATGCTTAAGGAAAACTCAGAAGTGTCATAATGGCACCCTGTCTGTGATGTGTGATACAATAGTTTTGCATGGCACAATAAAACAGTCTGTGTCATTTTTCTTGCTGTTTGCAAACTTGACAAACTTTTCCAGCTTTGTTTGCAATTTTGATTGTTCTATCTCATCTAATTCCCCTGTAATTAATGGGATGCTAGTCTTGAACAAGCTGTGTTATTTTCAAAATTAATTGAAAAATTTTAAGCCCCTCAAAACAAAGTTAACAGTCATGTTTGAAATGCCCATGGAAGGGCAACAAGTAGAGATAACTCTACTTCCACTGTATTTGCACACTTGCTGGACTTTGGCTATTTCTCTCATAACTATCAGGGTGGACTCTTCAAAGTTGAAAAGGCTGGACTAATTTGAATTTCAAAGAGAATTGAATTTAATAAAGTGGCAGTTTATGCTAGGCAGGAAAAATAATTTCTCAGGCTAAGACAGAAACAAGATATCACAAAATGATACTCCTTAGTTTAGTTGCTAGGAGGTAAACTCTAGCTTCTATAATTTTGCCAGTGTGATGATTGTAAGTGATCATGGGGAAAAATGATCTTAAAATGCTTCCAATGTAAATAAACCTCTCCTCTTTCCTCTTTCCTCTTTCCTCTTTCCTCTTTCCTCTTTCCTCTTTCCTCTTTCCTCTTTCCTCTTTCCTCTTTCCTCTTTCCTCTTTCTTGTTTCTCATTCCTCTCTCCCAGGATTCATACAGTAGGGGACAGGGGACCTGGCTTTTTTGTTGGGTTTGGGGGTTATTTTTCCTGTACTCTGATCAAGTGACAGAGAAAGGAATTTGTGGTGTAAGGTGATGACAGAAAGTAGTTCATAAGGAAAGTAAAGATAGAACTGAAAATTTCTAACTAATCTTTCTTGAAAAAGACATGGCAGAAAATAACACTGGAATTTCAGGCAATTTACTGTCCTCATGAATGCCCTGTAAATACCATAAAGAATAGAAACATAACTGAATATCAGGCAATTCCTAAACTACAAACTTGTTTGAAATTGCTACTGCTACTATCTGATTTTAAACTTTATTCACTTAAAATGCCTCTTTTCAGCTATTCAGATATTCTGGTAAATTATCTACATCTGTAAGGTTTCCCAGGGAAGGCTAAAGTTAGCACACTTGATTCTAGGATTCTATTCCAAATATCTTTTGTTCAAAATCGGATTTAATTATTAGATTTAATTTCTAAGGGTGTTTTTTTTTCCCCTCTGTAATTCAGCCCTGTGTTCCTGTCACATTTCATTGGGTAGCTTTAGAATACCCAGGGGAGCCTTGCAATACCTGTGGGAGATTAATGGTGAGAGGAATCCACAGGCTCTTTGGAGGTCAGTGCTGGGGGAATGAAAGACAGGGTTTGAAAGAGGATGTTTAGTGATTATAGGATGAAAAATGTTCCCACTAAGGATGATTAAACATTGAAACGAGGCACCAAAAAGTTATGGAACCTCAGTCCTTGGAGGTTCTCAGGAACTGAAAGAACTCACCACTGAGCTTGAAATCAGGGCTGTCCCAGCTCTGAACAGGACTTTGGAGTAGATAAACTCCTAAAGTCCCTTGCACCATGAATGATCCTGTGACTTAATCTTTCTCTTTTCTTTCCCTCCCATTTCTCACCACAGCCTTACAGAAGCATTTTATTGATGAAATATTTTCTGAAGCAATGAAGCTGATGAGATCCTCCATTTCCCTGTGGGCTTTCTACTCTGCTAGAAGGTGAATGGGGTAAAGCAGGGCCTTTGCCATGGCTTGAACTGAACACGGACCAAACAGGGGGAATTGCTGACCAAACAGGGAGAATTACCAACCAAACAGGGAGAATTACTAACCACACAGGGAGAATTGCTGACCAAACAGAGAGAATTACTAACCAAACAGGGAGAATTGCTGACCAAACAGGGAGAATTGCTGGCTGTTCTCTCGACTTACATCAGAGAGGATGAGTTTGAATGAGAGTTGAAATCCAAATTCTAAGGAGAAGGATCAAAACAGGGTCCTGGATACCAGGTTATCTTGGCAGGGACCCTGTTGAAGAGATGGAAATGGGACAGGAATTACCACTGCTTTCCTCTTCTTGACTTCTCCTTGCTGAACAATGTAGCAGAATCAGATGCCATGAATTGCAAATGTGAAGAACTTCAAATGAACTCTTGAAGAAAAGGAGAAACCTGGCTTATGCCACTTCATCATGCACTTTAATTGAAAAAAAATGTGTTTAACCTCTTTGATAGCTTGTAAAAGCCTTGGAATATATATTTGTGAACGCTAAACAAAAAACTGGGGTACATTTTCATAAAAATTTCTACATTAAAACCAGGTGATATTTCAGCATAAAACCAAAATGGGTTTGTGACTTACTCTTTAAAAAGCGTGTTACATACCAGATATTATTAAAGCCTTGCTTAGCCCACAGTCAAATGCTGAGGACCTATTATTGATGCTGTGAATACTAATTGCTTCCACCACATTATCTTTGTTGTGAAGCTTCACCTCCTGATGAATGTAACCAGCCGCCGGATGCCAAATCAGCCCTATCAAGTTCAAGTCAAAGGTCTGGCAACAACAGAACCTTTCCCCACTCATCGAGTGCATTAACATATTGCCAAGTTCCCTGTTCCATGTGAGCTCCTGGTGCTGGAGGATCCATCTGAAGGGAGGTGCTGATACTGTGAGTAGCACATCATTCACTCAGCACAAGGAGTATTTACCCAATTAGCTGCTTTAGCCTGAGATGGTGCTGCACTAACCATTATTTGGGGTTTTGATACCTGCCAAGAATTACAGGACAAACAGATTGTTCTGGGTGTGTTGCAGATTTTAGTTAAACTCCAAGCTGTTTATTTCTGCTATTAGGATATCTTTGGTATTGATACACCTAAATGGAAACATTCTCCTTGTTGACCTCACAGAACTGACCATCCAAAGTCCACTCCTGAAAGCTCAGTGTATGTTATGTGCTTTCTAAATGTACTATTTTTAGTTACATTTTCCCTGCAGTTTAAGAGGGATATTCACAGTGCTCTTGAAACACATAAAGGAGACTGGATTAATTTCAAATAATCCTATCAAATCTGAATATTGAGAGATTTTTGAAATGACCTAAGCAGAAGCTCTTTTTTCTTTCTTTTTGTTTTTAGTTAGAAAAAAAAAAAGGCAAGCATTTACTGAAGTATCTAGTGCTATTGACAAAATGACTTAAACTCATTTCAGTAGATGATTTATTTGATAAATTTGTCTTTGGAAGAGTTCATCTAGTAATACACCTCTTTTATGGTTCCAGAATACAATGTCTCATTTCATTCTCCAGTTATGTTGTCCTTATGAGACTTGAGTATGACATGACTAATAGTCTTTGAGTAATGAAAATTCTAATATTCGTGTTTAAAAGCTTCCTCTACCCACCTCCCCCCCCCTCCATTACTTCAAGCTCTCCCTTTTCATCTTAATATTCTGCTTAACTGAGGTTCACTTGCCTTTTTTTCTTCCATGAAAACCTTTATTTACAGAGTTATGAAAAGCAACCTGTATACAAAGCATGTAACAAGGAGCTGAAATTGAGCATGGCACCCTCAGAAGTTATATCAGCATGGGGCAGTTTGAATCCACCTAAAATGTGTATATGGAAAACTCATGAAACAGTGGGTTTTTTTATGATTCTCAGTATTTCCTGTTTTGGTCAAACCAGCAATTCAGGACAAACTCGAGATGTTTTCATTTCTGGCCTGTGGTAGCAGGAGACAGTGGAATACCTGTGAAAGTTTAGGTACAAATCTTCATCAGAACTTGAAAAATCATGTAGTCTAGTTCTTGGATATGCTGCTGAAACATTTCTTTTCATGCTTAATTGAACAAAATAATAATGTTTTGCTGGCATTCTACAGTCCACAGAAAACTTCAATTATAATTTTTATCCCTTGCTGTTCTGTAGCCTGATGTTATCTGAAACATTTCTAGGTATATTCATACAGCAAATTTTTTTTAGAAATTAGAAACTGTCTTTGCAGACTGACATTCTCCTAACGTAACCTCTTAATCAGTGGTTCAGAATGGTTATTTATGGTTGTGCAGAAAAAATGTGCAAGCAGAAAATGTTCTTAGAAATATGTATATAGAAATACCCCCCCAGTATTCCCAATTTAGAACAGCTGTTAGTGGCATTTTCTACTACAACTTTTTAAGAAGGACTGAAATGTGCAATGTTGACACTTATCACTAACAGTGTCCTTTATAAAAATAATTCCCTCCATTCCTAATTTTCTCACCATATAGTCAGTGTAGTAAAATGCTGAAGACTGAACACTTTGATTATATTATTGCTGTAGCCATTCCTATTTTTAATATGGGTTTTAATTAAAAATATTTTTGAGCTGTTGACCTGTAGCCAAGTTTTAAGTGATCTAATTCAGTAACAAATGTGCTCATTTGGAGCAAAAATAGTTCAAACTGGACTTTTGGCATGTTTAACCAACATTGTTTCAGACTTGGAGTAAAACTTTATATTGGCTCAAAGACTATGGATTTGTTGCAATCTTTGCAGTTCAGTGAACTTTTTTTTTTCTGTGCATACATATTTCAAGTAAACTCTGTAGTTATAACAAGTGACACGTTATGGACCCTAAGTCGTTGCACTGTGAAATATGCACAGAAAAAGGACAAATGAAGATATCAAGGGTCTGTTC
This sequence comes from Illadopsis cleaveri, assembly GCA_013399915.1. Lineage (NCBI taxonomy): Eukaryota > Metazoa > Chordata > Aves > Passeriformes > Timaliidae > Illadopsis > Illadopsis cleaveri. The sequence continues at coordinate 369,693 of VXBB01017338.1, forward strand.
CATTTCTCACTGAACTGTAAAATGCCACCCTTGTTGTACAGCAGATCACTGGTTCTGAGCAGGGCTCATTGACTGCTAAGTTGTGGATAGTGTTTCACTTTCTGCAACTGTTAATATCCTGGGTTATCCAGGCATAATGACCTCTCTATTTGTGACACATTGTTGAATTTTCTGGTTCTTTTAACTTATTCAAACCTTTTTTTTTTTTTTTTTCCTCTTCTCCTTCTTTTTCTCCATTCATTGGAAGGCTGGAAGGATTCCGAATTGAGCTGCAGTACAGAGCTGCCTTGCTGTTGATCAGCCAATTGCATTTGAAATACATGGTGGTGGCACATCTGTAAATGAACAAAGCTAAAAATGTGAAGGAAAGGTGCTCTACATCTGCACTAACCCTTTCATATAGGGTAATGCATGTGTTTTGGATAACATTGGTGTAGCTGTAGTACAGTTTGGCTTCATTTATTCTGATATAGTAAATAATCCATACTACAACAATTTATATTATATTATAGCTGACATTTGAAATTAAACTGATAGGAATGAAATTCCAACTTTATAACTAGTCACTAAATTACAATTAAGTCTCAATACCTAGGGTATTAAATATTTTAGATGTTGATAAAGATTTGCATTTTTAAAAACTTTGATACTTCAAAATATTTTTTGAAAACAGGGATTATATGCAGTGTACAGCATTTGATTTCCAGACCTAAATCCAGACCTGGTTTCCTCTGAGCTCATAAGGATTTGAAGTTAGTAGAAGCAAAAAATTTTATCTCAGGTTTGGACCCATGTCCATCTATTCTTCTATTGGTTCCCCACCAAAAGAACAGTGTTTATTTTGTTTTTATTTGCACAGTATTTTCTGGATAGCTCCAAGTTTTCTCTGGCCCTGTAGAGAGCAAGTTGCATTTTGGAGGGCTGCTTTAGCTGCCTCCAACAAGGAGTAGAGTGTGTTTGTGTATACCTGCAGTATGTCAGGTGCAGAAATGTTTTGCTCATCTTCAGCATTGTTGGCTCTCTTTTATGTAGTGTTTTCTATGCCTTGTTCCCTCATTAAAATCTTGCCAAATTTCTCTGTTGTAATAGAAGAAAATACTTGCTGCTTTCAGAGAACTTTGAAACCAAGGCCTCATATATTGAATAATGTCGATGATCTAATCTTCAATTCTGAAGGCTTTTGTCCTTGTATCAATCAATATTTTTGTCTCAAACATTGAAATGTTCTTTTTTTGTTTTGTTTTGGGTTTTTTTTTGTTTTTTTTTTTTTTTTAAATTGAAGCCTCTATGATGTGATCAAATGATTAAGAAAAAGAAAATAAAAACAAATATATTCATTTAGGTATTGATGTCATATCCTTCAAGAACCTGAAAAAAATCCACTTTTTGAAAAAGCCATTCTTTCTATGTGGCTCCTGTAAAAACAGCTGCAAGTGTTTACAGCATTCAGTCTAACTAGGCCTAGGCCATCCCAGAAGAGGCAAGGGAGAAGATCTGTTAATAAATGAGACCTAATACCTTGTTCAGCATGACATCATTTGCTAGGATGGATGTGTTCCCAATGGCACAGCTCCAAGGGTCACTGTGCCTTTCATGCCTGGACTTCCCACAGAATAAATGGCTGCATGGGATAGGATGAATGTTTTACTAGACCATTGGGCACATTGATTTTTATTTTCATGGATATGTAGATCAAATTGAAATAACCTAAAGGGGCTGATGTGATACCCTGGGACCGTCAGACATGTCAAGATTGTAGGAAGTCTGTCTCTTTCTGCTTCTTGGTACTCCCTGTAGAAAAATAGCGTGGGGTGTCATTGAGATCTGTCACTTGCTGACACTTGGGGGGAAAAATAACCCCCACCTCTGCCAGACATTCCCTAGACATGTCCCAGCTGAACAAGATTGTGTGCTGGGCCTAGTTTTGATTTATTTACATTTAAAGCAAGTGCTGTGCAAGGCAGACACGCATGATCCTGGCTGGCTGATATATCCTTAAGCAACTGTCTGCATATTGGCATGTGAAGAATTCTTTCTTGCCTGATGTAGGACACTACTTCAGAAATGTGTTTTTGTAAACACATTGAAACTACAGGGCAAGAACAGCTTCTGTTTGAAGGCGTGATAAAATTGCATTTATTTAAGAAACCTCTGTTCAACTGTCATGTTAAAAGAAACTATTTATACAGCCATAGAAGATCAAAATTCACAGAGAACAAAGAAATCTGGAAAACTGAAATTAAGAAAAAATAAACCAGCATGAACCAGATCCTATTTGAAATTTGGACTTTTGAATTTGCCAGGGATTTTAAAATATTTTTTACATTAATATTTTTTCACCCAAGGCTCAAAAAAATTACATAGGTTATGTAGATCTCAGAGAAAGTAAGAATATAAACAGTATTTTAAACATCAGGATATTGCTGTGCATGTGCAGTGCCTTTTAAATAAATAAAGCTGCTTTGCAGTTTAAAAACATTTAGGTAAAGATAAAGTTATTTTTATGTCATACAAATTTATCAGATATGTCTGTGGAAATTAAGTTTTGTGACTATCTGATTTTTTGTTCAGCTGATATAGATAAACTAATTTAAAATTTATTTAATGTTGCAGAGCTTGTCAGACTGACAGGGAGATTTCAGGTTTGCCTTACTGTAAGGAATACCTACTTAGTGTCTTCTTCTCAGCATGTTTTGTTCCCAACTTTCACTTTATCTGGGATAAACATATTTTCTCTCTTTTGAAATATAAAGACTGGTTGCAGTGAAGAAGTGACCAGAAGAAGCTAGTCAGGAAAAACTTATTCAGTTTATATAGTTTGACTCATGAGCTGATTTTTGCCTTTTCTTTTACCTATAAATAAATAACATTTGGGCTGGTTTCAAGAACCTTCCTAGAAAGTCTTAACGTTCCAATATGTTAGACTTTCAAAGCTCTGTAATATTTTTTGGTAAACCTGCAGAGACAGAGGCAGTTCTGAGGTAGAAAATCAGGTTGAGATTATTATTCTAGGGAAATTTATTACTTTCTGATGTGTTTAATGAATATTTCATTAACACAGATAGTGAAATAAAATGCTACACCTGTATATACAGATCTATATCTTTGGATTCACAAGTGTTTATCTGTTATGTTGAGAAAATGAATGAGGCCCCATCAGGCTGGTGAGGAGTCACCAGTGGTGCTCCTGAGGGTCCAGTTCCAGGGCCACTTCAGTTCCATATCAATTATTATTATTATCAATATGATAATCATATCCATTTTCGATGATCCAAAAGCAGGATTTGAATACACCAGTAGCAAGCTTGCAGCTGATGCCAAACTGGGATGTGCTGTTGACCCTCTTGAAAGATGAGACACCTGGCAGAGGGATCCAGATACACTGGGGAATTGGAGAAAGATCAGTGTGATGGGATTTAACAAGTCCAAATGCTAGATTCTGCATCTGGGATGGAGTAACACCTGGCACAGGTATAAATGGGGAGAGGAGAATCTGGAAATCAGCTGCAGGCAGGGATCTGGGGGTGCCTGTCAGCACCAGAACGAGAGAGGCCAGCAGTGTGCCCTGGCAGCCTGGAGGGCAAACTCCATCCTGGGGGGATCAAACACAGCTCAGCCAGCCCAGCACAGGAGCTGATTATCCTGCTGAGTCCAGCCTCACCTCGAGTGCTGTGTGCAGTTCTGGGCCCACAGATTGGATGTGAAGCTCCTTGGATGCATCCAGAGAAGGGCAACAAAGCCTGTGAAGGGTTTGGAAAGGACGTGTCATGAGGAGCCACTGAGGATTTTGGGCTTGTCTGATTTGGAGAAAAGGAGGCTGAGGGGTGACCTCATTGCTCTCCACAGTTTCCTGAGGAGGGTAAGAGGAGACAATGGCAATCTCTTCTCCCTGGGATCCAGTGAAGAGCAAAAATGGTTCAAAGCTCTGCTGGGGTAAGTTCAGACTGGATATGAGGAGGCATTTCTTTATGGAGAGGTGCTCAAATGCTGGAACTGCTTCCTAGAAAGGCAGGTGATGCCCCAGGCCTGTCATGGTTTAGAGGCATTTGGACAATGCCTTTCATCATATGCTAACTTTTGGGCAGCCCACAAGTGGTGTGGGAGTTGCATTGTAGGTCACTTCCAACAGAACTGGTCTCTTGTAGACAGAAAAAAATATTTTCAGAAACCTGTCCCCTTTTTTCTTGATTAACGTGGTTTGGGTTCAAATGCTGTAAAAGAGTAATGGGAAATAAAATAATTTTGAACCTGATTTAAAAATTCCAGTGTTGTCAGTATCATATGGAGCAGGAAAACTGTTCTGGTTGAGGTAGTTTTTCTGATTTAATTTGCAATATTATTGACTTTAATTCGTTTTCACTCCAAAAAGTCTTAAGGGATGAGTCATTTCCCAGTTCTTTTATTCAATGGAATAAGCTGCAGAGCACTTAATTCTTCTCCCCATCTTTATTTATTGCCTTAGATGCTTATTTATCATGTTAGCTTCAGAAATCAAGTGTTCTTTCCTGGTGAAGGCATGCTATTTGAAGTATAAACACTGTTTTATCTGCTAATTTATTTTTGAGCTCTGGTAAAATAGGGGGTTTGGATACAGTATAAGTATTACATTATATTTGCATTTCCCAAGTAATGGGTTTTTGTGGAGGTTTTTCTCTTTTTTTTGTGTTTCTTTTCTCAAAATGAAGCTTTCAATGAATTGTTATTTTGATGTTGTGATGTCACTGCATTGTTTGTTGTTCTTGTTATTTTCATAAATATTTTCTATTTCATGAGAAAATAGGAACATGCTGTGCTTTATTAAAACCTTTTTAAATTGAAAAGTACCTGTTTGTAATTTTAATTGAGAATTTTTGGGTTTATTTTGGTCTTAATGCTTTCTTTCTTGAATTGCAGTGCTTTTCTTATTTATGTATTTCAATTATGTAGCAAAAATGGGCCTTATTCTTTAATCTGTGTAATAACCTGTGATGACAAAGGGTCAGTGTTTAGAAGTGAGGCCACACTAAAGAAGTCTAAAGAGTGATTGGCTTCTAAAATCAGTTGTTTGCTTCTCTGCTTTTATATATCTTTGTTAACAAAAGCTTAAAACACATTCTGGGATAGAAATTAGGACCACTGAGCTCAAGCTGGATATGTTATTAACACCCTCTATTAGCAGTTCACAAGCACACAATACAAAGAATTCATTTATTGAACCAATATGGCCAAACTTTAGTAAACAGTGAAATGTTCTTTGATTAGGTTTGGTTGTCCTTATTCTTGCACAGTTGAAGAAAATAATCCTTTTAAAATAGATTGTTGATTAAAACTCAAATATTTTCCTGAAAAAAAAATAAATTGCTGAGAAGTTCCTTTCCAGTATGTTTGGTCAGATCCAGTGTTTAAAGGGCACTGAAACTCCAACAGTCTGAAGGAATGGTGACCATGTTCCCATTGTTTTGTCTGTTATCTGGAATTGTTCCAGAATGATCCAGATCAGTAAATAAAAATTAAATTGACAGCTGCACAATGCTTTATTTCTCTATGCACACTGATGGTTATTTGTACAAAAGATATTGGAGTTTGCATGTCGTGAGGAGAGAGATTTCTGAAGTTTCTGAGAGTTAATAACTATAACACTGGTTCTTGCCTGTGTTTCTTTTTATCAGGAAAAAATGGTAATGGTTAATAGCAGATCTCTTTGGAAAATGGTGTGTTTCCCCATAAATTTCACATTCACTTTATCTGTAGTGTCATGTTATTTTAAGTTGCAGCATATGTAGGCCAACAAAAGCTGACATAAAGGAAAGCAGCACAATACAGGGTAATGATATGTGACACATCCAGATTGAGGAGGAAACTCACTTTCTTGGAGCTAAAACCTACTGCTTACTGTGTTTGCCATGAACATTCCCTCCTCCCTGCATACACTCTACCCCATGCAATCAGAAAATGCTTACGTGGAAACCCTTATGTGAAAAACTACTGGTTTGTCTTGAAAAAACCCAGTAACATCATCAAGTGTTTTTGAGATGTTGATTCACAATTCCATCCTGATATTTTTTGCCTTACTCAAAAATTATTCTTATGCAGCAACAACAAATTAATCTTGATATTTTCCTTTACATTTTATTCAAAATATTAATATTTAATGTTATCCATATTTGTGAAAGGTCAAGTTATGTGCTCTTATTCAGGTAAACCTTATGGACAACTTAAACAAAATACAAATTGATAAAAAGTAAATTTAAAACTACAACCAAATGAAAGTATAAGTCAATTACCAATTCTAGAAAGCAAGAAAGATAAGCTAATCAAGCTCTTTAACATGCTCTGAATTTTGGAGATTTTGATGTATTTCACAATAAATTGCATCATAAGAGTGTACCATGAAAGGAAAATATATACTAGACCTAGTGGAATATATTTTCGACCAGAAATAAAAATTTCCAAAATACAGTGTTTGCTTAAGGATTAAACAAGCTGGGAAATGAGTTTTCTTATCCTGGGAAGGTCTGAGGCTTGTGTTGCCTTTTGCACTGGGAGTTTGCTTCGTTTCTTCACTTTCCTGAAGAAGAGAGATCCCTGGAATAGCTGTGGGAGTTGTGCAGTGCAAAGGAAAGGCAGATGCATGGTCCTGTGCCAGGCAGACAGGGATTCCCAGCCCAGCTCCCATGCTGCTGGCATCCTGGCACAGGTGTGCCACACAGGGAACCGGATCTGAGTGCAAGTATGGCTAATAACTATCATTTGACTCTGGTAATTTTAACTCATGTTCTGCTTGCATTTGCCTGCCAATGCTTTCTTCTGTCACATGAGCAGCAATGCCACAGGCCCAGGCAGAAAAGGTGAAAAGGGATGGAGAAACCACCCAGAATCCCTTTCCTTGTCAGCACTCGTGGCAAAGGGAGTGTGAAGTGCTTGTAGGGGAAGAACTTGTTTAAAGAAATGCAATCTTACCTCATTGTTTATGCAGACTAGTCTGAAAATATACTATGGATCTGAGTTTATTTACTCAGAATTAAAATGTGGATGGAACAATGAAGCAGGAGATACATGTCTCAGAATATATTGTCTATACAAACTGATAAACAGCAGGATAGTCACTGCTATTGATCGCCGAAGAACGTTTTTCCTTAAGAAATAAAAGCACCCCACTGCTTATTGTATTCTTGCTATTGAAGGGATTTATTTTAAAGTAAAATATAAGTGGTCCTAAATTGAAAATAACTGCACTCATGGGAAAAGTCTGAGAGAAGGCTCAAGAAGAAGTCATGCAACTGAAGCTAAACTGTTGGAATTTTCCAGTACAAATCAAGAGCAAAACAACTAAATATTTAAATATTACTGAGTGTTCTTAAGATACAAGAAAAAAAGTCGTCTCAGAACTCAAAGTGTTGGTATTTTGCTTTTCACTTGAGCTTAGAAATTTCTCTGAATCTGTGGGTTGTCCATTCAGAACTGACTTTGGAAAATACACTCAAGTGTTTAACCACTGTTGTATTACCTGCCTTACTAATGAAATGGCTTATGTTTAGTCACTAATGAGTGATGAAACAGAAAAATGTGGCTTTTCTTGTACTTGTTGTACATTCATCCTGTGACCGCAAGGTTTTAATAAATTATTGATTTCAATTTGTTAAATTTGTTAATTGTTACCTGTCATTTTTAGAGCTTCTGGTCTTGGTCTAATTTAGTCTACCTAATTTCTACACATTTTCTGTTAAAAAATAGTGTAGGTGCTCACAGAACCTTAAATTTCCATCATAAATAAAAAATATTTTCTGTAAGTAAGGGCTCTGCTCATTTCATCATGAGGACAGTTGAGTTGAAGTAGCACCTGAGAAAATGCCACAGTGCCTTTTTGTGGGCTGAGCTAAAGAAACAACATTGAACACATTTCCATGGTACAAAATCTGGGTTTTACAAGGCTAAGTAGATAAGATATTAGTGCCTCAAATCTGACAGATCATAGTTTGTGAATGTCTGTCTTTTTTTATTTGGGACATTTTGCCACATAAGCAAGGATCAAAGGAGCATTAATAAGGCAAAGTGACCAAATTGAGGAATTAAACCAGTAAAATTTACTCAGATTTCAAAACCATCAAGAAAACTTTTTCTGTACGTGATGTGTCTTGATCTCAGAATATGCCATTTTAAATTCTTTTAATGTACTACATGGAAATGTACCAAAATGTCACCTATAACTAATTAAATATCACCAAAGGACAGGGATACAAAATTTTATTTCTTTGTGTTTATAAGAATTTTCATTTTGACAGCTGCTGGTCTTTATTCTTAAACTGATATATATAAAATTCAAATATTTTTGGGTTTTCATTTTAGTGCATATAGAAAGGTCATTATTTAACCCTGAAAACTTTGTGAAACACCAAGTTCTGTCCATGCAGGAGCTCCTGTGACATTGGTACATCAACAGCCACTTTTCCCATTGTTCCCTGGTGTTTAGACTGTTGTGATTCTGCTGATGCAGCTGATGTTTTTCTTCATTATTCCTCTGCCTTTGTCCTTTCCTACAGGCTTACCCTGAGTTTGTCCTGACCTACCTAGAGGAGCTAAATGAAAGAGAGGAGGTGACCCAGACAGAAAACTGTATTCACCATGGGGCCTGGTCTGCAGCTCATCAGGAGATAGACAGCAGCTCAGCAGAAGAGGTCACAGTATTAAGCCAGAGGCAGGTCAGAGACAGTCCTTTCAAAAACACGTTTTGAAAAGAGAAATATCAGTGTGGAAGTCGTCTTATTTCCTTAAAAAAAAAACAAACCAACAACCTATTTGATTTCTTAATTTATTAAGGTATTTATGTATTAGGCAAATAATAGTTATATGTGGGATTATAGAGGAATAAGAAATTACATATATTTGTGTCTCAGAGCAGTTTATGCTTACAGCCCACGCAGGACAAATTTTTGAAATTTCTATTTTCTATGTTGAAAAACTCAAGGAAGGAAGAGAAACAAAAAAAACACCAAACCATTAGATCTCTAGATTTGTGCTTCTTGATGCATCTTGACATAGCTATTTGTATTTCTGACATTTTCTGCTAATCAACAGCCTTGCATGAAAAAGTAGACACACATTATTTTAATTAGCGATATATAAATTACATGGTTGTACTTTCATCTCTTAGGTTCTGCAAAAAAATGTCAGCAACCCCAATCAGAAACAACTTTCAGGACCTTTGGACGCCCATTTAATGCCTGCAGATCCCCTGGGGGAGACTACACAGCTGACAGTGGCACTGGTGAGGAAACTAGAAGAGAAACATCCTAAGGCCTCAGCTCAAAGGTAAGCCACTGACAGAACTGATATTTATTGTTCAATGACATTAGATGTTTTCCTTCAGTTTCATGTAAGATTGATTTCCTGGATATTATTGAAATATCTCAGAAACCCTCTGGCTGATAAGCAAACAGGGATTTTGACCAAAATTAATGAAAAGGGGTGACATTTATGTGCTTCTTTTCTTTTCTTTTCTTTTTTTTTTATTATTATTTTGAGGATTGATGTGGATGATGTTTGGTAGTAATTGCAAGTTTACTTTTAAATTTTTTATCTACAAAGCTCACATTGTGCAAATTACATAAAGAAATAGGACTTGTATCAACATTGTGACATATTTTGTGGCACAAGACTTAAATTTAAATGGTAAAGGTTTTGCTAGAAGCCCGAAAGTCATGCTGAGCCAAAATGCTAAGTGACAGTCACTTTCAATGTAGGACTGGATTTTAATTTCAATAAAAGATAAAGAGTAGAGTTCTGAATTGCTTCTACTTGCAGCAGGCAAAAAACATGATCTTTCTTTAGATAACTGAAACTGTGTTTTATAAATGGAATTTGGCTAGTTATCTTTGAGGTTTTGGGTATTTTTGAAGCAAAACATATTAAAAATGGAATTCCCATTCTCATGAAAGACCACAAGACACCACTTACTATCAGGAATAAAAGATAAAGTTTTTGTTACTACTGGCAGTAAGTTAATGACAGGAATTTGCAGATGATTCAAGGAAAAAGAGGGTTTGGTTCTTCTAATCGACTGTAACTTCCCTTGGAAAAATTCCCCTTAGAGGACCCATAGATTGGCTCCTCTGGTCCTCTTTCAAGAACTACAATTTCAGGTGCTTCCTTAAGAATATCATTTTACAAATATCGAGTCTCTTTGTCTCTGAAATGTTTTTCAGAATATGCCTGAAGACTGTGACATGGCTGAGGTATTGGAAAGTGTTGGCTTTCAAAGTCAGTAGCTTTTGGGGAGCTGCCTAGGTAGAGGTAGCTTACCTGTGTTTTGGGTGGTATTATTTTTATTTGATGAATCAAGTAACTCTAAAGCTTTGTTAAAAATAAATTATTAAACTACATGTGAATAAACTTGTATGTTTAAAATGTAAACTCAATTTGTTAATGTTGACTATATTGACTCTTTCAAAAGATGCCATCTGCAAGGTAATGTGAGGATTTAACCACCAGAATTTGCTCCTCTGTGCTTTGAGTATGGATTTTTGTGCTTTAAATATGTCATGTGATGTCAGGGTCACTAAAAGCTATTTAACTTCACTTAAGTACAATGGAATAAAGGAATTTTCAACTAAATGTCTATGCTTTTAGCCTCAGATTACAGGATAAAACTATTAAGCTAAAAATCTCTTCTTGCAGAACAAACATGCTTGATTTACAAAGCTCTCTGCTGTCAAGATCTTCCAAAGGCAGACTTCTGCAGCCTGGAGCATTTTCTTGAACTTGAATTAGATATAGAAAAAATACATTTTAATACCAAAATAACATTGTTTTGTTGTCAGTCAGAAATACTTGGCATTAAATACCAATTATAACTAATCCAAAACTTCTGCAGTTACCACTATTATGGGAGGTACAGAGTGATTTAAATTCTCTTTACCGTAATTTTCCAGTAGACTGTGATAAGTATTAATGTATTCTGTTAAACAGCAGCCACATCCCACTCTGTAGTTGGTAGAACCCTTTCAGTGACTGAAAGGTGATGTAAGATTAGGAGACAGGATTTTATCTCCTGTGATTTGAAAAGCTTTTCAATTTCCAAATAGAAAAACATTCTGCCTTCCTTTACAAAATAACGTGAAAAACTGCCATAAGCACAAATGAGGTATGAACTGTGTGTTAGAGGAAAATATATCTGTGTTCTAGAACTGTTCCAGTTGGTCCAGCTACATGGGTTGATAAGGTGAAGATTATGGCCACTGTTCCTCCACAGTCCAACTGGTTCTTGTGAAACTCTTTTGGTTAATGGCCCTGCTCAACAGGTTTGTAGATCTTTGTAAAACTCTGGCTTACTGAGAGAGAGGGAGAGAGACTCAACTGCCCAGACACAAGTGTTTAGAGCAATTTTGAGGTGTTAAATGGGGTATCACCAGGCATCCAGCTGCTTTGGAGTGCTGTAAATCTGCTGCCAGCACTGTGATGGATTTGTGAGAACTAAGCAGATCCTTTGGGTACACTGACAGTCTGAAATACCAGCTAGTGTCTCCCTTTAAGCTGTTGAGTCCTGCCCTAAATGTTTTTCAACTTTGTTTCATAGGAATATGCATTTCAGAGATGTCATTCTCAATGTTTGCTTCAGTTTCTGAGGAACAGCCATCCTTTCACAGTGAGCCACAATAGCCAAAGAAAATCCTATTCTGTAAGATGGGATAGAGAGAGCACTATAATAGGGTTGAAATTCAAATAATATAATTAATTAGATTGCAAGGCTGTCTGTTTATATAATTTTCATACTTTCACACTTTCTTTCCTTATTTATTTTTGCTGGTTGAAGTCTGCACTCCGTCCCTTTCTTACCTGCACATTCTTCAGCAAGTTGCATGTTATCCTGTGGTATGTGTTTAGATAGCTATGTATAAAGATAACAATGAAATGAAGTTGCTTTGTTTTGGGGGTTTTTTTGTGTGTCTTATCTTAGTGGCCTTAGCAAGTTCTTAGTCTCTTTGCAGACATCTTATTAAGTGTTCTTTCCAATGTTGTTTACTTAAGGCATTTCATTTTAACACTTTGCACAATACATGATGCTTATAAGATAGATAAACACGAACTTCATCTCTGGTTTATCTGACTGAATCCCTGAGTTTCTATGTGAGAGGTGAAAAGCTTATCCATTCTAGCAAATGCCATTGAGGAGAAAGTGACAAGTCCCAAACAGACCAGAACCCAACACAAGGTAGCTGCTGTACATGGAGGATCCAAGATGCTGAGAAGACTTGACTTTTAGGATGAGATAGGGTAGAGCACTGACCTGTGTGACTGTGATTTATGTACTTCCCTCAGAGCACAAGAACTAATGGCTTAACTAACTAATGTCCACTGATTTCCTTACCATCCTGATTCTCATTCCCACTGTTTGTGTGTGGGAAATGTCTAATCCATTGCCTCCTTTAACTTAAAAATAGTTTAAAATGGACACTTCTATAAAAAATGACATATTATTATCTTTGCTGGGTCAAGATAATAACTTAATGATTTAGGCATTGTGGAAATGTAACCCCTGTAACTTCTGGCAGTGTTTTAAATTACTTCTCTCATTTTTATGATTTTATATGTTGGGCCCAATGAGGAAAGTAAGAAAGTCCTCTTGCATCAGCTACAGCAGATTTGTGCTAGCAGTACAACAGTCCTAGCTGTACATTTGGGAATTATTACTTTAAAAAGTACTGGTCCCCTTTCTAAAATTAATTGCCTGTTTTAATGCACTTTTGGTTTCAGGCCTTAGTGAATCACTTTGTTTCTATAAGTAAGCTTGGTTTCACAGTTTCTGGATATTTGGTCTCTAACCCAGACCTGTATTTAAGTATGCTCCAAGTTCAGTAACAGGCTGGGTACAAGCACTCTTGGATCCGAGTCAGAATGTTTATGACCTTGTCATATTAACTACTAAGACAGATCCATCTGGGACACTTGGTTTCATTTTAATTTTTCTGAATCACTTGGACAAATTCAGTTGTTACATTTTTGTAAGACTTGCTAGTGTAGGGAAAATGACTAAGGAATAGCCCCAAGGAAATGGAAATGTTCTCCCACTTCCATTGTTACAGCTAAGCAAATGCTTGACCTTGATTCTTGATACTGTGTTCATTCATTTTAAGCTACACATGAGCAAAACATAGGTAAAAGTCATGATCTGTGTCTGTATTGTAAATTGGTTACTCCATGAAGACAGATAAGAATGTATTAGAAGCTCTAATTTATTACCGGGGTATTTTAAAAATCTATACACATTCCATCAAGAAAAAAAAAAGAGAGACTGTGCTTTAGACTGTATTTTCTTCATTTTAGAAGTCTGCATTCATCTTAACTAACCCCTCAGATTTCTATTTGAGGAAAGTCCTTTCTAAGAAAAACATCTTTTCACTGAGTTGCAATGATTTTTCATGATGTATCTGCCATGTAAGTGTTCTAAAGGTTAAAACTTCGAATTGGTGACAAATTAGCTTTCATTAACTGCTTTAGTCACATCTTGACAAAATTATTCTAATAGCTGTATCTGCTACAGTTACAAATCCAGTTCTCCCCTTGTCACAGAGAGGAAATGTCATCTATCCATCTGAAAATGAAGGTGTATTAAACATCACATTCCCATTTGCAGGAAGCATTTGCAGATATTTGTTTACATTAGTTTACTAATTTGAGCAGCTTACCTTTATTTAGCTGGCATCAGAACTGGGGGGCTGAGGGGGTGTGGGGAAGTTTGCAGCAGCCGACAAAGCATGGTGACCCAGCTTGTCACCCAGTGACCTGTGAGAAGGAAATAATGAACTGTGAGTAGCTGTCATCCTAACTGCTTCTGACAGTTTGGCTATGGGCACATCTGTGTTAGTTGCATGGAAAGGCCTTTGTTGTTTTCCCACTAGTGACTTTGCAGACCGCTGTGGGCTTTGCTGGCTGCCCTGCTCCTACACTTCCCCTCCTTTTTCTGTAGTAACAGCAGCTGCCACTGATAGAGCTGACATTTCTTTTAATGATTTACTTGGCATTTGTATCATTAAAGACAAGAAATTAAATCAAAATACAAGAGTCAGTTACTGTAAATGAAAATATTCTCTAAATCCATGGAAGATCTGTTGCCACTATTCATATAATCATTCTGTCTTACCTGCATAACTTGCAGTGTTCAGTGTCTGTTGATACCTCTCCATCCCAATGTTTTGCTCAACTATTTTGAGTGAAATATTGAGTTTCATGGTAAAAATACTTTAAACAACCCAGTATACAATGAAACTAAGCACCTTTTCATGGCTAAATGATATATTACAAAATAAGCAGCAACCTTGCCTATTTATTTAAATTGTTAAATTGTTAAAGGTAGCAATTACTATTGCAGATTGACCAAAAGCTGCATGTCTTTCCTGGTACAGCAGTGCTAAATCTTGGGTAACTTTGCTCACATTATGAACTTCTCAGGTTAAATAAAGGCATTCCTGCTCTCACAATAGGGTTCTTAGCTGATTTGTGAATGATGACTGTTGAGAACAACGTGAAATCATGACTTTTGAAAAATGAATGACTAAAAAATTGCTTAAAAAGTGTAAAGTTGTTTTAAAAAAGTGTAAGTTTTTTGCATGGTTGCTATCTATACCTTACTGCTTTTAAGTTGTAATATGCTTGGAGTAGGTTGGTACAAATTACTTCGCATGAGTTGAATATTCAAGACTGCACTCACTAGACTGAAAGAATATCGTGCTGGAACTGAAATCTTTTTAGTGTTAATTGTTTTACTGCTGCACGTTTGGAGGGGTGGGTTATGTTGTCTTCTTGTATTTACACTTTTTTTTTCTTATTCTCTTTATCTGATTCATGCCCCAAGTTCAAGCTGTCCTCGAGAGTGTTCACATGCAAGGAAAAAGAAACTTATATTTTACCTCTGAGGACACAGATTCCTAAATTGGTTCCTTTGAGGGGTCTCAACCTGCTCTAGAATACAGGTCACAATCTCTTGCCCAATTACGAGGTGATGGAGCCATTGGATACACACAGCAATGGGTCCCATTGCTCCACTTTTCTTCTCATCAGTGCAGTCCTGTGCCCTTTCCTACGTCAAAGTGGTGCAAAGGCTCGTGGTGAAGAGTAGGTGCAAACACAGCACAGTTGTGTAATACATCACACATAGTTCAAGGGAGCATTGCAGCTGCCTTCCAACTTGTGGCATTTCTCTGTAGTGTGAGACAATTCATCAGTCCCACAGCTCTGCACGGAGCTGTTCAGCTCTACAAATGTTTGTGAGAGGCAGGTGAATGTATTGTCAAAATCTGAAATGATACAATATTATTTCTGGTGAAAGTAAATGAGGACTCTGGCACTAAAAGCTTTTTTTCAACTTCAATGAAACCTGTTATTTCTCTTAAGAGGGTTTAATGCAACAGATGTTTGTTGAAGCCATGGAGTTGCAGAGAAACTTCCATCAGATCTTAGAACTTGCTCATTGTTTGCAGAGACATTGCCCTGCTATCATATCTATTTGCATTTGTATCTGTATGCATTTAAGACAGTTAAAGGCATTATTTTTTATACTAAACTACTATTCAAAAATAATAATGGTGTATTAATACATACTGAAAAGTTGCAGAGATGGTGGGCCTCAACTTTTACACACTTTGACAGTTTTATATGGGAACACTATCCCTTCTTTTTCAGAGATTTTTAATATTCATTTCAGTTGCAGGTCCAATGGACTTATGGAAACAAAAAAAATCCATTTTAATAGAATTTCTTTATATGAATTAATATTGTTATGTAGATAATGCATTTGAAGGGAAAATGCAACTTTTATTTGCTGGTTGGAAACTCGCTCATATAAACTTAGTTTTTTGCTATCATTGTCTTAATAGAACAATCACAATTAATCACCAGTTAAAAAATATCAGCTGTTGGAGAAGTGTAAATCAGTCTTAAATTCCCAAGAAAGTGCAACAACTGCCTCTTTGATCTGTCAGTTTTGAAGGATAAAAAGGTAATGAAAATTTTCAATGAAAAATTCACAAGAGGACATTTTTTACCAACAATTGGGAGCATTTTTACATCATGTACAAATTAATTTTTTCAAACAAAATGCTAACTTAAAACATTTCCCATATTAAAAGGATTATGATGATATAATCTGAGGTACTATAAAATTCCAAAAAATTTACAAGGTGAAATGTCTTTCAATGGCAGTTTTAAATTTTTTTACAGGATATAATTCCTCCACAGATAGGTGTATAAGTCTAAATGAACTAAAATATGACTTGATTAAGTAGCAGTCCAATTTTTTAACCTCCAAATATTTTTCAACCTTCAAGCAATTTTTCATCATAGCTCTGTACCAAGTGCAATCATGTTGCCAATTACTAGTTCAGAGGTAATTTCCTTAAGCAGTATGAAATACTCTATTTTTTCTTTCAAATTAGCTTGACATAGGCAAATTCTTTTTAGGAAAATTGTACTTGAAAACTTAGACCTATCTTCATCCAGGTTCATCTCTTTATCCAGTGCTTATTATCAGCTGATAATAAAAACAAACTGAATGAGTTAATGGCCTTGAATAAGCAAGACCACAACAGGAACTGAGTCACTGAAAACAGAACTATGGTTAGCAAAGGTTGCTGCTGTTTTAATGCTTAATGTGTTGGAATGTTGGAATAGGAGACAGATGAAAAAAAAAAAAAAGAGTTTCCCAGTCAGGTATACAGCAAGGCACTGCTGAATCCTTACTGATCTGTCAGAATTGAAAGGGATGTACTATTTTTGTCTTGGTGACTGTGAAGGAGAATTTTGCTCACAAACAATCTCACCATACTCTTATCTGAGGTGTGTTGCATCCTCATCATGATCAAATAAATATTAAAATATAAATATTGGATTGTATCCCCTCAGCTCATGCCAGTCAGGTTTCAGGATTGGGGTTTCTGCCCTCACCCTGTTCTGGGATTTGTGACGCTGCATTGCCCAGTAATGACAACACCAAGATATTTACTTGCATTTAAAGGAACTCTTTTCTTTTCAAATAAAAAAAAATAAAATTCAAAAACAACACAGCCTCACCCTTAAATCTCTTCAGTATTTTCATTCATTTAGAGAAGGTGTGGAAAATACTGAAGAGATTTAATTATGAAGAAGGATGGGATGTACAGAATGCAAAATAATTAAATAGTAAATAAATTTAAGAGTAGCGCACAAACACTCTCCTGAGGATTTTTTTTTGCAAGTTTCTGTTTGTTTGTGAGCTGTTTTTTGCATTTTTGTAGTTTGGGGTGTTTTCTGTGTGTTTGGGTCTGTATTTTTTTTCAGAATAAGATTTTGTTTCTGTGTAAAGTGATACAAGAAAGAAAGAGAAGTGTTTTTATTCTTAGCGTATATATTGAAGTAATCATATCTCATTATCCAGATACAATTTATCTGATGGAGGTAAAATATGGGAGGGAATTTATCCTAAATTACAGGGAGAAGTAGTTATTAGCTTGAACAATGGTTATATCATAATTTAGCAAGTTATTCTTGCTAAAAGTATGTGTATCTGAAAGTGACAGTGAAACTCTCTGAGGAACTGGGCAGAATTTCTTTTGTGATAAAGCTTTTAAATGCAACAGATGGAATGGGGTTGCCTTTGGTTTTTAGGTGGGTGTTTTCTTTCTTTCTTTGATGATATGTGAAAACTCTGAGTCCTAAAGTGAAGAATGGTTAGAAAATGTGTCAGTGACTGAAATGGAGAGAATCTGATAGGTTTATAATGCAGTATGTGACAAAAGAATTTTATAAGGAGGCTTCATGCCAGCAGTCCTCATGTCAGTGAAAAGTCTTGGGATATTAAAATTGAGAAACGCTGTTTTACTCACTTACCTTGTTACACCGAGCATAACCCTCACAAACACCCTGACAAAGATAAAACTGACAAATGCACAGCCAATCTTCCCACTCCCAAAGACAAGAAAATTAGTTCTGTGCTGTTGGAGCACAACTCAAGGCTTCTGCAACAATAATAGAGACTAATTTGTAATTGTGTAATTTGTGATTGCCCCCTGTTCCTCCAGCCATCTGTAGATGATGGAAAGGGGTGTGAATGGCAAGAAAACAGGGAGGTGAGCAGGGAGAGAAACCAAAGGCAGGCTGATTTCCTTCCTTGCCATGTGTGGTCTTATGCTCCCCCAGTCATATTCTTAAAATAGCAGAAATTCGAGAGGAGAAAGGTGTAACAGTCATATTAGAAATCTTTTTTAAAGCACAGGACTGTTTTCTGCAGTATCTTCTGCATTACCTAATTCCTTTTTAAAGGACTGAAGGATTGAAACTTCTATCACTTCCCTTGGGGGTGTCTTTTCTGCAGTATAATAGTCGTCTTCTCTCTTAGGAATATTTTTTCTGACATTCAGCCAAAAAATATTGTCTGCTCAATTTAATCCCATCACTCCCTTTGTGCTACACAGAGTTGCACCTTTCCAATATTTTTGATAGGAATTTATCCCACTTAGCTTGGTTTAGTTGTACGTGGTTATTTTGCAAACCTGTTTAATGCGGTATACCTCTGTCTAAATTACTTGCATTACCTTGGCTCACCTCATTTCCAGGAGGATCTTCTACTTCATTCCAAGGGTGTTTACCAGGAAAAAGTCTGTATTCTGAAATACCAAAAAGTTTGCATTCTGAAATACTCTAACCCCTTTTTTTCTGCACTCCAACTCCCACGCCTTTTCTTTTACACTATAAGTTTGTTTGAGAGGCAATTCTGGTATTTAAGAGCTTTAACAGAAAGTGCTTTTTAAATTAAGCTTGTCTCAGGTTTCCAAACACCCTTGGAACATGTAGGATCCAAAATTCAGTACTCTGAAGTGGGCCCAACACTCTTAGGAACAGTTTTAAAGAGGAGTTTTCCATAGGACAATATGGGATCTTAAACATTTGTATGATATTCAAAGTGAATGGTAAATGGTAAGGACTGATAAATAATTGTACAGCCTCTTAATATGAACAGTGCAGGTCTTTTTAATAGGCCTGGGCCAATGTTTTATTGTTGTAATGTGATTCAATAACATCTTTAGATTAACTGGATTTTTTTTCTGTTAGCATAAACTTTGGCCTTAGCACATCTCGTTTTTCTGACTGTGACTCCCTGTGAGGGAGCTGTACCTACAAGGAGAGTATTCCTAGTGCAAACACATTTCTTGCAACTCAAGGTTTACAACTTAAGAATTGTGTCAACATAATAGTACTTTTTTTATTACTCTCCACACTCAAGAAAAAGCTATACTGATGAAAGCCTAATTTCTGCTTTAATTTCAATGCTAGTGTGTCTATTGCAGTATTGCACATTGCAGTTTTCCGCACAAAACCACTCAGAAATTATAAAGTTAGTGGGTAGATTTATTTTTTTAATAACTTTACTTTCTGATCTTTAAGGACTGCTGCAGCTACATGTAATAAAGCTAAGAATAAAAATGTGAGTTTCTTTCTCATCTATAAAATAATATCAGATTTTCCCCAACTTTAGGAATTTCAACATTTCTTTGTTGTTGTTGTTGTTGACTAATATCATTACAGCTATTTGTCAGTGTATTAAAGTTAAACTGTGCTTTCACATGCACTTTTATTTGATAGCTAGATTATGGAATTTTGTTTAAAATTTCCTCTTCTTTCGGCTTAGTGTTATGAGCTTCAAAATAATGTTGTTTGCTTTCAGATAAAGCTTAATTTAGTGATCTCTTTTTATCTTTTTCATCCCACTTTGAAAATGGTTAATTTGTTTGCTTACCAGAAGAAACACTTGGCAGTAATAACCAACTGCCAACATGAAGATGGTAAGTTAAAAATTTTAAAATGGGACAACTAAGACTCCATTTGAATCTGTTTCAAAAAAAAAAAAGCATAGAAATTTCTTTTTACTAGGTTATGTACCTTAACTTTTATTAATGAAAGCCACATCAATTTAAATAAGATAGAGGCTTTATAGTCTCATTATACTAATATGAATTGATAATGAAACTGAAAATACAAATATTTTTATTTTGCCAGACCTCCATAAATATAGAAGATGGATGTAAAAAACCCCTGTTAGCTAAATAAGAAAGCTATCAGAACTTTAGCTTTCTTTTTGAACTCTGTGGCAGTCATTTTTAGAGCACATTTTTTGCAGTGGAGCTTTTATTCCTTTTTCATTTGACTTTGCCAGTAGGGACCTCTGTTCAGTGTTTCATCCAAAGAAGACACCTTTGACAGTGTGGTTGCTCTTCCCCTACAAGCACTGTGCCTCTGTGTCATCACTGAATTAGAGCCTAAGTTTTTATGTTGTCCTTCAACCCCTGACCTCCTGGCCCTGAGGCAAGAATATTACCAGCACAGCTATGCTGGGGCAGAAAGCAGAGCGCACGCAAAGATGAAACAGTCTGGAACCAGAAAAATATAACCAGTTCTCTGTATTTTCCTCTGGAAAAAAAAGAAAAAAAAAAAAAAAAAAGAAAACAAAAAAGGAAAACCCCTCTTTCTTTTCTCTCAAAGCTCGAGTCTGACTTTAGGCAGCTTTAGCTTGTTCACTGACCCAGGAACAACTACCATCATCCTATTAGTACCCTGAATGTGAGATAACCGTACCATGACAGTGTCTTGAACTACAGTGTATACATATGTTTTGAGGCAGATGAAGATAATGTGTTTGGATTTTTGAGGCAGGGGGTGGGGGTGTCTCTTCATGGTGATAATTATGATTATTCCAGTCCATTAAAAAGAATTTTTTAAAAAACATTTTGCTTAATGCATAATGAACCTACAACAGAAATAATTCAAAGGATTATTGCAGTTGTGTGTGTTGGAATATATGTATTTCGGTTTGCTTCATATTGTTGAAATGAAACATTGCAAGGATTTATTAGCATAACAAATTTAAAAGCCCTCTGTGACTTTGTTCAAAAATTGTAATGCTTAAGTAGCTGCAGCATTATATGTCAAGTTATTCCACAGGTTAATTAGGCACTTGTTCCTTTCTTTGTTCTGAAACCTGTACCAGCTTGCTCCATCTGATGACCTGCAACTTAAATTGAAATACACAGTGAACAGCCAGGCAGTCATCTTTTAGTCTCTTCTTCATGCTCATCCACTGCCATTGTACTCCCTGCTTTCCCATTCCACACTGAAGAATTATACTCAGTTTCTTAAGAAAGCACTGCATGCCGCCTCTTGTGTCTCTTTATACTTCCTTCTAATTTCCCTCTACTTTCTTTTTCATATGGCAAGAACTGGAACTGCTTCTGGTCATGGATTTAACAGTGGCATAGGGTGTTTTCATTTTTGTTCAATGTTTCTTTTCTAAAAATATCCAAACTATGGTCTTCTGTCCTGGCACTTGTCCGCTGTGCAGGTGAGATTTCCATGGGACCTACTTTTATTGCAATATCTGGTTCTTCAGCAGGCAACTGGAGTTAAATACTTACAAAAACTGTAGAAAACACAGTAGCATGTTCTAAAGAAGCATGAGCCAGAACAAAGAACTTATCTTGGGGCTGTTTTTCCTGTTTATGTATGAACATTTGTTCTAACAAGGATAAAGTTTGGTAAACACTGCTGAAAAGGTATTTTGCACCATTTAGCTAAACTAAAACTGATGGCTGTGATTTGCAGAAGGGTGCAATGGAAGTCAGGAGAGGGGTAGTATGAGACGTTGCAGAAAGCACTCCTTTCTATTTTATGACTCTCAAAGGGACTGCTGCAATGCTGGGCTTTGGAAATTCTTCAGTCAAACTGAGCAGTAGCAGATTTACAGGACTATCAAGGCAATTTCCTCGAATCAGAATTCTCCAGCACCTCTAAAGTGCCAGAAAAATAATAAAACACATCAGTTGAAGAAGCGTCATTTAAGTTATCAAAGTATCTAGACTAAACTTATTACTGGGGTCTTTTAAATCACTGGGAAGAAATTTTCTTAGTACAAAAGAAAATCCATTGTATAAAACAAAGGAGCTGAACATTGGAATTCACATTCAGCCTTATTTTCCTAACTTTCATTGTGCTGTTTTATTTTCCAAAATATTCATTTTTCATAGATTGCAGATGACATTTTACATCAATTTATGAGCATTGCAGGAATTTAGTGTTATCCTTATAAAATTAAGCCCAGTGGCCTCAGTCTTTCTTTGTGCTCTAAACTTGTCTGGTACTGCTAAGCAGTTGTGAAGATGGTGAATTTGATTCTTGGGGGATCCCAGAGTTGCTGGAACACTGGATGCCTGCATCAAGACTGCTTTTGCATTTTACCTTTGTTCTGTGGGGTAGCTTGGCTGAGCTATAAGAACTGGGCAGAGCTCCTGATGGAAATTGAAAAGTGGCAGTGAGGTGGAGACAGATGGATCCCTTTCCATTTTCTCTTCTGCCTCCCATTCAGCAGGAAGTGACACTAAACTCAAATAATGCCAGACACTTGAACACTTCCAATAGCTTTAAATTAGGGTAAGTAAAATAAGACATATTTTCTTCTTTCTCCAAATTTTTTGGAAAGATTAAATTCCTGGGGCTTTTTCTGCCTTATGCCCTGATTTTAGTATGAAGCATGCTTATTTTGGACTTGGCAAATCATTCTTGTGATAGAATGTATTTTTTTTAGACTGTTTATTTCATAATCTGCCTGAATTTTTACTCATTCCCCTCTACTTTAGGGAATGGGAGGTTAGGATGAAGGAGAAACAGGGAAGGTGTTGGATGTAATCTCCAATAACAGGATGGGGTGACTGAGAGGTGTTCCACGAGTTTTTTATTTCATTATCAGTCTCAGTGAAGGTAGAGGCATAAAAGATGGTAAAACACACACCATAACAACAGAAGCCAAAGTTCTCTTTTTCACAAGGCCTTTT